>CM067360.1:111540843-111787311 GCA_034401795.1 Chaetoderma sp. LZ-2023a | reverse complement strand
GGCCGCCAGTCAGCGGCAGCCATCTTGAAAATTGGTTTCCGAACGATACCTCCTTGACCGTTTAGCGGATCGCTTTGACACTTCATACGGATTGCTGGTATGATGGGGCTGAGGAAGAAATAAATATTTTCTGATAGCTCTCATTCATTGGCTTGTCATCATGGCGGGGTATTATGTGCCGTTTGCGGAGCTCTTTTTCAACATTAAGTTTTTGCGTTTAGCTCAACTTCAGCTTATATTTCAGGCTTGGTGAAGCCTATTGCAACTAAACTTGGCTATGTGGTTGCCTATACTATTAAGAAGCAGCATGATGATAATGAGGTCACACGGTCAAATATCAAGGTCAGTGTGACCTTGATGCAAAATTCAATGTTAGGTTTTTGCGTTTAACAAAACTTCTTAGCTTATCTGTCAGGATTGGTTAAGCCTATTGGAACTAAACTTGGATACATTGTTACCTATAATGTTAGGAAGCAGCATGTTGATACTGAAGTCACAATGTCTAAGGTCAAGGTCATTCTGCCCTCTACAAAACTGTTATTCTTCAAAGTTAATTTTTTAGACTTATCTTATCTGGTTATATTTTGGTACCTCTTAACCTTAATGGAGCACAACTTTGATACATGGTTGCTTATGCCAAGAGGATACAGGATGGTGACATGGAGATCACCAGGTCAAAGGTCAAGGCTATTATAATATTGCTATTTGACCTCTGCTTTTTCAGCCTTCATTCCGCAAATCATTTATATTTCAGGTTCGGTTAATCGTATTGGAACTAAACTTGGATACATTGTTACCTATAATGTTAGGAAACAGCATGATAACAGGGAGGTCACAAGGTTAATGCCACTGTGACAAACACCAGACAGGCGAGACATTTAATTCCGCAGAATTCTTGTTTAACAATTTTGGTGGAAGATGTTGCTGTCTACGACAGCACCATCTTCCACCAAATTTGTTAAGAAATGAACACTAGGTTCATCTTTTAATTTAATTTGAAAATTTAAAAATTTGACATCAGAGCTGTAAGGGTTAATCCAAAGACAGCAGCAGCTGTGACCAGCAATGGAGGAAGCCAGTTTTAGCTATGCCCCGCCCATCTCTAGCTAAGCTCCACCCACACTTCGGCCGTGTTGGAATCAACTGATTCATGAACTGCCTGACTCAATTTCCAGAAATCTATGCCGATATGCTGTTGCATGTTTTGAAACTAATCTGACGGGGTGCTGTTGCTGCCTATGGCAGCAACAGCGCCCAGTCAAATTAGTTTCAAAATATTCAACAACATCTTTATTAGATAGTAAATACATACAATTCGTACAACAACACTTCGTCCATCATCAATTAAGCATTTGCGATGACCTCTTCTACATCATTCATGACGTCATTGATTATGACAACATCCTAGCCTATGTGTCACGTAATTGATTATAACATTATATGATTGATGGATAAACTGGAAAGGTCCATTCCTCGATCATCTATGATCTGCTATCTCTAGATTTATTTACCATCAACACAGAGCTTATGTGATCATAGCCAAACAGAGCTATAATTACCTTTAACACACATCAGCCCAAAACGGCTTCTGCAGTGGTTTTGAGAAATCTCCATTTGTAGACCAAGAAAATACTATTTTCAATTTACAACTAAAATGACTGGTTCCATAACCGAGCCTTTAAATAATGATGCAGTCATTCCAGTGGTAATTTTTCAAATATTGTCTGGTGTTCATCTGTAAATTGATATTTTCTATCAGAAAATTGAAATTTTCTTGAATAAATTTAATGATTTAAAGGGTTAATTATCATCCCTATAACCCTCAAATTTGTTCAACAATAGAAAACGTCCAATTGCAGACATGAGAAGACTATTTTAGAAAATTTATCACTGGAATAACTGGCTCAGTCACTGAGCCAGTCACTCCAGTGGTAAATATTAAAAAATAGTCGTCTCTTGTTCTGCAAATTGGATATTTCTCAAGACCACTGCAGAAGCTATTTCTGGCCAACTTGAATGTTAATGGGTTATATATATATATAGAGACTGCATGAGGACATATAAATGTTTTGCTTGGAGCTTAATGTATTATCACATGGCTGGGTTAGCTAATTACATGTAATCCAGGTGTGATACAGGTATGCAGATGGTGGGGTGGGTGGGGTGGAATCGGGGAGATGAAAAATATATACATTGTATAGATTATTACATGTAATAATGACGTATCATGGCCGTGTACCATCCCGCAGCCACAGACATAAGCAAAGACATGAGCTGTATACAGCACAGCAATACCTCGGGTTTCACGGTGCCAGTTGTTCTCACTATGTCATTTATATTATGCACCAAACCGTCCAAATGTCTCTCTACTTTAGAGATTTCTGCTCACTTGAGATGAATTTGAAATCTTCATTTCATGTTTTTAATAACTTTGAAATCTTCAGTTCATTTTTTAAATAACTTTGAAATCTTCAGTTCATGTTTTAAATAACTTTGAAATCTTCGTATCATGTTTTAAATAACTTTGAAATCTTCAGTTCATGTTTTAAATAACATTGAAATCTTCAGTTCATGTTTTAAATAACTTTGAAATCTTCAGTTCATTTTTTAAATAACTTTGAAATCTTCAGTTCATGTTTTAAATAACTTTGAAATTTTCAGTTCATGTTTTAAATAACTTTGAAATCTTCAGTTCATGTTTTAAATAACTTTGAAATCTTCAGTTCATATTTTAAATAACTTTGAAATCTTCAGTTCATATTTTAATTAATTTTGAAATCTTCAGTTCGTGTTTTAAATAACTGAAATCTTCAGTTCGTGTTTTAATAAACTTTGAAATCTTCAGTTCGTGTTTTAAATAACTTTGAAATCTTCAGTTCGTGTTTTAAATAACCTTGAAATCTTCTGTTCATGTTTTAATTAATTTTGAAATCTTCAGTTCATATTTTAATTAATTTTGAAATCTTAAGTTCGTGTTTTAAATAACTTTGAAATCTTCAGTTCGTGTTTTAAATAACTTTGAAATCTTCAGTTCGTGTTTTAAATAACTTTGAAATCTTCAATTCTTGTTTTAAATAACATTGAAATCTTCAGTTCGTGTTTTAAATAACTTTGAAATCTTCAGTTCATGTTTTAAATAACTCTGAAATTTTCAGTTCATGTTTTAAATAACTTTGAAATCTTCAGTTCATGTTTTAAATAACTTTGAAATCTTCAGTTCATATTTTAAATAACTTTGAAGTCTTCAGTTCATGTTTTAAATAACTTTGAAATCTTCAGTTCATGTTTTAAATAACTTTGAAATCTTCAGTTCATATTTTAAATAACTTTGAAGTCTTCAGTTCATGTTTTAAATAACTTTGAAATCTTCAGTTCATATTTTAAATAACTTTGAAATCTTCAGTTCATGTTTTAAATAACATTGAAATCTTCAGTTCATGTTTTAAATGACATTGAAATCTTCAGTTCATGTTTTAAATAACTTTGAAATCTTCAGTTCATGTTTTAAATAACATTGAAATCTTCAGTTCATGTTTTAAATAATGTTGACTTTTAATCATTTAACCCTTTGACCGTCAAATTTGTTCAAGAAAATTTCAATTTTCTCAGTAAAAACGTCCATTTGCAGACCAAGAGTAGACTTTTTGAAAATCTACCACTGGTATGACTGGCTCGTTGATCGAGCCAGTCATTCCAGTGGTAAATTTTCAAAAATATTTTTCTCTTGGTGTGCATGCAAATGGCCATTTCTCAAGACCACTGGCAGAAGATGTTTTTTTGGCCGATTTCAGGTTTAAAGCGTTAAGGCTTTCGGGATTACAGCATTTTTTTTCAAGTAAATGTTCCCTGTGGACATAGTTTTTTCTATACTTTTTCAGAAATTTGACATGTTTCAACAAAATAGTTACTTTCAAATAACTTTTCTGAAAAACAACCCTTCCACTCATGACTACACCGGCCATAGCAGGCCCATGCATTAGTAATAGGATTTCTGATAAGGCTAATGCACTATAACATCGCCATGAGAGGGGTGGTGGTATTTGGGGTGGGGGGAATTATACACAATGGACCCTGTGGGGGTGATTTTCTTTAAAAAGTACCTACATGTATACATCTGTGCAGGTACTCAATGATGACATTATACATGGCTGAAATTAGGATGAGTTATTGTGCGCATCTAACAGTTCAAGGGAGCGAACTCTTTACCACAAACGTTTGCTAGTGGTCCAATTTTAGAGTGACTGGGCAACTATCTACTGGCCTGATACTGCAGTGGGCTCCAGGAATGTTCATTTGCAGGGAAAGAAAAAACTATTTTTGAGATTTTTACTGTTGAAATGTCACTGTTATTCCAGTGGTAAATTAAAAAAAATAAAGTCTCTTGGCCTGCAAATGGAAATTCACTGATTAAAAATTTTAATTTCTTTGATTTTGTTGTTTGCTGACGATTAACTTTTTAATGCTCAACGTTGGTTGACAAAATCTAAATATTTTCTATTTTAATGTCCATTTACAGGGCAAGAGAAGACTATTTTTGAGAATTTGCCACTGGAATGACTGGCTCGATTACCGAGCCAGTCATTTCAGTAATAAATTTAAAAAAAATAGTTTCTGGGCCTGCAAATGGACATTCCTCAAGATCACTGAAGAGGTCAGTTTTGGCCAGCTTGGCCATTAAAGGGTTAAAATAGATATTTCTCTCTTGGCTCGTATAGTGATGTTTCTGCACGAATTAATTAGTTTTTACTGAAAATTCTAGCCAATAATGGAGGAATCACATTTTAGCTATGCCCCGCCCATCTCTAGCTAAGCTCCACCCACGCTTCGCCCGTCTTGGAATCAATCGATTCCTACACTTCCTGACTATCACTTTTCAGAAAACTATACAGGTAATCTGTTGAATATTTTGAAACTTATTTAACTGTGAGCTGTTGCTGCCTATAGCAGCATCAGCGCCCAGTAAAATTAGTTACAAAATATTCAACAGCATATTTATTAAATAGTAAAAACATACAATTCGTACAACAACACTTAGTCCGTCATCAATTAAGTGTTCGTGACGAACTTAACTAAGTCATTCATGAAGTAATTGATTATGACATCATTCTACACGCCACATCGTTAATGATGAAGTCGTATGATTGATGGATAAACTGGAAAAGTCCATTACCTTGAGATATATGATGAGTAGTTTGTGGTTTGTGTCTGTTACATTATCAATTGGTTACCTTGCTTGACTTATCTCAAATTGGTATGCTGAAGCCTATGTGGCAATTTGTGTACAAGCAGGCACACATGTGTGCGTCAACTACATGTAACTTGTGGCACGCATTCACACACACACGCAGCTCACATTTAAGCACAACCATATTTGTGCACATGCGAGCTGCTCGTGTATGCATACTCCTGCATGCACGCTGACTGTATCAAGAACTGATCTTAACTCTTTAATGCTAAAACAGCCTCTGAAGTGGTTATGAGGAATGTCCATTACCAAGAGAAGACTATTTTTGAAAATTCACAACTGGAATGACTGGCTCAATAAACGAGCCAGACATTCCAGTGGTAAATTTTCAAAAATAATCTCTTGGTCTGCAAATTGACATTTTCGATGAGAATATTGAAATTTTCCTGTACAAATTCTATGGTTAAAGGGTTGACTGGAAGATTATATATCATCTCAACATTTTGATGTCTTTTTTTATATCGGATGCTCCCTGTATTATGATAACATCCTAGCATTCCCTAGGTAAGCGACCTTACTGACTAAATGCCATGCCTACATATGATGCTACCCGCTCTCCTCTCATTCTCCGGTTCAATAGAACCCTTCTGCATGTCGACGACGAAGGTTAAGTACCTTCGGTATGTGTGAATGGATGATGTTGGCATCTGTGTGTATACTGCACGTGTGCCAAAAGTGCTGATGTCTCTTTGATACTGTGGTGGCTTCTAGCTTCCTCTCAGCACGTGTCGTGCAGATGGAACTCTGCAGAGGTGAGCTTTATGTCCCGGGGTAAAAATAGTACAACTTGAAGATCAGTTCTAAGGGACTCCGCCACCTTATGTTGCGCGAACAATTTGTCATTGAGGTAACTGTTAATGTATGTGATTTGCTATGTAGGATGTCCCATTTTGGAGGTAAAAGTTTTCGGTTCTTTAAGAGAGGTGTTTGAAGTCTTTCGAACACCTGACATGAAGAACCATAAACTTTTAGCTCAAAAGGTGGATGGTGTCTCGAGCTCAGGTTTGGCTTTACATACAGGACATCTAATAAATAAGTTAAAATGTGTACAAAAAATCCTACAGAAAGGTGTTATGTAGTACAATTTTGAACACGATATAAGAAATGTTCGGTTGAATATTTTGAACACTGGTCCAATCCAATTATGTTCAAAACATTCAGGAGTACATTTTATTTTGTTTTGGAAATATGTTAAGTTATTTCCGACTTGTAATGTAGCCAGTAATGACTGATACATGTATATCATTGATACCGGGGTGTTACTTCTGCACATCTTCCCGCTGCACCTCTGTGGTCTCCGAGAGGAATGGATGTACGAGAGGAATGGATGTACATTTGTATGACATATGCCCGCCGCTGTTGCTGACTGATGATCTTCCGCCAATACAGCGGTGGACTGTGTTTATTACTATATACATATAGTTACTATGATTTGCTTGCTATTTGAAGAGAGGTATGCACTTCAAATATTGAGCAGTAAATTCTTACATTGATGATTTGTCAACAGTAACTTTGGCAAGCCCTTTTGGTTCAGGTACAAATGTATCATGTTCTGGTTTGCTGTTTATCAGTAAACTATGCCCCCCTCCTTCCCCCCCCCCCCCCAAGACATTAACCATTTGACACGTATAACCTAGTAACCCCCAAAAGTTATTAAGGAAAATTATAATTTTCTCACAGAAAATCTCCATTTGCAGACCAAGAGAAGACTATTTTTGAAAATTTACCACTGGAATGACTGGCTCGATTATCGAGCCACTCATTCCAGTGGTAAATTTTCAAAAATAGTCTTCTTGGTCTGCAAATGGACATTTCTCAAGACCACTACAGAAGCCATTTTTTGCTGATATGACTGTTAAAGGGTTAATATTCCAGTGTGTTATTTTCAAGACAACTGTGCTGGAAAGTTGTTCAATATCTTGAAACTAATTTAACTGGAAGCTGTTGAAACAGCTTCCAGCCAAATTAGTTTCAAAATATTCAACAGAGTGTAATTATCCTTGCATCAGAACAATTTGTTGTTTCTGGTGTGGCGGGTTTAAAAGTTTAACATGATTTCTGTGGCCTTGATTTCATTTTTCTCTTTCCGTTTAAAATAATTGATGCAGTATTATTGTTTAAGCATTGTGCCTATCTATTTCCTTCAAAAAATGCATCATGTTATTAGCCGTCCCTGCGGAGCCAGGCGTTTTGTCACTAGCCGCTTGTTGCCCATAATTGGTTAATGAACCTAAGCGATTGTTTGTTTGAAAACTATTACTGATCCCCGTATAACAAGTGGATTCATCCGTCTTTTATTGTCATACCCCCCTGTCACATCGGTGCACTCAACCGAATTCATACAATACTAAATTCTATCAATCCGCATTCTATAATTCCCGCTACGAAACAAGAGGAAATCTGATGATTGTGGTCTCTGCAGAGTTTTACGACTCCGTACTGGTGTCCCAGAGAAACCTCATCAGCTTAACGTTTGTATAAAGTGACACAGACGAAAGACCTCGGCGCCACGTGCCGACATAATCCAATTTTGGCCATCTCATGTCCCCAGTCCTCGGAAGGGAATCAATAAGGGTGTCGCCATGGAGTGCGTGCATGCCAACATTCCGCCACTCCAACAGTCACACGCTTTGGACAGTTTCAGAATCACGGCGGAAAAAATAAATAAGAATCATCTAAATGTCGACGTTAACTCCTTCCAGTCGGCAATCCCACGCCCAATTCCAATTTAAAGGCATCTATACAGGTTTATACAATCTACAGAGACTCATTTGGCTGGAAGCTGTTTCTGACTTAGGCAGCGATAGCGTGCAGGAAAATTTATTAAAATATTTTTATCATGTTAATTCTTAAATACATCGTAAAAATTTACCATATCTAGTCTGTAGGGTTAAAATGGTTCACTTAACTCTTTACCACTCATATCATCCAAAAATGGCTTCTACCATGGTCTTCAGAGAAATGCACATTTGCAGAGCAAGAGAATACTGTTATTGAAAATTTACCACAGGAATGACTGGCTCGATAACTGAGCCAGTCATTCCAGCGGTAAATTAAAAAGAAAAGTATTTTCTTGGGCTGCAAATGGACATTTTCTATGGGAAAACATGGTTAAATGGTACATGTAATTTATTTCTGTGCTGCATGTCTTAAACTGTGTACCATGTGATAATTGAAATTAATTATTTTTGAAAATGATCTTGCTCAATGCTGTTAGTGTCTATTTATAATTTCTTTAGCAAAGCCATTTTCGCTTTCATTTTCATGAACACTGATTTGTATTCAGTCATCATTCCCGTGTACGATTCAATTTAATGTGTTGTTTTACGAAGATTCTCACCCAAAACACACGATCGAAGATGGGGAAAAAAACCCCCATTAATGCACAATTTCAGTTCAGACATGTCAGAAGTTTTAAGCTTTTGCAGTGTTAAACCATTCATCCAAAACGTTTTGTCAGTGAGTGTCCATTTGCAGACCAAGAGAAGTATATTTTTGAAAATTTACCACTGGAATGGCGGGCTCGTTAACGAGCCCGCCATTCCAGTGGTAAATTTTCAAAAATATACTTCTTGTGGCCAGCAAATGGACTTTTCTCATGACCATTGCAACTATTTTTAGCGGCTTGACCATTAAAGTGTTAACGCTTAAGGACATGTGTACTGCACAAGCCACACCCACCCATGCCTACCCCCTAATCTCCATAAAGGTTTGCAATAGTGTTAATCAATGTATAGCTCCATCCCATCTTTCTAGACAATACTGTTCTGAGTGAACTTCAACTTCAGACTCACCAAGAGTGGAGAAAACACATAAACTATCACACATGAAGTTTTGATCTGATAATATATAGCAATGAGGTCTTTGTCTGTCATATCTACTGCTCAATGAATGACGGAGCGACGCTTTATACTGGATATTTCACGTGTTTGACATGGCTAGTTTATAAACATGATCCCGATGATCCGACAGGAGGATTCCTCATCTCGTAAGCCAATGTCTTAGTGATAGATATGCGCATCATTGATCCGGGGAAGACAAAAACGCAAGATTAACCGTCGTGGTATTTTGTGTGAAAATGATCAAATCTGAATCGACGCTGGGAGATTGGTGTTAATTCTTTAAAGTTTTGTTGCAGGAAGCTGTTGCTGTCATAGACAACAGCTTCCAGAAACATTTTCAAAATAAACAGTAACTCGTAATCTGAATATATACAAAATTCAGCAGTTAAATAACTTAAGTTTACAAGAACAATATTTATTTGCACCCCTCTTTCCGTTCTCTTGTGCGTACCCGCCTCAGTGCTATAAACAGTTGACACCCCTATATCACATTAACCGTGTAACAAATGTGAGAGTTAGTCTGCGATTGCGTAAGATTGGAGAAAAATATTTTTCTGTCACTGTCTCCGCTCTTACATCGTGTACTGTGGATGATGACTATGCGCTTGCTCGTAGCTCGAAGGTTGAATTGGCAAGATAAATAGCGAAGATGGCATGACGTGGAAAGCGTATCAATTTCATTATCGGCTATTTTTGACAAGAATGGGATCAAAGCTGAGTTCTTTGCATCGAGGTTCCTGAAATGCATAAGAAAATCAGTGCACAGATTGTATGTTGTAGGAATTCCTTTTAAAAAAGAAACTCAGGAAATTGAAATGACTGGAGGTTTTTAATAATTCTGTTTTTAGCTTTTTCCTTGTTTACTAAAATGACTTAAGTCTTCATACCTTTAAAATTATTCTGTATACTTATTCAATATTGATCATGACTTTGACAGTGACTTTCAAGTTTTAATAACGCTCATCTACCTGGGTATTCATTAAGCAGATTTCTAATGCAGATTATCCACCCCCACCCTTACATGGGGTGGACCGGGGCCGTGGAATCCTAGAGAAGGGGAGTGTTTTCAGAATGCGATGTCATGCTTTCTCCATTAGTCAGTCAGTGTGACACACTATAGTTGCGACTTGACTTTTGACTGACTGACTGACTGACTGAGACAGACAGAAAGACTGACTTATCCTAGATGTGAGTTGTCAGTACAATGAAAGGTTAAAAATACTTAATTTGTTTCTTGTCTCTTTGATTCCTGGGTTTACTTTAAAGGGGGTCACACCCACCTTGAGTTGGCAAAAAAAATACCAGCCAAAATTGGATATTTTTAGCATTATTATCCCCTCGAAAACAAAGTCCCAGGGGATATAGGATTGCGCATGTTCGTATGTACAATCGTACGCTGTTCGTACATCCGTACATACATAAGGACATTCATACTGATTGGTTTCCGGACAATGACTTGTGTTTGCCTGCACTGATTTGAACCAGCTTTGGCATACCATTTAGTAATACAAATACGGAGGCCAAATTCCAATTCCGTCAATTTGAGTCAAATCTTGTTACCCAGAGTTATTTGCCCTTGAAGGTATGAAATTAAAAAAATTACACTTTTCCGAACAATAGCTAATGTTTCAGCCGCCACCAATTTGACCCAGATCGGCATACCATTTAGTAATATGAATACGGAGACCAAGGTCGAATTCCGTCAATTTACGAGAATTGTCTCCCCTCCCCCCTTGAAAGATATAAACGTTAATTTGATAGTTAACAGCCAATAACTTCTATTATACTAAACTGATTTGAACCAAATTGGGAATAAAACATTACCACGTTGTCCATTACTTTTCGACAATATTTGGCGTATTTATCACCCTTGATAAATACAAACCTCATTAATTTGGCTGTTTCTGGGCAATAATTCAGGTTAGACTAAACTGATTCGAACCGAATTCAGATTAGCTGAATACTACAGAGGCGCATGTCCAGTTCATCTTGCATTATTTTTCGTCAATATGTGCCAGAGTTATCACCCTTGAAAAATACAAATTTCGTTCATTTGGCGGTTTCCAGACAATAACTCATGTTAGACTAAATGGATTTGAACCAAATTCAGAATTAGGTTAATAGTATTAAGATAGAGGTCATGTTCCTGGTTTGTTAGTTACCATCAATAATTTCCAGAGCAAATCACCCTTGAAATATACAAACTTCCTTAATTTGACTTCATCCCATTACAAAAAATGCTGTAGATGAATGTAAGCACATTGCCCAGCTTCCTAAGTAACACACATGTCATTTCAACAAAACTGAGAATTGAGGTGATTTGTATTACTTGCAATGCCTCGTTTCATTTGGCTCTAATGGTCAAATTTGGTCAAGAAAATTTAACTATCTGCGTATTGAATGCACATTTACACGCCAATAGAATACAAGTTTTGAAAATTTATCACTGGAATGACTGGCTCGGTTATCGAGCCAGTCATTCTAGTGGTAAACGTTCATAAATTGTGTTCTTTTGGCCTGCAAATGGACATGCCACAGGACCATAACAGAGGTCAGTTTTGGCCGACATGACCATTAAAGGGTTAAAGCTTATATATTTACCATTTTTGTGGACATCAATGTCTTTCAACATTTTCAAAATGTGTTGTTTACACCGAGGCCAGAATTCCAGTGTTTTCTGTCCTGCAGTGTGTTAATTAACTCCATTTGCAGGCCAAGGGAAGGATATTTTTGAAAACTTACCACTGGAGTGACTGGCTTGCATATCGAGCCAGCTATTCCAGCTAAATTTTAACACAACAAAGGAACTTGTAGTACGAGACAGTTTCCGGATGTTGGCCATGATCCGGATAAAATAACTCCGGATCGGATCAAATGGTAAATCTATTTGGGCAACTATGGGTCCGATTTTCCTCAAATTTTAAAACAGGAATGGGCGTAACCATACGCTACGATAGCTGCTCCGGAAAATCCAAATAAATGTGGACATTATCCGAAAATCTTTTATAATCTGACAAAAATGGGCGTGGGGGTGGCTGGGGGGAGGACGAGGGTCTGCACTCTCTTATTACTCAAGATGCTAATAGTTTAATGCTTTTGAAAAAATGACACAAAATGTATGAGAACGATAATGGCTCAAAGTTGCAGCCGATGAAGTATTGCACACACCATACAAGTTTCCGTTTCCATCAGCTAATGATACTGGGTCATAGTCATTTGATATATGATGCGTGGCGCTTCCAACATCAAGCACCGGGGCTGGGGACCACGATGACGAGCGAAACATAGCCACAATGTCAGAAATGACAGACGACACATGAATGCCTAGATTGAACTGGGACCTCACAATTTGATAATAGCCTTATTGATCTCGCCTCAAGGAAGCCAAGAGAACTTTTACAAAGTCTTGTCTCTCTTTCTCGCTCTCTTGGCGGTGACTCGGGATGACTGACGCGTGGACTGTAAAGCGGAACATTGCTGCGGACAGTGGCATAGCCTGCTCAGTCTCATAGCATTACACATTTCATTCTATACGTCATAGCTGATTGTTATTTGAAGTTAATGCTGATTATTTTCATAACACTTTAATTCAATGTGTTTGCTGCTTAAGCAGCAGCTATTTTTTCAGTCAAATTGTTCTTAAGAAATGTGTCATGTTTACTGATTTAGCGTCACTGAAATCGAATTTCTCGGAATTCTGAAGAAAGTTGATTAAGAGACAGACATTTGTCCCGGCGGTCAATAAAGTTTTTGGGACCTGGAAGTGGAGAGTTTCTGTTGTAGACATAGCATTGAAATGTGCACCAGTCTTAGTAACTCAGCAACATGACATGTGTGAAAAATGTCGTCGACTGACAATGTCAAGTCTGGGCTGATGCCTATGCTATTGCTTCCGTTCTTACCAATTCATGAATCCATTTCCTCACTCAATCATATGATGTCATAATTAACTATGCGACGTATATGCTGATGTCATAATCATGATGTCGTGAATGATTCGATTAAGCCAGTCTTTAGCGCTTAATAGTTGTACGAATTGTACGTATGTTTTTGCTATTTAAGAGACATGCTGTTGAATATTTTGAAACTAATTTGACTGGGTGATGTTGCTGCCATAGGCAGCAACAGCACCCAGTCAAATTAGTTTCAAAATATTCAACCGCTTATCTGTATAGTTTTCTGGAAATTGATAGTCAAGGAGTTCAGAGATCGATCGATCCCAACACGAGCGAGGTGTGGGTGGAGCTTAGCTAGAGATGGGCGGGGCATAGCTAATACCGGAAATGTTCATTCTGTTTATAGATTCCCTACCGTCCCATCACATACTTCAATACTGAACCGCTCTTGGTGACTCACTGATGACATTTGGTGCCAGCTTTTGAGAGCATCATCGTCGTCATCATTATTATTATTGCTACGGCCAAATACCATAATTTAATTCCTGTCGAGTTCTGTCTTTTCGCCATACCTCATATCCGCAATATTTTCCATGTGCCGGTTTTATCACATGCTAGTTTCTCAGCAGGCTTAATGCGAGGCACCCATTCGTCACACAACGGTGTTCTGTGTATATTTAACGTGCTGATGTCCTGATGGCATTCGTTCGAAGCCTCGACTATTTTTGTAGCGGCGGATGACTGTGATGGAATGTTATGCTTGGAACTGCTAGTCATTATCTTCTATTTGCTCATGAGGACTTTGTGGTTCGGTGTAGAAAAAAGGGGAATGTCATCAGGACATTTAATCACATCGCCCCGCGGGTAACGAAACCTTACATGCAGGGTGCATTTTTGGAAATTTGGGTGTGACTGATCACTGTTAAATGTTACATACCAGGCTTGTGCATTGTTTGAGGAGCCTCATAATGCATGGTAATATAATAGTTTATTGCACCACCTCTAATCTGGGCAAGTTTTGTTTTATGAAGGAAGGAAGCGGAGATTTTTCTTGGCTAGTATCCCTGTAGCTGTCATTTCAGTGAGTACAAAGTGTAGTCACTGCCACTATAAGTAAACATATGTCTGACAATGACACATCCGTAACCCTAAATTGCCATGGTTTTGACTCTTGAAACGTTTTTGATGTATGAAAGTCCATTTGCAGGCCAATAGAAGACTAGTTTTCAAATTTTACCACTTGAATGACTAGCTCTATAATCGAGCCAAGCATTCCAGTGATAAATTTTCAAGTGCTAATTAATTAATCCACTTTCTCAGGCAATTATATAACATTCCCCCTGTTAAATTGCCATGGGCACACCATGGTTGAACATGGTCAAACCATGTTTTTTTACCCTGGGCGGTCATGGTTAAACATGGTTGACCATGTAGTAAATGGCACCATGAGTAAACCATGGTCAGTATGATATAAAACAAATTTGCTCATGGTTGCAGACTCACCATGGTTCAGACATGGTCGACCATTGTCAGACAACTGTGTCCATGGTTTGACCATGGTCAAACTTAATAGCTTTAGCTGTTTGGACCATGGACGACTATGGTCAGCCTATAGCGTGACCATGGTTGACCATGGTTTGTAATAGCATATGTAATATATGAATATGTATTTAATGGAAGCTCAGAGGATGTTTTATGTCCACATGCTATTAAAGGGATGCTAATCTCATCTCAAATGTTATACTGCACCGATAGATTATGGTTTATAAATTCCATTTCATTCATATCCTGTCACATTCCCTTATCTGTATCACAATTATCTGTTGTAATATCGCGTAAATGTTGAAGAATGATCGCCACCATTTTCTCTCCTCAATCGATAGTGTGTGATGTCATGTAAGTGCCAATGCACTATATTCCTTATTATGTAACACTCATCTTGTTGAATATTTTGAAATATTTCATAATATTCAACAGCTTACCTGTATAAGTGCTTTTATACCGCATTTCCAAACTATAACTGGCACCTGAGGCAGACACGCTAGGCTTTTTCTGATTGGTTGAAAATTAAATCATGACAGCCATCATAGGCTGTAGAAACGTAGCAAGATTTAGCTACTACCTTCATAGTTTATGAGTGGCATATTAGATCACCTGCATAGCTATCATGAGATGAGATTAGTTATCCTTTAAGTCAGCAGGGGTTAAGCTGCTCACATGTAAGCTGATGTCATGATCAATTAATCATGAATGACATAGCTAAGCTTGTCACAAAACCTTAAAGGTGCATGTTCACAGCAAAATGCTTGAAAATAAAATTTTTAATATTGTATACTTTTAGAGGCTTAAATTATGTGACTAAATGTAATGAAACAAAATTAATCTTAACATATGGTGATTTCATTTCATATAAATTAATAAAAAATTTTAAGTTGTGAAATTGAAATAGAGGCACGAGTCCCTAATACAAATTGCGAACTTAAAAATTTTTATTAATTAATGAAATCACGATATATTAAGATTTTTTTCGTTTCACTACATTTAGATACACAATTTAAGCCTCTAAAAGTATGCAATTTTACCAATTTTATTTTCAAGCATTTTGCGGTGAATGTGCACCTTTAATTAATCACAGACTAAGCGTTGCTGTGGGAATTGTATGTCTACTATTTAATAAATATTTTGTTGAATATTTTGAAACTAATTTAACTGGGTGCTGTTGCTGCCTATGATGCTTAGCTGAGTGTATAGTTTTCTGTAAATTGAGATTCAGAGAGTGCAGTGATCGATTGATCCCAAAGTCGGCAAAGCATGGGTGGAGCTTAATCTAGAGATGAGCAGGGCATAACTAAAACTGGATTCCTCCATTATAAAACCTGGTGATTATTTAAAAAATAATTTTGCAGAATGTCATTGATGTCCATATTGTATTCATGATTTATTTAGCAGGCATGCCAGGCGATTTCATATAACATTCGCAAGAGAGCAATCAGTTTGCAGACCCTCGTCCTAATCCACTCGTGTCATATTTTTAATTTAAAAATTTTGGGTTGTTTTAGAATCAAAGCCTAATCCTAGACTACTTTTGTATAGTACAGAAAATGTTCATTTTGTAAGCCAAGAGAACACCATTTTTGAATATTTACCACTAGAATGACTGGCTCGGTCATCGAGCCATTCATTCCTGTGGTCAATTAAAAAAAAAATGGTCTGTTGGCTTGCAAATGGACAGTTCCCAGGACCACTGCAGAGGCTGATTTTGACCGACTTGACCATTAAAGGGTTAATTTGATTGGAAACAATGACCTATATAGACATATATCTGACCTGCAGTCTAACAACCTTGCTTGTATTAAAATGTGAGCCAAATTGTAATCGCTGTGGTAATTTACAGGATATCCATAGATCCGGAAGTTGATCCGATATGGATCCAGAGTCTTTTTTCCATCAAAATGACTGATATTAAGTCTGACAGGCCTATTTTATAACAAGAGCTTTTCATGTGTTAAAATTTGAGGCGAATCAAATCAGCAGTTTATGAAATACAGTTGTGGATTCATTGACATACCTCGCATACACGCACTCATGCACGCACTCACGCATGCACGCACTCATGCACTCGCGCACGCACACCCACTTCCCTTTTCTAGTTGGGATTAATAACTGTGTTAACCCTTATTGGCTGGCGTCATTCAGAGTGAAGGTCCTGCATCTTCAACTTGAGTCAAGTCACTAACTTACACCATGTTTATAGGCCTGGAATTAAGGTGCCTGTCAAGGACATTGTCAGGCACCAAACTACCAAATGTCAGGCACAGTCTTGCCAGTTCCTTACATTTTGTCAGGTACAGATTAAAACAGTCCCAATAGTTACAGTGTGCAACAAAAGAGTCTGCATACAAGTGTTGACAAAACCATAAGATATTTATCTACCTAAGGTGTATCATTATCATTATGACACATGCTTAGTTGCTTTTTGACATGTTTCTAATAAGTTCAAGTAAAGAACACTGTGATGTAGAATAGTGTTGAGAGGCAGCAAATTCTGGATGTCCGGTACTAAGTAGCTGGTGCCTGACAAAGTGTTGGACACTGTTGAAAAAGTTATTTCCAGGCCTGTGTTTATATAGTATTGCTTATTCCTGTGCATAGCCACTAAGTATGGATCTGATCTGTCACTCAAGTATCTGATGTTATGATCAATGGAGGAATCCAGTTTTTGCTATGCTCCACCCATTCCTAGTTAACGCTCCACCCACACTTCGGCCGTGTTGAACATTCTAAAACTAATTTGACTCAAAATTTTCAACAGCATGTTTATTAAATAGTAAAGACATACAATTCATACAACAACGCTTAGTCCGTCATCAATTATGCATTCGTGATGAACTTATCTACGTTATTCTTGACGTAATTGATTATGATGTCACCATACACGCCATGTAGTTCATTATGACATCATTTGATTGACTGAGAAACTGCAATCCTCCATTACATGACTTAGTTAGCGCGCTCATAATCAAAATCATCATAGAGCTGTCACGAAACACAAGATGTGTCACAAAAGTATATGAATTGTATATATCCAGGGCTCGATTTTAACACTAACCAGTTAATAGCCCGAGGTTAGTAGAATTTCGTATGGGTTAGTAAAACTACCTGTCTGGCTTAGTAATGCTCTTAAAAGAGGAAATATGACAAAACACTGTCATAACGTCATTATGTTCTGAGTACCCACCAAAAATTGACAAAAGAACAGACTTTATGTTACCTTCAATGCTTTAAATATAGAATATTTTGAAATTAATTTGTCTGGAAAGGCTTTCTGGACAAATTAATTGCAAAATATTCAACAGCTTCTCTGTATGGTTGCCTTGGAAATGAGTTTTATAGGGATCCATCGGTGAATGGATTAAAGAAGTGATCAGCTTTGAGCTTACAAACATTGAGTTACTGAAATTTGCTGCGGTGTAGCAAAATTAATGATGCACTATCCCGTCTGGTTAGTAGAAAAAGTCCTTAAAATCTACCCCTGGTATCTTTGATGAATTGACAATTTAATAAACACTGTTGAATACTTTGAAGCTCATTTGACTCAGGGTTGCTTCCATAGGTAGCGACAGCGCCCAGTCAAATTAGTTTCAAAATATTCAACAACTTACCTGTATATTAATTACCTTGTACTTGTGATCCTGGGAATTGGGTGAGTGGCGCGCTTAATTAATTCTGTGCTAAAAAAGATAATAACATGGTATTTATTTTAATTTTTTTTTATTATAACTTTCTCTTGCAGTTACAAATTCATGAAAATCAGGACAAAGACCACGGTGTGTTCCAGCAGCAGATTCTGCTGAGTTATTCGCAGGAGAAAAATGGTAGGTACATAAAGTACTGGTCAGGAATAAGTTTAAATGTTTCCAAAATAATATAAAACTTATGATGAATATTTTTTTACTTAACCCTTTAACCTTCAATTTTGTTCACGAAAATTTTAATTTTCTCATAGAAAATGCCCATTTGCACACCAAGAGAAGACTATTTTTGAAAATTTAGCACTGAAATGACTGGCTCAGTTATTGAGCCAGTCTTTGCAGGGGTAAATTTTCAAAATGGTCTTCTTGGTCTGCAAATTGACATTTCACAAGACCGCTGTAGAAGCTGTTTTTGCATGATATGAGAGTTGAAGGGTTAATGTGATTGAAAATCATTGCTGCCTAAGGCTTTCCAATTGAAATAAGTCCAACATAACATTTCTTACATCGTGTTCAAAATTGTACTACGGTAATGTTTTCTTTTGGAAAGATTAAGTTAATTCTGAGCTGTACTGTACTAACTATAATAAGCTAATCATGAAGTTATCGTCATGGTAATACTGTAAAGTCATCTTCGTCTTGCGTGTTTCCTGGCAGCACTATGTTTCCAAATTTAACACTAACACCTGCCGTGGTCTTGAGAAATGTCCATTTGCGGACCAAGAGAAGACTATTTTTGAAAATTTACTACTGGAATGACTGGCGCGATAACTGCACCAGTCATTCCCGGGATAAAATTTCAAAAATAATAGTCCACTTCATGTGCAATTATGGATATGTTTTGAACAAATGTGAGGATTATGGGGTTAAACTTTTAATATTGCTCATAATTTGTCAAGAAACAAGAACATTCTGATTGAGATCTTTGTCAGGAAGGGTTTGGGGTTGGGGGTGATGGGGGTGGGGGGGGGGGGGGTTGTGGTGTGTGTGTGTGTGTGTGTGTGTGTGTGTGTGTGTGTGTGTGTGTGTGTGTGTGTGTGTGTGTGTGTGTGTGTGTGTGTGTGTGTGTGTGTGTGTGTGTGTGTGTGTGTGTGTGTGTGTGTGTGTGTGTGTGTGTGTGTGTGTGTGTGTGTGTGTGTGTGTGTGTGTGTGTGTGTGTGTGTGTGTGTGTGTGTGTGTGTGTGTGTGTGTGTGTGTGTGTGTGTGTGTGTGTGTGTGGCTGTCCTGTAAGATTAAACTTCTGCAGTGATAGGTTCCGAAAATAAGGTTCTTGTATTGCACTTTGAGTCAAATTGAGCTAAGTATAGCTTCTGAGAAAGAGCCCAGGACACGCACGCACGCACGCACGCACGCACGCACGCACGCACGCACGCACGCACGCACGCATACACACATTCTGTGTACACAATATTCACTATGGGCCATGAACTTTTCAAATTTTCTCAATAGCAATATCTAATTGCTAATCAAGAGAAAAATATTTAAAATAAAATTATGAATAACTGGATAGGTTAGAGCTGTATATGGCTTCCAGGAATCCAGTTTCTCAGTCAATCATATGATGTCATAATCAACAATGTCACATGTAGGCTGACGTCATAATCAATTCACCTTTCCAGAGCACCCACCCATCATATGACATCATAATGAACTGCGTGATGTGTACAATGACATCATAATGAATGACATTATAATGAATGACATCATGAATGACATCGATAAGTGCGTCATGAACGCATATTTGAAGACGGTCTATGCGTTGTTGTACAAATTGTTTGCTTTTACTATTTAATAAATATTCTGTTGAATATTTTGAAACTAATTTGACTGGGCACTGTTGCTGCCATGGGCAGCAACAGCGCCCAGTCATATTAGTTACAAAATATTCAACAGCTTCCCTGTATAGTTTTCAGGAAATTGATAGCTAGGGCATTTGGGGATCGATCAATCCCAACACGACGAGGTGTGGGTGGAGCTTAGCTAGTGATGGACGGGGCATAGGTAAAACCGGAAAGGTCCATTACATCATGAATGACTCAATTTAGCCAGTCTTAACCGCTTAATTTTGTACAAATTGTGTGCCTACTATTTAATAAACAAGCAGCAACAGCACCCAGTCAAATTAGTTTTAAATATTCAACAGCTTACCTGTATAGTTTTCTAGAAATTGAGATTCAGACAGTGCAGGGATCGATTGATCCTAACACGAGCAAAGAGTGGGTGGAGCTTAGCTAGAGATGAGTGGGGCTTTGGTAAAGCTGGATTTCTCCATTAGCTTCACAATATTCAGTATTGTATCTTTGATGTATAGTGATCAGTGGACATGCTTGATGGTTGCTGATGTAACTGTTGGTGAATGAGTTAACCTAACAAGTTAACCCTTACCACTCTGATGACAAAATTTTTAATTTTCAAATTAAATTAAAAGCTGAACTGGTGTACAATTTTCTACAAATTTGGTGGAAGATGGTGCTGTCGGAGACAGCAACATCGTCCACCAAAATTGTTGAAAAATGTACAGCAGTTTCTTTGCTATTGACACGGTAAAAGATAGAATATTGACATCAGAGTGCTAAGGGTTAACTGGCTAAAGGCACTGGTCAACAACCTTCAGGAAACTTTTTAAAAATTGTCAACCAAATATTAATTCTTATCGCACTGTCTGATGGTTAAAGATGAACACTTTGCGGATCAAGATTATGTCAAGAAAATTGAAATTCTGCTTATAGTAGCTTGTATTAAATTTCAGGCTAAGAGAAGAATATTTTTGAAAGTTTACAACTTGAACAACTTGTTCAGTTATCGAGCTAGTCAGTCAATAAAAAAGAACCCTGTTTTTTACCTGCAAATAGTCATTTCGCAAGACCACTGCAAAGGTTGATTTTGGTCCGCTTGAAATTTAAAGGGTTGCTTGTTAAAGGGTCAGTCACAGAAGGTCTGGTGAACATTTTTGAAACAATGTTGCCAAAGCTGTTGCTGCCTTAAACAGCAACAGCATGCAATGACAAATTGGTTTGCAAAATCTACACTGTTTATTAACAAAAATGAATTTGAATTTATGAACTTGAAATTTAAGCTGTCTAAGGGTTATAATTAACTCAAAGTGTCAGTAATAATAAATTGAGTTTAAGCCATTGGATCCCTGGATTCCCACAATTTCAATTTCAAGGTAACTGAACAGGTAAGTTCTTGAATATTTTGAAACTAATTTGACAGGAACCTGTTGCTGCCATAGGCAAATTAGCATCAAAATATTCAACAGAATAGTTCTTTCATTGTATAATATTTGCCGTTTTTAGGCAGTCGGGTTGAATGGGTTTAAATTGTTGACTTCACTGTAGCTCAGGTGATATATCGTAAAGGCTTCTTCTAGTTGTCAAGCTTCAGGTAGTGAAATTGTTCACCTTTGAAAAGTGACCTTCAAAAATAGAAGCAGAGGTGTGCGAGAAATTTTTTCTAAGGAGAAAATCTGAAACAGATGCTTGGGTGCTGTCTTTAGCAACAGAAAGAAATTAGAGTTCTTGAGATGTCGAAGCATATTAGAACACTAACATGTGTGTATGTATACAGAAGTGCGGCCACGGTTTAAGTGCCGCCACCGCTGAATAGTTGGGGCCACGCACAGCTGTGACGGATGGACTATTTTGGTCTCGGTTGTTTGGCGATGTTTTTTCCCCAGAGATACACTGCTACGATGGATAGTATCTTGTCGTTTTGTGCTGCCATGGTTCCGCTCCCCACCCACCCACCCCTGAGTGTGATGAAAAAAGCAGACAGGTAGATCAGTGGCACTCGGAGAGGCGAGTATCGTTATCATGATCACCGCCGCTCCAGGTCTCTGGACACGTTCGTCTCTTCTTCTAGATCGCCTGTACCGTGCTGTGATTCCTTCATGCTCACTGTGCTGTAAACTATATAGATCTAGCAATATGTACAATATATCTTAAGCATTTCTTCAATATACAATAAATGAATAGGCACCGCCGCCACACCGCAGCCCTTTGACTCTACAGACCTCATTGACCCTTTTCATCCAAAGAATTACCAAAAAAATGTCAGATACTTGTACCTATATAGGTTTGAAAATGGTATTGTATTTTGTATCAATACCAACTTTAACCCTTTAACACTCATATCAGTCAAAAATGGCTCCTGCAATAATCTTGAGAAATGTCCATTTGCAGACCAAGAGAAAACTATTTTTGAAAATTTACCAATGGAATGACTGGCTCGATAACTGAGCCAGTCATTCCAGTGTTAAATTTTCAAAAACAGTTTTCTCTTGGTCTGCAAATGGACATTTTATATGAGAAAATTTAAATTTTCTTGAACAAATTCAAGGGTTATAGGGTTAATGGAGGGGTCCAGCTCTAGCTATGCCCCGCCCATTCATAGCTAAGCTCCACCCACTTTGTTTGTGTGTATAAATCGATTTATATACTGTGAATACTGAATTACTAAAAGCCCAATTTCAAGGTAACTATATACAGGAAAGTTGTTGAATATTTTTAACACTGGTCAAATTTGGTCAAGAATGCCAAAATATTTCCTTATTGAATGTCGATCTGTAGGCAAAAATAAGAGTATTTTTGAAAATTTACCAGTGGAATGACCTGGCTCGATTATCAAGCATGTCATTCCAGAGGTAAATTCTGAAAAATTCTCTTCTCTTTACCTGCAGATGGACATTTCTCCAGACTACTCGAGAGGCCGGTTTTGGCCGGCTTGGCCATTAAAGTGTTATCGACTTACAATTTGTATACTTGACAGAGTTCTCAATTTTCATGACAGTTATAATACGTCATTATGATTGTCACGTCAGCTTGGCTTGCTCGATTATGTGATTAAATCAAAAATCGCGATTATTTTTTAAATCCTATATTTTTATGATTAAAAACGAAATAATCGAATACGGTAATCATGAATAATTCCACTGCAAAAAATATTTCAAAATCTACCTTTTTATTTACATTTTGCTCAGCGAATGTATGTCCATTTGCAGGCCAAGAGAAGACTATTTTTGAAAATGTATCATTCAAAGGCCATTCCAGTGATACGTTTTCAAAAATAGTCTTCTCTTGGCCTGCAAATGGACATTTCTAAACACCATTGCAACATTCGTCATTTATATACCTTTGTTGTTATATTGGTTTAATTTGTAACCAGGCCGATTTATCGAATAATCACAATTATTCTTAAATAATCGATCGCGATCACTCAAAGTAACAATCGTGCAAGCCTAACGTCAGCTACATGTACCTGGTGCCGTGATTGATTATGACATCAGATATTTCAGTGACAGATCAGATCTCTCTCTCGTGATGGTGTGTTGGAAAGGTGGATGGACCCTGATTATATATTTGGGTCTGTTGTCTGTAATCTATGCATGCATGAATACAAAGATTTTCGACTTTAGTCATAACTTGGCTTCTCTCCTCGAAGCATTTGATGAAGCCTTTGATGCCCAAGCCGGCAAAAGCTGGCCTTTAGAGGGGTTTTCAGAAATGTCTATTTCCAGGCCAGAAGACTATCTTTGAAATTTTAGCTCTGGAATGACTGGTTGACTGGCCATTCCAGTGTTTCAGAAGTTTTAAATATCGTCTACTTGCTCTGCAAATTTCTAAAGACCTTTCTAACTGCAGAAGCTAGCTGTTATTGGCCAATCCAGGTTTTAAACTGTCTATGCTGCAAGCCACCAGACAATAAATTCAATTAGCAATAACTCTGGACCTGCTGAATATTTTGAAAACAATTTGACTGAAAGTTGTTGGTGGCATAGCCACCAACAACTTTCAGTCAAATTGTTTTCAAAATATTTAGCAGGTCCATAAATATACATGTAACTTCCTTGAGTATGTCATCTGAAAAAACTCATCAGTCAGGCGGGTAATACAAGTTAAGTTTGTCGAATCCTGTATTATGTGGGGCGGGGGTGGGTTAGATTTGGGGGATAGTTGGACATGGAAATGATGTTTTCTCAACCCGATAATTCTCTAAATTTCCAAACTGTTAAACTACTTTGCGAACTGCTAAATTTACCTTTGTTTGTCAACATAAGAATTTTCACCATTTTTTGTGCTTCATCTAAACCTGTCAGAATTGCAGAGACGTCTGTCAGACCTGGTGGCCGAGCTGGAGGCGGTGCGCACGGAAAAAGCGGAAGAGATGGCGGTGAAGATTAACTTAGAGAATCATGTCAGGGTATGTGGTTTGTGAAGCGTAGATAGGATGTCAGAGCTACTATGACAGTTCACCAGGAATTAGATTATTAGTGAGTGGTGGGGTTGTGGGTAGATAGGCCCCATTTCATGGCTACATGTATTCAAACCATGACAGCAATCCTTCTCCCCCCCCCCCCCCCCCCCCCACCACATCCATCCGAGGTGCGGCTTATCACTCTTAATACAATTCACCTTAGTGTGACCTGCACACTCACAGACGCATGCACAGGTATATTTTATACTGTTGAACATTTTGAAAGTAATATGACTGGAACACATTGCAGCAACAGTCTTCACTCAAATTATTTGCAAAATATTCAACACACTGTGTATGTTTGCAGTGAAATCGTGATATGTTTTTTATCAGTGAAATTGGTTTAATCTGTTGAAATCCGAGAATTATTAACTTTGCCGAGACCCAATTTCATTCAGAATATTTCTCAATGACAATTACTCCATACAAATACTCTCTTTAATGTGATCCAATAACGTGTCCATTATTGAGATAATATAAAGATGGCTAACTAACAATAATAGAGGGATCCATTTCTAGCTAAGCCCCGCCCATTTCTAGCTAAGCCCTGGCCACTTTGTACGTGTGGTGGAATCAATTTATGTACTTTTAACCCTAATGTCCCAGAATCCTGAATTGATGGTAATTATATAGTCAAGTAACTTATTGAATAGTTTGAAACTAATTTGGTTTTGCTGCCAGTCAAATTGTTTTCAAAATATTCAAGGGAATGACTATTAAAATTTAACTTCACCAAAGACATATACAATTCATTCACATTTGTGACGTCATTTTGATTGTGACATATTTGCTTATGATGTCAGATACATGTATGACAGATATCAGGAAACATCTAAAATTAATATAGGGATCCTGTTTTAGCTATGCCCCGCCCATATTTAGGTAAGCTCCACCCATGCTTCTCTTGTGTTGGGATCAATCGATCCGTGAACTCCCTGACTCAATTTCCAGAAAACTATAGAGGTTAACAGTTGAATGTTTTGAAACTAATTTGACTGGGTTAGGCAGCAACATCGGCCAGTCAAATTAGTTACAAAATATTCAACAGCATTTTTAGCTCACCTGGCCTAAGTGAAGCCAAGTGAACTTATGCCGTGGTAACCATCCGTCGTGTGTCCGTCCATCCGTCATCTGTCAACTTTTCCTTTAAACGACTTCTCAAGAACCACTAGGCCGATTTCACTTATATTTGGCAGGATGTATCCTTAGGGCATAGGGATCCAAGTTTGTTCAAACGAAGCCGATCGGACAATTTGGCCGGTGGCCATCTTGGATTTTGGCTGATTATTAGAAACGTCTTTAAAAATCTTCTCCGAAACCGCTTGAGGAATTGAAGCAAACCTCATGGAATATGATCTAGGACAAGAGCTAAATAAAGCAAGTTTGTTCAAAGGACACTAATTGTTCAAATGGTTTGGCGGCCATCTTGGTTGACCTAGTTTTAGCGAAAATGACTTCTCCAGAGCCGCTGAAGGGATCAGGCTGAAATTTGGCAAATATGATTAGGGACTAAGGGCCATTACAGTTTGTTCAAGAGAAGTTGATCTGTCAAAAACATGGCCACCGTGGGCCAATCAATAGCGTGTTTGGCGGCCATATAGGATTTTTTTTTATTTGATGGATTTTGAGGCCGAAATCGTTTTTATGTAGGTTTTTGGGGTATTCTGATCTCCAATTTGCAATATTTGAAGCTGTCGGATAAACGGTTTGCTGGCCATCTTGCATCATTTTCCCGCCAAAAGCTCCTATACTAAAGCAATGGGAAATTTAAAATGTCTTCTCGAGAACTAATGGGCCGATTTCAATTATATTTGGCAGGAAGCATCCTTAGGGTATAGAGAGTCCATTTTGTTCAAACAAAGCCGTTCGGCCAAAATGGCCGGTGGCCATATTGGATTTCGGCCGATTTTTTTAAATGTCTTTAAAAATCTCCGAAACCGTTTGACGGATCGATTCAGAACTCACAAGGGGTCTGGGGCAAGAGCTGACCCGAGTTTGTTCAAGCGAACTTGATTGACCAAATGGTTCAGTGGCCATCTTGGATGACCTCGTTTTCACAAAAACGACTTCCCCAGAACCGCTGAAGCGATTAGGCCGAGATTTGTGATATATGATTAGGGACTAAGGGCCATTAAAGTTTGTTCAAGAGAAGTTGATCCATCAAAAAACCTGCCCGCCGTGGGCCAATCAATATATAGCGTGTTTGGCGGTCATACTGGATTTTTTTATTTGATAGATTTTTCAAATTTGGCAATTTTGAGACTGTCGGATAAATGGTTTAGTGGCCATCTTGGATCATTTACCTGCCAAAATCTCCCATACTAAAGCAATGGGAAATTTAAAATGTATTCTCGCACCTAGGGCTGCGCGATATACCGATACCATATTTAAAACCGATATCCTGCACTGACGGTTTCATAACCGATTATAAGAAATAAATATCGAAAAACCGAATATGAACATATTTTCGGTTTTTCGTATCAGGATTGTTAAAAATAAAAGATACTAACGAGCATGAAAAGTGTAATGAATAATAATGACCATACTTTCCATTAAGCTACGTTCGGGGCAACTAATAATTGAACGTGGCCCCAATTGCGCATATTGTGTAACTCGATGTACGCCGAGAGAAATCAAGCAGCGAATTAATTAAATAAATATCCACTCGTCTTTTCTCTGGTAGTCTCCGATAAATTTGCAATATAAAACACAATACTAACGCGGGAATGTGTCATTGAAATTTGTATCGGGGAAAACATTTCTAAACAACGGCATCCATTTTATTTACGTCACCGGCTAATTAACATAATGCAAAGTCGTCCCAAAACTAAATCGCCCGAGTGCATACAAATCTCGCCAATAAATATAATGCTGAATACATTTTGCTGATTAGGATATAATTTTAAATAAAATTATTACTCAAACCGTTTTTAAAACGTTATCTTCTATACACAATATCATATTAACTTATGAAATTCGTGTTCGCAATATTACAGTTAATATTTTCTTCAAGGCATGATTTCGTCGCCGGGCCGAATTGGAAATGAAAGAAGAAAGGGAGATAATTACATCATAATTAATTACAATCACGTGATTTACGTCTTTTCGCAACCTGTTTTGCTGATGATTTATGATTAATTTTGACAAAATAAACTATGCTTATTTATCTGTGCGTAATATTTAGGTGGTCTAATTAGTAATTTCACTCCCGCGATGATGGATATTATGAGGTATATTAAGCTTTAAAGGCGTAAAATGTTACGAATGTATCAGGGCGTAAAAATACGTTCTGTTTTCCTGCTATTTTTTTTAATTTAAATTATTTGTTTCATGCCCATAAAACCGATATTCAGTTAAAACCGATATGAAAAGTCATATCGAAACCGATATGGCTGTAAGCCAAACCGCGCAGCCCTACTCGCACCATCTTGGATTTTGGTCGAATTTTAGAACTGTCTTTAAAAATCTTCTCCAAAACCGCGTGGGTGGTCTATTCAAAATGGATGAAATATCATCTAGGGCAAGGGCTGCACCAAGTTTGTTCAAGGGAACTTGATTGGCCAAATGTTTTGGCTACCATTTTCGATAACCTATTTTTTGCTAAAACAACTACAGAACCACTGAGCGGATTGGTCCAAAATTTGGGGAGAATGATTAGGCACTGAGTGCCATTAGTTTTTTCAAGGGAAGGATCTACCTCAGAAACATGGCTGCAGTGGACCAATCAAAATGTAGCGTGTTTGGCGGCCATATTGGACTTGCAAAAATGTCCACAAACTCATTTAAAAGACTACTAAACCACCCACCAACAATTTTGACAAAAATGCATAGTGCTCCAGGTGAGCAGCACAGGCCCCTTGGGCCTCTTGTTATTAAATCGTAAAGACATACAATTCGTACAAAAGTGCTTAGTCCGTCATCAATTAAGCATTTATTATGAACTTAGCTACGTCTTTCATGACGTCATTGATTATGACATCATCTGTTATGTAGTTGATTACGATGTCATATGATTGACAGAGAAACTGCAATCCTGCATTAACCAGCGTGTAGGCTTTTACCGTAGTATGCTGTTGCAAATAGGGTTTGTTTACTTTTCTGGTAGCAATGGCGGGCAGTCACACTGTTTTCAAAATATTCATATAGAATAAAATAAATTTAATACATTAACCCTTTAACACTGATATCAGCCAAATACGGCTTGAGAAATGTCCATTTGCAGACCAAGAGAAGACTATTTTTGAAAATTTACCACTGGAATGACTGGCTTGGATATCTTCAATATTTTCAAAAATAGTCTTCTCTTGGTCTGCAAATAGACATTTTCTATGTGAAAATTGAAATTTTCTTGAACAAATTCAAGGGTTAGATGGTTAAGAAATGTATGATTTCCTATATTGAGAGTCAGATCAGAGATTCCAGACTAATCTCTCTGGTTTTTGTAACATTGGAAAAGATTTTTTTGGATTTTCGGGATATTTCTAGATTATGCCTAAAGTTGTAGAATCCTAAGGTATGGCCACACCCGTAGCTATGTTAACATTTGAGCCAGATCGGACCTGAAGTTTCTGCGATATCCACAGGTCCAGAATCTTATCCGATCTGGATCCGGGTTCTCTTATCCAGATAACAGCCAGTCTGGAAATCCTCTTGCAGCGCAAGTTCCTTTGTTACAATTGAAGCCAAATCAGATCAGTAGTTTGTGAGATACATCTCCGGACAGACAGGCAGGCAAGCAGACAGACAGGCATGTTCGCAATACCCTCTTTCCCATATGGGGGTCGAGTGTAATGACACATTTCTGCAGAATAAAAGTGTAAACATTTGACCAGGTGTTGAAGTAGTTATCACTAGCAGGTATTTTAGGTTTTATAGGCAAATAAAATTTCACCTGTTAGATGTGTTCTAGGTGTTGATGGAAGAGAATCTGTTAAACGATTTCTAAGATTTGGTGCGTTAAGACGTAAAGGGAAATAAATAATGCTTTAAAAAACCTGAAGCTAAGAATCAATAAGGATGCTATTTACTGGTCAAGCTGGACAGGAATGACCCCTGTATTGGTCTTGAGAATTGACCATTTTCATTTAGTTGAGCCTGTAATATCAATGTCCAGCTTTATAAAATATCCTTGTTAGAGCTTTGTAGATTGTGAAATTATTCATTTGAAAATTGTCCCGATCACTGTTAGGCATTAAACCTAATGGTAAATAATTAAGCACAGTAAGGGAGATAACTTTTTACTCTAAGTAAGCTAGTTGATTTTAAGTTGGGAGAGAGTTGTCTCCCTTAATTTTTATTGCATTTATGATTCCTAAAGGTGCATTTCGCGGGAAAGGTTACAAATTACAGTTACTTAGAATGTGATCCATTTACTCAAGAGACATAGTTTTGTGCCGTCACACAAAAGCCTAGTTTGTACAGACAGCTCAGAAATAAAATGTATCTACAACAAAATGTAGGTAAAGAGAAGAGTAATTTTGAAAATTTACCACTGGAATGGCTGGCTCGATACTCGATCCAGTCATTCCAGTGGTAAATTTTCAAAAATACTCCTACCTGCAGATGGACATTCAATAAGGAAATATATTGATTTTCTTGACCAGATTTGACCAGTAAAGGGTTAATATTTTGAATATAATTGGATTGGAAGACAATGTTATCCTCCAATCCAACGATGTTCAAAATATATAACAAAATTCTTACATCGTGTTGAAGAATTGTACTAACTAACGTGTTTCTGTTTTCTGTTTTGGAAATATATTAACATATTATTTAATTTTCGCCAATATATCAGAGGGTTCTGTTTGTGTCTCTGTCGGTGTCCAAGTTTTGTGTTTGGCACAACACATTGTATTATATCTTGGTATGGCTTTACCCTATTGGGAGTAAACTTTGACATATGCCTCTGTCTATGAGTTGATATTGTGGTCATGAGGTCAAAGTTCAAAGTCACTGTGACCTTGGAATAAAACTTCTTTACGGTTAAGTTTTTGGTTTAGCTGAACATAGCGTATAATATACATGAACCTGGGGTAAGTGATTTCTAAAGTTTTGGTTGCTTCAGAAGTAATGGGAAATAATAATTTAAAATCTCAGATACGAATCAACACCCCGGCCAGAAATAACCCTTGCAGTGGTGGTGGTAAGAAATGACTATACATACATTTAACTAAGCCGTTAATTTCAATGGGGCGGTCAGTTTTATAAAATATTTGTGTCACGGATTGAAAACTTCAATTAGAAATTTTCTAGATCACTTTTGACCATTAAACATGTTTTAACACTAACACTTATTTCAGCCAAAAATGGCTTTTAAAGCGGTCTTGAGAAATGTCAATTTGCAGACAACGAGAACCCTATCTTTGAAAATCTACCACTGGAATGACTGGCTCGACAACTGAGTCATTCCAATGCTACGCTTGTAAAAATAGTCTTCTCTTGGTCTGCAAATTTACATTTTCTTTGAAAAAAATTGAAATTTTCTTGAACAAATTTAAGGCGTAAAGGGTTATTACTATAATTAATTAGTGTAAGGGAGATAACTCTTTACTATAAGTAAACTACTTGATTTTAAGGCTGTAAGATTTGCCTCCCTTAATTATTATTTCAAGGTTCAGAGTTCTAAAATTACATCTAAGAAAATTAAATTTTAACCATTTCAATTGAAATCCTAAAATACAGAAAATGCGTTAAATATTTTGAGATCAATTTGACTGGATGTTGTCTCCGCAACAACTTGCAGGCAAATTAATTGTAAAATATTCAAAAGTTTGTTACATTTTCTTCCATCATAAGTGAGTGTTAAAGGGTCGTGCAGTCAAATTCACATGACATGGGATAGATTTTTAAAAAACTTTCAGATGAGAAACTTGTCACTTGAGCAGAATTTGCATAGTAACCTTGCAAGTTTAAACAATCAAATTTCATTTCCTATGGAATATTGCTCCACTGAGAAATATCTTCAACTAGTTTTATAAAATACACCCCTGGACTGAAGAAGGGATTTTTTATTGGGTTGACCATTGGTGCATAGGGTATTCTACTTAATTGTCTAACTGCTGCAAGCCACAAGACAATAATTTAAATTGGGGAATAATTCTGGACCTGCTGAATATTTTGAAAACAATTTGACTGAAGGTTGTTGGTGACTTTGCCACCAACAATTTTCAGCCAAATTGTTTTCAAAATATTCAGCATACCCAGAGTTAAAGCCCATGGAAAATGTAGTCTGCAGAAATTCAGCTAGCAGACAGTTACTGACAAATCTTGATATATAAGTAGCTATGATTGTAATTTCCTAATAAACGAATAAAACTTACAGAAAAGTATGTTGATAACTGTCAGAACCAATCAAACCAATATTAACCCTTTAACACTCACATCGGCCCAAAACGGCTTCTGCAGTGGTCCTGGAAAATGTTCATTTGCAGACCAAGAGAAACCTATTTTTGAAAATTTACCACTGAAATGACTTGCTCGATAACCGAGCCAGTCATTCCAGTGGTAAATTTAAAAAAAACAGGCTTCTCTTGGTCTGCAAATGGACATTTTCTTTGAGAAAATTGAAATTTTCTTGAACATATTTAAGAGTTAAAGGGTTAAAACTTATGTTTTGTTGTTAACCCTTTCACCGACAAATCCCTGAAAAAGTAAATTCTTTGCAACAAAACTTATTCTGTTGAATATTTTGAAATTAATTTGAGTGGAACACCTCGCTGACTAAGGCAAAAATGGCTTCCAGTCAAATTAACTTCAAAATATTTAACATTTTTTCTGTATACTTGCCTTGAAAATGAGACATGGGGAATTCATCAGTGAAAGGGTTATATGTTATGTGCAATACAGCTCATAAAGAATTTGATAGGCTTCCATGACAAAGACAGAAACAAGTTAATTAGTACATAATCTCAGAAATATATTGTTGAATATTTTGGCCTTAATTTGATTGGATGGAAGCAATCCAAAAATTAAGACCAAAATAGTCAACAGTACATTTTATTTTGTTTTGGAAACATTTGAAGTTATTTCTGAGCTGTCCTGTAAGCATTGGACTCTGTAGGGGTGTCTTCTCCATGCTTTTTAACCATTTAACATTCACGTCAGCCAAAATGGCTTCTGTACTGTAGTGGGATTTAAGAATGTCTGTTTGCAGACCAAGAGAAGACTATTTTTGAAAATTTACCACTTGAATGACTGGCTCGATAACCAAGCCAGTCATTTCTGTGTTATATTTTCAAAAATAGTCTACTTGAGCTTACTTTAAGGTCATTCCAGGGAGGCAGCATGACCATGAATGCATTAAATAAATTATACGTTTATTATTTATTTATATTTACAGGGCCTGGAGAGAGATGTGAATGAGAAAGTCACACAGTTCTCAAACCTTATGATTGATGTGAGTTTGGGCATGTACGATTATTCCCTTGAGTGATGACGATCGATTATATAAGAATAATCATAATTACTCGATTAAACCAGTTAACCATCAAATTTGTTGAAGAAAATTTAAGTTTTCGCATGGAAAATGTCCATTTGCAGGCCAATAGAAGAGTATTTTTGAAAATTTACCACAGGAATAACTGGCTCGGTTATCAAGCCAGTCATTCCATTAGTAAATTTTCAAAAATACTCTTCTATTGGCCTGCAAATGGACATACACTCACTTAGGAAAATATCAATTTTTGTGAGCGATCATTAAAAAGTAGTTAAAAGATAGGATTTGAAATATTTTATGCAGTAGAAATTTAATTTCATGATTATTTGATTATATAGATCTTACGGTAATCATAAAAATTAACTTTTTAAGAAATAAGTATGGTTTTCGATTTTAATCATGTAATCGCACTAGTCTGAAACATTTAACGGAATCAAAGAAAATCAACTATTGAAAATAACATGACTACTTAAATCTCTATTGTTGCAACTCATGATTTTAGCTGCGAGTAGTGGCTCAATAAACTGCATGTTCCTTTAGTCAGTGGAACGGGCACAAAAGGTTATTCTGGCTTAAACCTTCAATAGTTTTTCGTATACAGTACTTAATCAAATTTGGCATGTGTATGCATTGTAAGCTTAAGGTATGGAGTGTAGCAAAGTCAGGTCAGTGTAAAGACATCTATGGAACTCGACGATGACCTGAAGTCCAATGTGGCCACCAGTCACTGGTGGCCATCTTGAAAATTAATTTGCAGATGATAACTCCATTTCTGGACAATAACTGTGCTACCAATTATTGGATTGCTTTGAAAAGTCAAAGTATGACTGGACTAGGTCTGAGAAATAAACCTATGGAAATCGACGATGATCCTAAATCCAATATGGTCACCAGCCATCAGTGGCCATCTTGAAAATTGATTTTTGAATGATAACTCTGCTACTTTTATAGTTTCACTATGAAATAACAACTGAATTATGTTTGGGGAAGAAATCTTCTGATAACTCTCATTCATTGGTTTGTCATCATAGTGGGGTGTTATGTGCTCTTTGCAGAGATCCTGTTTAAGACACGTGTATTTGACTAATCTAGACAGATTGGCAGACACGGGTTAAGATGGTCATCTTAACCCGTAGTACTCTGATGTCAATATTCTATCTTTTACTGTGTCAATAGCATAGAAACTGGTGTACATTTGTCAACAAGTTTGGTGGAAGATGTTGCAACAACTTCCACCAAATTTGTTGAAAAATGAACACCAGTTTATCTTTTAATTTAATTTGAAATTGTGACATTGGAGAGGTAAGGGTTAAATTAGCTGTGAGACTGGGGTGTCCATCTTGTTTCTTATTGCATTTGTTGTTTGATTTCCAGCTGGAGGAATCAAAGAAGGGAATTAAGCAGCTTCAAGGTGATGCGCACAGAACTCACGCAGAAATTGAGGATAAAAATCGTGAACTGGAAAATGTTAGGTATATATGTTAACCCTCTGGGCCTTACCAAGAATTTACAAAAAAGTGCTGCAAACCCTACAGTCAAACGCTGGAAACTTGCTTAGAACCCTAGCCTATAAGCGGTAGTGGCGTGATAGCGGCGTAGTGCTACCATGCCAATTATATTAACTAGTTTTGGCAAGGTAGCAGCTCACTATATATAAAACTATAAATCATTAGAAAGGGCAATAAAATTCCTTATAGAACATAAAAAATTTGTATGAATAAAATATATTTTAGTTAGTCAACGTGCCTCTCAAAATGGGCACACCGTGTAGGATAAATACATTGGTCTATTTTTGTAAAGTTTATCGAATTTTTTTTAATTTTACAAATGCCATTGATAAATTTAATCACAATGGTATTAAAACTAACAGATATCAAGTTTCGTGAAGGTTTTCGTCCGATAAGATGTGAAAATGGCACTTATATTATGTCGTGGTACCATAAAATTTCGAGAAATTCCGTTCATGATTTTGGGGGGAGGCCTCATTCAATGTTGAATAATTCCTTTATACATAACCGAACACATACCAGGGTTTCTCGGCATTAATAATAATAATAATAATAATAATAATAATAATAATCTTTATTTATCGAGGGTATATCATCAGTAAACTGATCTTCCTGAGGCCCTCCCAAACACAATAAACTATATACAGTTAAATAAGCAGCAAACACACATACAAACACACTCATAAATGCACTTATACATATGCGCACACACTGACTCAGTCAGTCACTCACTCACGACTCACTCACTCACTCACACATTTTATATTACATATATACATTAATATGAACAAGTTTCCATTAACTCACTGGATATGTCCAGGGAAGAAATGACTTTCAAAATATAATTTTCAACAGTTATCTCCCTTGAATCCATAATACTGAGTTCAGTTATTTAGTATATTAACCATTTTATGACGAAGCCGACCTAAACTGATCCCTGCAGTGGTCTTCAGAAATGTGGACTATTTCCGAAAATTTACCACAGGAATGACTGACTAGGTAACCGAACCAGCCATTCCAGGAGTCAATTTTCAGAAACAGTCTTCACCCGACCTGCAAATAGACAGTCACGATTTATTTTGACAAAATTGTTCATTAAAGGGTTAATGTGAATTCATATACTTCTGCATATTATGATAGAATGATGATAGAGTCGGAGATTGTGTAATGCTTTGAGGTAATGCGTTCCAGAGTTGAACTGCTTTATATACACCTGTGCAAAAGTTAAGCACCAGCAAAAACAATAGAACGTAGAAACATGATGGTACAATTAGGCTGCCATACTTTTTGTCCCCGCGTTAGCTGACATAATTCCAAGTACGAAATGCACATGCATGCATGACTTCACGCCGCTTGATGTCCGTGCGTGGCGGGAAACAGCACACGTGTTCAGTTATGTAAAAGTCCAGTTTGAGGTGTAGAACATTACATACAGATTTAGGCGACAAGATTAGGAATTTTGTGTTCATGACCGTGGTTTATTTGTACAGAGAGAATTAGCTCTTGATTGTGAACCGCTATGGCAAGACGAAGGTTAAGTGATCGTGTGAAATGGCAAATCATAGGCATGCATACCACTGGTATGTCATGCAGAGAGATTGGCAGACAGCTGAACATTAACCATACTGTAATCAGTCGTTTGATTGCAAAACATGGGCAAACTAACGAGGTGAAGGACAGGCCTAGATCTGGAAGACCGAAGAAGACTACTGCCCGTGATGATCGAGCCCTAGTACGCCTTGTTAGGAGATCTCCATTCAACAACAGCAGAGTGCTCAGCCAGCAATGGGAAACGTGCAGTTGAGTGTCAATGTCTACCGTCAAAAGGAGACTGTATGCTGCTGGCATGAAGCTAGGAGACCTGTCAGACGTCCTCTCCTCACTGCACACCACAAAGAGGAGCATCTGAGGTGGTGCAACGAAAGAAGACACTGGAACATGAGATCCTGGAGACGGGTACACTGGTCCGATGAAAGTCGGTTCCTGCTTCATGCCACAGATGGTCGAACTCATGTATGGAGGTCCAGACGCACGGCGTACGACCAACGTAACATCATGGAAGAAGTTCCATTTGGTGGAGGTTCCGTTATGATATGGGGGTGCATCTCATTTGATTGTAAGCTGGATCTGTTGACTGTACCTGGAACACTAAATGGACAAAGATATCAAGATTCCATACTGGATAGAGTTGTGGTCCCTCATTTTGTAAATCATGCACCTGGAACCCACCCTATATTCATGGATGACAACGCCCGACCACATCGTGCTAGAGCTGTGCATGAATACCTCCGCCAGAATGCCATCGAAACCCTACCATGGCCAGCAAGGAGCCCTGACATGAACCCTATTGAGCATATCTGGGACATTCTGGGAAACATGGTGAGAAGATGGGATCCTCCTGTGCAGAACCTACAGGAATTAACAGACGCACTCCATCTTGAATGGCAACGAAAACCACAATGGCGTATCAGTCGGTTGGTGACCAGCATGAGACGTCGTGTCCAGGCTGTCATCCAGGCACAAGGTGGATATACCCGGTATTAATAATGACAGTCTCAAACTCGTGCACAGATGTTAAACTTCGTTTTCAGACACCATTAATGACAATCTAGCCACGTGTGTCAACTGTAGGGCAATAGTTGTCAGTTGTGTCAACGTAACCATATTCAGGCCTCGTTTTCAAGTTCAAACAAAAACATACAGTGTTTCCCCACCATCATAATCAGCATTCCTCTAGTTGCATTATTACCTCTTGCACTAAGATGGATGGGTACATAAATGTTTATGCTATTGCTTTCTTCATAGCACATGAATATACCCTCGCATGTGCGTAAAAATAGGGTGGTGCTTAACTTTTGCTCAGGTGTATATGTGTAACTCTTTTTTCCATAGCAAGATTTAAATTTTGGAAGATGTAGATGACCAAAGGTTTTTGAACGTAAATTAATGGAATGTGTATCTTCTACATATTTGAACAAGTTCTTAATATAACTTGGAGTAAGGTCATTTAAGGCTTTATAAGTCATGCTATTTGTTTTGAGGTTTATTCTCTTAGCCAATGTAGTCCGATTCAATTGTTTATGCATTGACAACGAATAAATGGCAAATTTTATGCTATGTAGCATTGCTGGTTGCAATCAGCAATTTAAGAAGCGAACGCGAATGTTTTACACTAAGATTCTATAGCATCAGACATTTTTTCGTGGTGGCGTCTCCAATAGGAATCGTTTATCGTGAAAGATCGTGAGAGAATGAGAGAAATTTGCAGAATCGTACCCGTATCTAATATACAAGTACCAAGCTCATTACCCATTATTGGCATCACCGTATCACGCGCTATAAGATTGACGCGTCTGATTGGTCGGGAATTCATGAATATTAATTTTTCCGGCAAGATGGCGACACGATCAGCTATTTTTCGAAATAGTTGTGTGTTCAAATATGTCAATCTATGCATATTTCTTGTACGCCACAAACTAAAAAGTAGACAGATGACTAGATTAACCATATTGCCAATCGGGAAGTAGGATGCCGATATATTTGACAGCTTTCACATCTCAACTCGGCCTAATTAATGCTAGTCTTCTTGTCATTCGCTGATCATACCACCAGTCCTGTAAGTGACTATTGACACGATCATAGGCGTTAAGTGCATGGATCCATGGTTTATTAGAGTGCGCCGTGCGGCCTTGTACCTCCATCTTCAGCACTCGAGGTTTCTGTCAGGGTTACCTCACCCTTACCTCCTTTAGTCACCTCTTACGACACGCAGAGGATGCGGAAGGTGTATTCTAAGCCCCACCTACAGAGCAAATTAATGCTAGTAATTTGAAGAGTAAGTTTTCTCGGAAATTGTAAACAAAGACACGCATCGATGATTGAGATTATCGGATTGTTTATCTATAACCTTATTGTTATTTCGTGACCAGAGGTAAACGAATGGATTTATATATTATTGGTTCTGCTGCTTTTTTACCACAATCTATAACTTTCTCGGTTAAATTAGTCATTGAGTAACTGAAAACTTGGGAAGTAACACCACAATGACTAACAATCATTGATGATTGGAGCTTACTAATTATTCCTTAGAAAACAAATATTTCACTATTGCCCTTGTTACAAACACTCTATCACCATTTACTGTGTGGCCAGTATCCTCTGATCAAAGATATAGAGAACCGGGGCCCTGAAATAAACTCACTATCATGGAAGTGTTCCCAAAATTAAAAACAATTATCACATTTGAACATGAAATTCCAGAATTTCACGTTTACAGTCATTATAAAGTTAAGATGTTGAATATTTTGAATCCAGTTTGAAGCTGGTGCTGCCTTAGCCAGCTTCCAGTCAAATTAGTTTCAAAATATTCAACAGAATTTAGAAACATTTGTAACAAAAATTTTAATAACCCTTTTTGATTGAAAAGGTTAATCCAGTAACTAGTAGTCATACTCCCTTTTTGGACTATATATGTCCACCATTTATTATATTATTAATTTCTGCGCTAAAATCTGAGGGCGGTGTATGAGCATAACGGCCATTGTCGGGTCATAGTGCTTACCAGTATATCCCTATGACACTGCGCCATACATGTATATTGTTAACCATCTAACAATCAAACCAAAACTGCTGCAGTTGTCTAGGAAAATGCAAATTTTCCAACCAAAGTAACATTATTTTTTTTAATGTATCACTGGAATGACTGGCTCTTGGTCTGCATATCGGCATTGTCTATGAGAAAGTGGAAATTTTCATGAAGAAATGTGATTGTTAAAGTTTTAATATAACTCTTAGAATTTGCCTATTTCTAACTTATTGTTCCGGGTTTTTTCAGGTGAGCGGACAACGGCTTAAAAACATCAGAGACTTTCTTCTGCTAAGTGGGCTGATGGATTTACTAACATGGATTTTATAAAGAGAAAAATGTGTTGATCTGTGTAAAATAAGACTGCTAAGACTGCTGGGATATTGCAATTGCCTCCATTCATCTGTCTATCCATCCATCTCCAAAATCTTTTGGTAGAATTCAATCAAAATTGTTAATGTAAATTACTGATATGATTATGAATTCGGAGACACCATATACACTAGGCTCCATCGCAATGAATCAGCCAAGAACGACGCAAATATGATTCGATGGCAGTGAAATATACAACATAAATCTGCACACGAGCAAGGTAAGATTAACCCTTTTTCCGATGAATTCCCCATACCTCATTCTAATGATACCATAAAGGAAAACTGGTGAATATTTTAAAATTAGTTTGACTGCAAACTGCCTTAGGCAGCAATGGCTTTCAGTCAAATTAATTTCAAAATATTCAATAGAATAAATTTTATACGTATGCCTGTTACCCATATCGGTTTGGGGGTGCAAGAGTACATTTACATGTACTTTTGCCTCCGTCCCCAGTGGGATGGGGGGGGGGGGAGTGGGTACAGGATAGGTCAAACGGTCAAATCGATTGCAACGCAATTCCTACGAAACCATTAGATGGAATTCAAACAAATTTGCTGCATATGTATGTTACCCATATGGGTGATGGTGCAAGATCATGTTTACATTTAGTTCCACCCCAGAGGTGTCACGTGTGTGCGTGTGTGTGTGTGTGCGTGCGTGCGTGCGTGCGTGCGTGCGTGCGTGCGTGCGTGCGTGCGTGCGTGCGTGCGTGCGTGCGTGCGTGCGTGTGTGTGTGTGTGTGGTCAGTGTGTGTGTGTGTGTGTGGTCAAAGCTGTGAACGTGGAAATAAATTTGTGATGACGCGTCATCGACTGAGCAATCTAGTTGTGAATGAAAAGATTATTTCATCGTTCAAATGTAAGTGGAGTAAGAGACAATCTGTCTTCGGTGACTACAACTTATTGTCAATTATCATTACTGTTTATATATTTTAAATGTAAATAAAGGTACATCAGCCAGATAAAGTATCAGGTTTTCACTAGTTTAGTATTATCATCTATCCCAACAATAATAGTTCTAGTATGAATACTTTAGTCAAAGCTAACTGTATAGAACGCATCTGTCTTTTGCATCAGCAATATAAAGACCACATCTGTCCTTTGCATTAGAAGTTGTTGTTTCCTCAAGACATCTACATGTAACACCTACTTGTTTTGATGAATCGCCGCCATCTTCTGAACCAAAATAGCATTAATTATGGAAATTTACCAATTGTAAGAGACCATCTGTCATTAGTGACTTTTGATTGTGGTTCAATGTTATGTAAAATAAAGCTAGAATGCACTCAATGGAGATGCTGACTCATGCCAAAGTTGCACTCGGTTTTGACAATGCACTAACTGACCATATGACCTCAATATTTGAACCTTTGACCTCAGACTAAATTTTGCTTCTAACCAACCACAATATGAACATACATGTATGTTATGGATTTGGTGATTCTATCTTCTTGCATTGCAGAATTATCGACGAAAATGTGTTTTCCAATATGTTCTAAATAACCATGTGCCTTGACATTTGAACTTTTGACCTAAAATTAAGTTTTGCTTCTATCCAGCCACAATATATGACTGTATATATGTATATACAGATATGGTGATTCTATCTTCTTGCATTGCAGAGTTATCGTCATGATCGAGGAAAATTAGTATTCCGGTATGCACTAACTGATGCCCATGACCTTTATGTTTGACTGTTTGACCCCAAACTAAAATTCTTTCTAGCCACGTACAATATGAATTCATGTGCCAAATTTGGTTATTCTATATCAAAGGATTCTGGAGATATGTCTTGGGGAAAAACAGAGAAACGAACGGGCAGCTCCACCAGCAATACTCACACTGGCAGTTGGTGGCGTGAGTAATTAGCTTGGATTTACAATACACGTAAAATAGCTACATGTAATAGCCTACTAGGCAGTCAGGTTGTATATCAGTTTCTGCAACATTGATCGTAAAACTATTGAAATCTGCATGTAAAATGTGAGTTATCTATAAAAATTGTTCCAAATGGCTCATATGAAGCCATCTTCAAAAATCAGTTTCTGTGCCATAACTCTCTGTAGCTGTGGCGAATTCATTAAAAACTTAAATCTTATTTATGCTACTGAAGGCGGGTGTAAGTATTGCGGTTGGTGCTGTCTGTTTGTCTATTTATCCATGCAATATATCAGAGTACAAGAAGTCACTAAATGGTCCAGGTGAGCATGTTACTCCTTTGAGCCCAGTTTTAGCAATACAGATCTAAGTACACCATGGCAGTAGAATTTCTGATAGTTAAAGAAATGTATATTTGATATAAAGATTCATGCACATGAAAAGCAGTTGATGGTGATCGTCTTTACAAATGTAGAAATCTGTTGATAACAAATTACGCCATGTCATACATGTACTCCTTTCACAATCAGGATCACGTCTATCACGTGTGGAAATGTAGCAAACCGACCCACTTGGTAATCGGACAAAATGAAAATGGTTGCAATAGACATGATTAAACAAGAAACTGTCTGTCTGGAAAGTTTCTACCCATATAGTTTGGCTCGCTGACCACTTCGCTGTCCTCTTCTAAATTCTCTTTAAAGCTGTCATTAGATGAATAATATGTATCACTTTGCTTATCCAGTATCTATCCTGAGGGTTATTATCATCAGTCTTAATTGTCATATCAGCGCTGTTGATGTTACGGAAGAGGCGGCAGGTATTTTAGACCAAATAATAAGGAATTGAAATCACACTAGAACTGCTTATCACTTACAGTAGATCAACATGGATAGCTTTACAACAGGAAGTCATATGTACTGGTATTGGAAAGCTCATTATCACTGTTGTGACCACAGGTCACATTCTGTTGATCATCATCATCATCATCGATGTGGACTGATGTTAAGGAAATTTGGTTAACTGGAGTTGTGACTATAGGATTAAGTGTTGGTAAATCAGTGATTACTTGAAATAATAAATAATATACATTAGACGTGTTAGACATCAAATCAGCACGCGTAGACTAAGTACATATAATTTACATTATTGGCATCAATTGAATGTCAGCAGAGAAGCAGCAACCTATCTTTTGTCATTCAGCAGGATATGACAAGTGGGTATACAATAAAATGTTATGGAATTCTCATCGCTCAATATCTAGGCCTACACCAAATCCAGGTATTGGAGTTGGTGGGGTGCACATATACTGCCCAGTTGAATTTTATTCTTTCATATTTCATAATGCTTTCAAGAATAATAATTTCATACCTTTTCTGACTTTCCGAACTTCGTTTAGGAATTTCCAGCCCCATTTATGATATGTACAATCAGTGTACCTTTAAAGCAAATATTTAGAGGCCATCATTGTATTTGATATTTCAGTTATTGTTTACATTTGACATGTAAGACTCCTAATGCTTCAAATTTCCATAATTTTTCCAAAACCAGTAGCTTAAAATAGTGGATTTTTCCCTTTTCTAGGGCCTGTGTCCATACCATTTAGAAATGGCTCTCAGACATGTCAGAGGGTTTGGCGACTCGAGACAGGAACAGTGATGTAGCCAGAATATAGCATCTAGAGGGGAATCAAATTTTGCGATGTATCTCAGAGAGATGTGTGTGTGGGTTGGTGGGTGATGATGACCGGATTAAGTCTGATGAAAAAAGTTATCGAAATTGACGTCGATCCAAAATCCAATATGGCTGCAAGCCATCAATGGTCATCTTGAAAATGGGTTTCCGGACAATAACTCTGTTACCCTTTAGCGAATCACATTGTAACTTCCTAGGGTGGTTGGACTAGGTCTTGGGAAGAAACCTATCGAAATCGACGATGATCAAAAATCCAAGATGGCTGCCAGCCAATGGCAGCCATCTTGAAAATTGGTTTCCAGATGATAACTCTGTTACCGGTTGTCGGATCGCATTGAAATTTTATAGGGTCGTTGGACTGGGTTTTGGGAAGAAACCTATCGAAATAGATGATGATATGAAATCCAAGATGGCCACCAGTCGGTGGCGGCCATCTTGAAAATTAGTTTCCGGACGATACCTCCTTGACCGTTTAACGGATCGATTTGACACTTAATAAGGATGACTGGTCTGGGTCTGGGGAAGAATAAATTATTTCTGATAGCTCTCATTCATTGGGTTGTCATCATGGTGGGGTATTATGCGCCGCTTGCGGAGCTCTTGTTTGGATTGCATTAAAGCCTAAAATGATGACTTGTTTATGTCTGTGCAATAAAACTTGAAATCGACTGTGATCCGCCCTTGGGGTGGGGGGGGCTGGTCATCTTGAAAATTGGTTTCCGGACGATAACTGCGCTACTGTTTGTTGGATCACTTTAAAACTTCAAACGATGACTGGGCTGGATCTGTAGAAGAAACCAATCGAAATCAGCGCTGATCCAAAATCCAATATGGCCACCAGCCATCAGCAGTACCTTGAAAATGGGTTTACTGATGATACCTTCACTATTTTTCTTCAGACCACTTTAAAGTTCATAGGATATCTGGACTACGGCTGAGGAAGAAACCTATCGAAATCTATGATCACTCGAAATCCAATATGGCCGCTTGCGACCAGTGGCTATCTTGAATATAAATATAAAATTTTTAATCTCTTCTCAAGAAACAGTTCGCCGAGTTTAACCAAAGCCGGCCTATGCAATAGGCTTGAGGAATGTCCATTCACAGGCCAAGCAAAAGACGTTTTGAAAATTTATCACTGCCATTACTGGATCGATAACCAGGCCAGTCATTCCAGTGGTAAATTTCCAAAAATAGTCTTATCTTGGCCTGCAAATGGATGTTCAATAAGCAAATATTCAGATTTTCTTGACCAAATTTGGTAATTAAAGGGATAAAAATCGCCTCCCCAAAGCCGCTTGGGAGATTGATTCGAAATTCAAAAAACAACATCTAGGCCATCAGCTGAACAAAGTGTTAGAGCTTGATGAGCCAAATGCTTCGCGGCCATCTTGGATCACCTAATTTTCGTGAAAATTACTTCTCCTCAATCTCTGAAAAGATCGGGCTGAAATCTGGGAAGTATGACTAGGGACTAAGGCAGTGCATTAAAACCTGGCCACCATCAACCAAGCAGATTTCGGCATGTTGGTGGCCATATTCCTGATATTGGAATTAAACTGTTTGCCAGCCATCTTGCATTTTCCCTCCACGAAAATCTATACTAAATCAATGAGAAATATAAAAGTTCTCGAGAACCACCAGACCAAATTTAACCAAATTTGGTAGAACGCATCCTTGGGCCATCAGGATCCAAGTTTGTTCAAACTAAGCAGCTTGACCACTGTAGCCGGTGGCCATCTTGGATTTTGGTTGAATCTTAGAAATTTCATTAAAAATCTAAAACTACTGGGCCAATTGAAACTCATGAATTTGGTCCAATGTTTCGGCAGCCATCATGAATGACCTAATTTTCCTGGAAATGACTTCTCCCGAATGGCGTAATGGATCAGGATGAAATTTGGAAGTATAATTAGGAACTAATGGTCATTCAAGTTTGTCCAAGGAAGGTTAGTAAGGACTATAAACAAAGATCAGAATTCAGCATGCTGGCGGACATATTGAAATATATGATGGATTTTGAAGCAACAATTGGTTTTATTATTGGCGAACATTATAATTTTCGACAATATATAAATGGGCTCCATTAGCTTGTCTGTTTATCGGACAAATGCATCTATGTTCCAGGTAGGCGATGCTGGCACTGTGGGCATATTTTGCATTTGTAATTTTAAAATAAAGGCTTCGGAGGATGAGGTAGTTATTATCCCCACGTTTCAAAAAAACGTTGGGATATTGTAATCGCCTCCGTCCTGTCCCTTCATCCATCACGCTATCTTCTCGCAAAACGGGTGGAATTAAACCAAATTTGTTATGTGGGTTACCCATGTGATTCTGCTTTGCAAGACAATATTTAGATTTGGCTCGGTACACACCCCCTCCTCCTCCCCCCCCCCCACTCCGGTGGCAGAGCAGGTGTCAAAAGGTCAAATCACTTGTAACACAACACCTTTGAAACGGTTACAGGGAACTCAACCAAATTTGATATGTGACTTACCAATATGATTGCGGAGTGCATGAGGCCATTTACATTTGGCTCTGCCCACAGGAGCTGGAGTCAAAAGGTGAATTTTTAACCTGCATAAATTCATTGTAATGCATCTCATTCGAAACTGTGCGACAGAATACAACCAAATTTGGTATGTGCATTACCCATATCAATCTGGGGTACACGAGCCCATTTACATTTTTTTCTCTGCCCCCCCCCAGGGATGGGTGGGGAATGGGGGGGGCGGTTGGAATGGGGGTGGGGTGGGGTGGTGTGTGTCAAAAGGTCACACAATTAATTGTACATGTAATGAACCTCCTCCGAAACCATTGGAAGGAATTCAACCAAATTTGGTACCAGTATGTGGGTTACTCATAGAATTCCGCTTTCCAAGACGATATTTAGATTTAGCTCCGCCCCCAGGGGCCGGGACAGGGGTCAAAAGGTCAAATCACTTGCAACGCAACTCCTTTGAAACTATTAGAAGGAACTCAACCAAATTTGATATGTGAGTTACCCATATGATTGCGGAGTCCAAGAGGCCATTTACATTTGGCTCCTCCCCTGGGTGGGGGAGGGGATCAGGAGGTCAAATTTTTACCTGCAGTAATTGATTGTAATGCATCTCCTCCGAAACCATTGGACAGAATTCAACAAAATTTGGTATATGAGTTACCCATATCATTGTGGAGTACATGAGCCCATTTGTATTTGGCTCCGCCCCTGGGGTGGGTGGGGTGTGGGTCAAAATATCACAAAATTGATTGTAATGCAACTCTTCTGAAACCATTGAACGGAATTCAAACAGATTTAGTATGTGAGTTTCCCATATCAATGCGGAGTGGGTGAGCACATTTACATTTGGCCCCATCCCCAAGTGGGTGGTAATGGGGTCAAAAGGGTATGAAATTGGTTGTAATGATGCAACTCCTGACACTGTTGGACGAAATTCGACCAATTGAGTTACCCATATGATTGTGTAGTGCAAAGGGACATTTACATTTGACTCCCCCAGTGTTGTGGGGTGGTGGTGTTAATAAAGTTAAAAACTGTGAACCGCTCAATCTAGTTTTTATTTGTTTGAGCTATCAATCTGAAACCTCTAACTGGCCTACTTACACATAATAGATCAATTAGTCTCTGGATAACTGTCTTCAGACGCTTCGCTGCTGGAGGATTGACTCTTGATTTACACCGAGTTCTTATCACTACGCATATCACGACAGCTGCTGCCCTCAATGCTACAATGCTAACAAAGTTAAATCTATTCTGACAGCCTCTTTTTAGTTGTCTCTTCATTATTTTGTTAAATCCCAGAAACAAAAAAAATCGCTAAACGTTTGTAGGAATCGCGTGTGCAGAATTTCAATTTGTCAAGAGTTATCAGTTTTCATGACAACGGCTTTACCTGCGCGATAATTATCATATGTGGACCAATTCACGAATCAATTGTTATTTCTAGGAATAGAAAATTATTGAAATGTTTTTGAGGATTTTCTAGTTGTGACTGTTAAATACAGTCGATTACATAATTTTGCAGCAGGCATATCAGTCGTTAAGAAATGCTAAAACGAAACCGAAAGTAAATGAGGAAATACAAGCGCTGGTATTAACGTCACATGACGTGTGTTGGATTTTCCTCTTCCGTTTCCATTTTTCGGGAAGACGAGCAAAATGGCTAAATCATCGATTGACAAAGCTGAAATGCGGTATTTGATGATCGCTGGAACGGTGATAGCACATCGTTTCATTGGTTGTTAAATGCTCAGATTGTCTTGTATTTAGATAGTGAAACGAGTTATATAGCTTAGAGACCAATCTGAGATAGTGTATTTGCCTGAACCAGTAGCTTTAAGTGTTACAGGGTTTATAAAAATCATCAAGTTTAAATTTGCTTTCATTTTTCTCTCAAATGGTGTTTCAAGCTGAAAAATAAAAGGATAGATACATTAATAACATTGCAACATGAACAGCAGCAAACCCCAGTAAGATTGACAAAAAATCAAGCGCAATAACTGGGGTGTCGGAATGTGTTTTGACCTGGATGGGGTGGGAGTCTAAACTGTGGGAGAGGAAAAAAGGGGGCGGGGGCATCTCCCAATTCCCCCCCCCTCGTTCTGTCCCCATGTGAACCATATCTCCACAGTGGTCAATATCTTTAAAACAATTGTATTGTCTGTGCTGATATGTCCTTCAAGGTTCCAGACCACAGGCCTTTGAATTTTCGTCCACGCATACCACTACCACATATCCCCCTACTATAATATATTTATATTATAGTAGGGGGATATGTGACGTTTTTTCAAATTATTGGCAAGTACCTAATACCTATACCCCACTCGACCATTGATTTTAAATAATTTCACCATGATGGATGTTCAGTAATTTTGAGAGGCTTTCAGTTATTCAGTAATGGCAAATTGTCATTATAAAATAATATAAAAGCGTGGAAACTAAAGTTTCATTAAAATTAAACTAACTGTCATAATCTGTGACATTATATCACATGACAAAGATAACAAACAAAATTCGCGATCTTAACTACGGAGAGCGAGTTGCATTCGCATTTCCGTATTATATATGACACTGCTAGGTATAGGATGCCGTTTAGAAAGATTTTCCAGCTTGCCCAATCGTTGAGCAGCTCTATGATAATAATGATAATAATAATAATAATAATAATAATACCCGATTCCATCTATCCGGATAATCGGGTACTCGCTTAAATAAAGGAATTGCTTCGACATTTTTACGCAAACTATTTCATTCACAAAGATCTATTTATATTTTCCCGCATAAATTTGTAAGCAAACTGAATTGACCAATTGACAGTGGATTTAGAAAATTCGGCCTTCTGACGTAATGTAACGCTAAGTTTTAATTGGATAAAACGCCAGTAATGCTTGCGTATTTAGCGATCGAAAACTGGTGGTAGCTTGAGCCAATAATACGTCCCGTCGCTCCCGGCGTCTAATTGTCTCTTGTCGAAAATACGTCCCATCAGACTAGGAACCTAATTATTTCAAGCCAATAATACGTCCCGTCGCTGCCACAGGGTTAATATTAATTATATCTGATGAGGTTTAGTTGCTAGATTCCAATGCCATTCACTTATCTAACCATTTAATAGTTAAGACATTCAAAACTGAATCAGCAGTTGTGTCAGGACTGGCCATTTGCAGGCCAAGAGAAGACTATTTTTGATTCAATCCACAAATATTTAGATTTTCTGAACCGGTAGAGGGAGCCATTCTTGTCTATGCCCCGCCCATCTCTAGCTAAGCTCCGCCCATGTTTTGCGCATGTTGGATCGATTTATATACTTTGAACACTGAATTCCCAGAATCCCAATTTTAAGGTAATTATACAGGCAAGCTTTTGAATATTTTGAAAGTAATTTCAATGTGATGTTGCATTCTATAAATTGCAACTTCATCAGAGTCATACAATTCGTACACTTGACAGACTTTTTCTCCCTCATGGCGACGCTATAATACGTCATCATGATTGTGACAGCCTACATGTGACGTAATTGATTATGACGTCATATACTTGAGTGAGAGAGCAGATCCCTCCATTCTGACCATTAAAGGGTTAGCCCACTTAGCACCACAGAACTGAAAAGACAAATTCTTGATCATGTGATTAATATGCTGTTGAATATTTTGAAAGTACTTTCACTGGAACTTGTCTTGTTGACTTAAGCTGCGATGTGGTGGGTGAGTTTGTATGTAGGCATTTGTGTGGATATGTGGGTGGGAGAGAGGGAGGGAGCGAGTGATTGCATCTGTATACATAGCCTGTGGTCATGGTGGGGTGTGGGTGCCTGCACACGCGTGTGGATGCACGTGTGTATGTTTACATACATGTATTTCTGCATTCTACATACATCTATTGTCTTATGCTGTCTATGTTGTAGGCGTGAGTTGGCAGATCTCTGGGAGAATCATAATCAGTTGAATGATCACTCCTTACAGCAGGCTGAACTCATCAGACAACTTCAGTTTCTTCAACAAGACACACAGAAAAGTGAGCATCGTCCACCCTCTCCCCTCTTCAGCAAGGCACAGAAAAGTGAACACTATCACCCCCCCCCCCCCCCCCCCCCCCCCCCGTCTGTCCATCTGTGGATATCTCAGAAACTTCTGATCTGATTTGACTAAAATCTTAACACATGGAAGTGGTGTGAATTACACAGCTTTGGATGTAATGCGAAGAAATTTGGAAATAATAATAAAAACCAGAAAATCTGACAAAATCCAGAAAATAAGAAACCTTTTTACAATGTTGCAAAAATGAAAGCGCGAATGTCTACAATCTTTGATTTGTTTCTTATTTGTTAGTGATGAAGAATCAGGAGGATGCCTACAGTATGGAGTCAACGTCACTCAACCAGGTATTCATAGCATATACCATATTTATTTTAATTTTCCCGCGCCTCCCAATTATACCGCCCCCATGTTTTTGAGAACATTGGAGAAAAAAAAGCAAATTACCAATAGTAAGAAATAACAAATCTTCAGCTGTCATCTAGTCTTCAAAGAAGAAAAACATACAGAAAAAATAAAACATGCGGCAACATTTTGGCCATTTTCGTGAATATAGGCGCAAAAAGATCTTTTTTCTTCGGCTTATCCTGTCATTCAATGTTCAGTGTCTAACGCTGTTGTTGAATTGGCATTAAGATGAGGCTATAAATTTTCTAATGTATCGCTGAACACATCACAAACGCGCCTCCAGTCACTTCGATCAATGTCTAAATTGTTTCTGATCAGTATCTTGCCGTTTAGTGATATGCTCCTCCATCCAATTTAACAACGGATAAATTGTTTGTTCCTAACTTCGCTAAATGTCACATTTATGTCCTAAATAAAGCCTCTCAATAAATCTAATGTGAAATGAGTAGTTTTTGTCTCGCCTGCGAAGCAGAAGCGAGTCATAGGGATCTCTATTTCCGGCGGCGGCGGCGTCACCATATCTGTACTTATGGTTAAGGTTTTTTAATCAACATATTTTTTAACACTGGCTCATCTGATCTCAATGAAACTTTACAGAAGTGATCTATACTATATAGGGATGTGATCTACAGAACAACACATTTAATTTCGGGGCAATATACATTTTTTTTCATGATTTTGGACGTTTCATGTATTTTTGCAAGTGCAGTTTTGGTTAAGGTTTTTTAATCAACTTATTTTTTCAACACTCGCTCATCCGACCTCAATGAAATTTTACAGATGCGATCTATACTATACAAGGATGTGATCTACATAACAATAGATTTAATTTTGGGGCATTTGAACTATTTTTTTCACGGTTTTGGACTTGACTTTTTTAATGTGTTTTGCAAGTACAGTTTTGGCCTGTAACTATCGATTGTAATGCAACTCCTAGACCATTTCAGATAGAAACTTGAAACTTTAGGGATGATTGCACATAATGACAGGGATGTGCGTGACACTTTCAGAATTTTGGCATGACCAGGGGCAGGGGCCTGGAGTGGGGAATTTGGGGTTAGAAATTAAATTTTCCCAAAGGTCATGTCGTATATCATTTTCAATCCAAAGATGAGTCAACTACAGTACAAGGAATTATATTGATCTTGGGTCACAAACTGAGGGTGGGGGGGGGATCAGAAGTGGGCACCAATCTATTGTAATGCAACTCCCAGACCATTTCAGATAGAAACTTGAAACTTTGGCGATGATTGCACATATGGCCAGGGATGTGCATGACACTTTTGAAGTTTTGGCATGACCCCCAGGGATACGGCCCTGGGGGTGAGAAATGTGGGGTAAAAAATGAAATTTTTCCAAAGCTTGTCATGTCGCATATCATTTTCAAGACAATGATGAGTAGACGACAGTACAGAGAATTATATTGATCTTGGGTCAAACTGAGGGTGGGGACGGGGTCAAAAGTGGTCACCAATCTGTTGTAACAAACAGATTTAATTTGGGAATTTTTGTTATTTTTTTCATGGTTTTGGACTTGGCCATTTTTTCAACAGTGCATCACCAGATATCAACAAAATTTTACAGCAGAGTTATATACTATGCAAGAAGTACTATCTGCATCATTACTAGTTTCATTTAGAAAAAATTTCAAGATCAGACTATCCGCAGTTTGGTAAAATATTTCCATGTTTGATTGGTTACACTTGTTTGTTGGTGCATTACTGAATATGTGTATTACAAACCATGCCACGTTTGCCTTGCCAATCAACACTATCCATGCCTTTACAGGCGAGACATTGTACACTTCAGCGTTCTTGTTATGAATATTTGAGCAAATTAGCAGAAATTGCATGGAATACTATAATTATATACTGATTCAAGGTGACTGAGAAAACCATTCTAATTTCATGTTATTTTTTTCAAAGTTTCCACCCTAATTAACCCGACCCCTTTGGTGACCGTTACACGCCCAGCGGTATAATTAGGATAAATACGGTACACTCAACCAGGTATTCATAGCATATACCTGCTTTCTTATGTGCCATCAATCAACAGCTTAGATGAGGAGAACAATTAGCCCAGTCGAGGGATCCAATCTGTCACTCAAGTATTGGATGTCATGATCAAATATGACAAATAAGAATGACGTCAAAATTTAGCGTTTGTTGGTCATATTGGCTTTTTTGTATTTGATGTATTTTGGTGGCGAAAATTGCTTTATATGTACTTATCGGTGTGGCGAGTTCAAATATACCACTTTCGAGACTATCGGATAAACGGTTTGGCTGCCATCTTGGTTTGTTTTCCCACTATAGGCTTCCATAGTAAAGCAATGGGCCATAGTAAAGCAATGGGGATTTCTTTAAATGACTTCTTGTCAAGAACTACTGGGCTGATTTCAATTATATTTGACAGGAACAATCCTTAGGGCATAGATATTCAAGTTTGTTCAAATGAAGTTGGTCGGACAATTTGGGCGGTGGCCATCTTGGATGTTGGCCGATTTTTAGAAAACTCATTAAATATGATCTAAGGAACAGCTGAAACAAGTTTGTTCAAGAGAACTTAATTGGCCAAATAGTTCGGTGGCCATCTTGGATGACCTTTTTTTTTCGAAAACGACCCAGAACCGCTGGAAGGATCAGGCTGAAATTTGGGAGATTTGATTAGGGCCATTAAAATTTGTTCAAGGGAAGTTGATCCATAAAAAAATATGGCTGCCGTGGCCCAATCAAAATGTAGCATGTTTGGTGGCCATATTGAATTTTTTTATTTTGACGAATCTTGAAGCCGAAATTGGTTTTTATATATGTGTTTGGGTATTCTGATTTCAGATTTGCCATTTTCGAAACTGTTGGCTAAATGTTTTAGCGGCCATCATGGATCATTTTCCAACTAGAAACTCCCATGTACTAAAGCAATAGGAAATTTCAAGTGTATTTGGCAGAAAACATACTTAGGGCATAGAGATACAGGTTTGTTCAAATGAAGCTGGTCTGTAATTTGCCTGGCGGCCATCCTGGACTTTTTAAATGCCTTTAAAAATCTTTTCCGAATCCGCATTCAAAACTCATGACAGGTTATTTACGGAACCAGCTGAATCCAGTTTGTTCAATGGCACTTGATTGGCTGATGCTTTAGCAGTCATCTTGGGTGACCTGGTTTTTATGAAAACAACTTTGTATCCAGAATCGCTGAACGGATTGGGCCGAAATTTGGGAGATATGATAAGGGACTAAGGGGGTGTTAAGTTTTGTTCAAAAGTAGTTGGTACATGGCTTCTGTTTTCTTGTTATAATTCTGCTCAACTCTGTAGGGTTCTACTTATTGTTGATGACCCTTCTGGTTGAAATGCCTATGATGCAGGTGAGCGATACAGACCCCTTGGGCCTCTTGTTTCTGGTGTAGATCTATAGATCCGCTTCAAGCTTGGTACATTTCAAAAACAGTGTTCTCTTTGTTTCTGCAAATAGACATTTCTTGAGATGACTACAGAAGCTGTTACTGGTCAGCTTGACCATTAACCTTTTAACACGGAAGCTGAACAAAAATTACTTTGCTGTCGACATGGAAAGTGTCCATTTGCACACAGAGATTATTTTTGAAAATTTACGACTTGAAAGATTGGCGCGATAACCGAGCCAGTCATTCCAGTGGTAAATTTTCAAAAATAACCTTCCTTGGCCTACATTTTTATGAGCAAATTTTAATTTTCCTGACCCATTTCAAGGACTTGCAGCAAACGGTCGAAGCATCTATGGTTATGATCATCGTTCAGCAATAGTGAAAAAGTGAGCAAGCGACTGTCATAGACACCGACACTTCACTGACGTTTTGGTGTACTAGGCCCCTAGTTTGGGAGATATGTGATCATCCCATCTATTGTTTATCATGCTTTGGACATGGTGGTAGAATTGTGTTGTATTTTGTCAGGTTTATGTAGAATTAACTGCACGCTATGAATCGTCAAAAAGAACCGAGGCCAATCTTAGACAGGACATACTCATGCTTAAAAAGGTACGAATGCTCAAGATAATTAATCAATTAATTAATTAATCAATTAGTAAATAAAACTAAAATATTTGAAAATTTATTAATTATGTGTATCGTGTAGAATGAGTAGTTACACACATGCATCTATTAATTAATTAATTAATTAGTTAGTAAATAAATCTAAGATATTAAAAAAATGTAAGATTTAGGTGTACTGTTATCTTGTAGGATAAGTAGTCACGCACTCATGCATGCAAAATATTATTCAAATTCATTAACTGCTTGTTACGCTTTACTTCATCAAAACTCGGACACATGACATTGAAATATTGTGGCATCAGTTGATGTGATGTCCGTTAGATAATGAAAGCACACTGGATCTGCTCCATGAATTATGTCATCATTGACCTTTCTCACCCCACAGAACCTGTACGAGAAAGACGACACCGTGGCGCAACTACAGCACCAACTCAACATCTCACAGTTAGATAGTCAAAGAGAGGCAACTGTACCAAACCAACTTATCAATTCTGATGACGTATGTATTTAGGTCTTGGAACATGATAATGTTTTACTTGTCACATGTACAAAGTTAGATAACTCTTGTTCACTAAAAATACAGTCAAACCTGACTACGATGGATGCATGCATTTTTGGGCCAAAAGATGGTGGTTCTTTAACACAGGTGGCCCTGAGACCACCATCTAAAGGAGCCATTGTCTAAATATATACAGTCAAATGTTACATAAAATGACCCACTTTGTTAGCATCGAAACGTAGTTGTTAGTGACAGCTTGAGATCTGTAATATAAGCTAATTTCTAAGCGATGCATTTTTGGTGGCTGTAAGACGGTGCTTCTGCTGCCCAAACTATGGTGGCGTTTTACGTCTACAGCGCCTCAAAGTGCTTTAAAGGCTACTCATTTCAAATAACCATGTAATGTTCAAGATTTTTCAAGAAAATTTTAGCAAGGCAAGAGATTTTTTTTGTAAATTTACCACTGAATAGCCTTCTGTATATGGACATTCATCAAGACCACTGTGGAGGCTGTCCTTCAATGGCTTCATCATCAACGGGTTAATGGTTAAGAAAATTCTAGTTTTTGCTTAGCCAGTATCAATTTATATACCAAGAGATTTCTAATTTTTGAAAATTTACCACTGGAATGACTGGCTTGGTTACCAAGCCAGTCATTCCAGTGGTAAATTTTCAAAAATAATCCTCTCTTAGCCTGAAAATGGACATTCCTAAGGACCACTACCCAAGCCATTTTGGCTGGCTTGTTTTGCCTGTTGAGCATGCATGACTTAACGTATACTTTATTCCCAGGATGCAGCGGTGCATGTGAGAGAGGAAGCTGCAGTTCTCCAGGCACAGATTGATACATTACAGGATCAGTTGTGTCAGAGAGACAGGTGAGGAACAATCCAGGTATATGTAGATCAGTGAGTATTAACTCACTCAATTAACTTACTTCAGAGTATTAACCATATAACGCTTAAATTTATTCATAAAAATTCACCTTTCTCATAGAAAATGCCCATTTGCAGACCAAGGGGTTATTTTTGAAAAGTTACAATTGGAATGACTGGCTTGATTATCGAGCCAACCATTCCAGTGGTTAATTTTCAAAAAATCAGCTTATATTGGTCTACAAATGGACATTTCTGAAGACCACCGGTGAAGCCACTTTTGGTTAGACCAAAAAGGGTTAAGGGGTGCCATATTTTGTGGTTATAGAAGCATGGCCTCGTCCACCCCAAGGCCATAGATTTGTAGCATCAACCGTTATGGTGGTTTTTAGCTCACCTGGCCTGAAAGGCCAAGTGAGCTTATGTCGTGGCGACCATCCGTCGTGTGTCCATCCATCGTCCGTCCGTCAACTTTTCCTTTAAAATGATTTCTTCTCAAGAACCACTGGGCCGATTTCAATTATATTTGGCAGGAAGCATCCCTAGGGCATAGAGATTCAAGTTTGTTCAAATGAAGCCGATCGGCCAAAATCCAAAATGGCCGCCGGCCAAAATAGCCGATTTTTAGAAACATTAAAAAATCTTCTCCGAAACCGCGGGAGGAATTGATTCAGAACTCATAACATATCATCTATTGCAACGGTAGACCCAACTTTGTTCAAGGCAACCTGATTGGCCTATTTGCCTGGCAGCCATCTTGTGACCTAGTTTTCACGAAAATGACTTCTTCTCCCGAACCGCTGAAGGGATAGGTCTGAAATTTGGTAAATATGCTTAGGGACCAAGGTCCATTCAAATTTGTTCAAGGGAAGTTCGTACATGGCCGCCATCAACCAATCAAAATTTAGCGTTTGTTGGTCATATTGGCTTTTTTGTATTTGATGTATTTTGATGGCGAAAATTGCTTTATATATGCTTATCAGTGTGGCGAGTTCAAATATGCCACTTTCGAGAATGTCGGATAAACGGTTTGGCTGCCATCTTGGTTTGTTTTCCCGCCATAGGCTCCCATAGTAAAGCAATGGGGAATTCTTTAAACGACTTCTTCTCAAGAACCACTGGACCGATTTCAATTATATTTAGGAGGAAGCATTCATAGGGCATATAAGTTTGTTCAAATGAACCCGATCGGCCAATTTGGCCGGCGGCCATCTCGGATTTAGGCCGATTTTAGGAAACATCTTTAAAAATCTCCGAAAACGGTTTGGGGGATTGATGCAAACCTCATGAAATATGATATATGGCAAGGGAACTTGATTGGTTAAATGGTTCGGCGGCCATCTCGGTTGACCTAGTTGTAGCGAAAATGACTTATTCTCCATAAGCGCTGAAGGAATCGGGCCGAAATTTGGCAGATATGATTAGGGCCTAAGGGCCATTAAAGTTTGTTCAAGACGGTGATGGCGGCAATCAAAATATAGCATGTTTGGTGGCCATATTGGATTTTTTTATTTGATGGATTTTGAGGACGAAATTGGTTTTATGTGGTTTTGGGTATTCTGATCTCAAATTTGCAATTTTCGAAACCGTCGGATAAACGGTTTGCTGGCCATCTTGTTGATAAAGAGCATTCTGGTTGAAATGCCTATTGTCCAGGTGAGCGATACAGGCCCCTTGGGCCTCTTGTTAAACTTACCGTGTTTGGTCATACAACCGCCTGCCTTAAAGACCCACAATCTTTTGCACCAAGTTGTCTGCTGGCCGAGGATGGCTGGCCATACACTACCAATGACAGTGATGGCAATTGTTTTCCTCAAAGAGTACTCACTGTTTATCCCCTAGCCATCTGTTATTCAGGCGTATTTATACGGTGAAATGCGGTATCACAACAGTAAATGCGTTGGGATTATTTTAAGATGATTGCCATATTGTCCAGCCACCAGCTTGAGTAATGTCGATACCTTGTCACAGGCCATTTTGATATGTTATTTTAATAACTCACCTGGCCTAAAAGGCCAAGTGAGCTTATGCCATGGCTGTCGTCCATCCATTGTCTGTCCATCTGTCATCCGTCATCTGTCCATCTATCCATCCGTCAAGTCGCGTCTTCTCCTTACCAGTTTGATCGATTTCAAGCAAATTTGACTGGAACGATCCTAAGCTGCTACCCTCCAGACTTTTTTTCAGAACTTTGATTGATCAATTTTTTGTGTGAAAATCTGAGATTTTATGAAAAATCTACTGGAAATGGTCAAAATGCTACTCCTTCTTAGCTTCTTGACATATTTCAACCAAATTTGACTACCGGTAGATGCATTTTATGGTGGTAGGCTTTAGAACTTCTTTTCAGAATTTTGATTGATCAATTTTTTGGGTGAAAATCTGAGGTTTTATGAAAAATCTACATATTTCAACCAAATTTCACTAGATGCATTCTATTGTGGTAGGCTCTAGAACTTCATTTCAGAATTTTGCTTGATCAATTTTTTGGGTGAAAATCTGAGATTTTGATGAAAAATCTACCGGAAATGGTCAAAATGCTACTCCTCCTTAACTGCTTGACATATTTGAACCAGATTTGACTGGATGCATTCTATGATGGTAGGCTTTAAAGCTTCTTTTCAAAATTTTAATTCATCAATTTTGATTGATCAATTTTTTGGTTGAAAATCTTAGATTTGTTTAAAAATCTATCGGAAATGGTCAAAATGCTACTACTCCTTAGCTTCGTGACATATTTCTACCAAATTTGACTGGATGGATTCTATTGTGGTAGGTTCTAGTGGATTTATTCAGAAATTTGATTGATTAATTTTTTGGGTGAAAATCTTAGATTTTGTAAAAATAATTACCGGAAATTCGCAAAACCCTACTCATTAACTGCTTGGCAGATTTCAACCTAGTTTGGCTGGAAGGATCCTATGCATGTAGGTTTCAGAAGTCATATACAGAATTTTGATTGGTAAATTATTTGTTGAAAATCTAGAATTTTAATGTATGAAAATTTACCGGATATCGCTTAAAATGCTACTACTCATTAACTGCTTGGGAGATTTCAACCAGACTTGGATGGAATGACCCTATGGCGGCAGCCTTCAGATTTAGTATGCAGAATTTTGATTGGTCATCTTGGATTTTCGAAAAGTTTTAGTAAATCAGTTAAAAGCCTACACCTTATTAACCACTTGGCAGATTTCAATCAATCTCAGCTGGAAGGACCCTAGGTGGGTAGGCTTCAGAACACATATACAGAATTTTGATTGGTCAATTCTTTTGGTGGCCATCTTGGACTTTCGAAAATTATCCATCATGTCTTTAAATGCAAATGCCGAAAAGGTTCAAATGCTAATGGTCCAGGTGAACGCCAAAGGCCCTTGGACCTCTTGTTATCATATATAGCATTGTCAGATAGCCCATTGGAAATACATTGGTTAGACTCGGCCAATACAGGCAGAAATAGCATAGATGTTGTCCTTTAATCAATGTAATTTTTTTTCATGATTTTGAGAAAGACGTCAAATTTACGCAAAATTAAGACAATTAATTTGGTCCACAAGATTCGTTGAATATCATAAAACATAAAAGCGTTGATGGTCTAGATTTGTTGGATAACCGAGCCTGTCATTCCAGTGGTAAATTAAAAAATTTTCTGTCGGTGTGCAAATTTCTCAACCCAATGGCAGAAGTCGTTCTCCGTCACTGTGATAATTAGAGGGGTTGTGTTACTTACTGTACTTCGTGACTTTGTAAAACTAATCTGTTTTTGTTTGCAATCAGATTGTTTGAGAAACTTGAGAATACAGCTCCAGAAAAACTTGCTGACGAGACCATTGAGTACGACTTGAACCATTTGAGTGAACAGAATCATTCAACGCCAAATGGAAGGCGTTATCGCAGTATCGCTCTTAGTCCAATTAAGTACCAATCTCCACGATCAAGGTCAGAGAGTAAGCCTAGTCCAACATCGAGACTAGAAACGAGTAGACGCACGCGATCCACATCACCAGTGTTAACTGCTGAATTGGCGCCGAGGCTGCTTCGTAGGAAATTATCATTGGCTGAACATAAACTGGTGGAGACAAATAAGCTGTTGGAGTTACGGGTGAGGATTGATTTTATCCCTTTGACACTTGAAATTGCAGTGTCGCAATTTCAAAATAATGATACAGGAAAGCTGTTGAATATTGTCACACTAATTCGACTAGGACATGTTGATATGTAACAGTCGCTCCCAGTGAAATTAATTTCAAAATATCCAATAGAGCCTTCGTTAAATCATAAAGAATTTCTTGCACATGTTAAAGGGTTAGGTAGTTGTCCATTGTGATGTAAAGGACCTTTCCATTTTTAGCTATGCTCCGCCCATCTCTAGCTAAGCTCCACCCACACCTCGCCATGTTGGGATTGATCGATCCCCTAATGCCCTAACTATCAATTTCCTGAAAACTATACAGGGAAGCTGCCTATGGCAGCAACAGCGCCCAGTCAAATTAGTTTCAAAATATTCAGCAGAATTTTCATTAAATAGTAAAGGCATACAATTTGTACAACAACGCATAGACCGTCTTCAAATATGCATTCATGACATACTTATCGACGTCATTCATGACGATGTCATTCTACACATCACATAGTTGATTATGACATCATATGATGGGTGTATACTCTGGAAAGGTGAATTGATTATGATGTCCTATGCTTGTCAGACAGATTGGATTCCTGTATTTGGAACTGTTCCATTTATCTAAGTTCCGACAATATCTAGATATGCCCCGCCCATTTTTTTTGCCTAAATCCGCCCACTTTATACGCGTGTTTGAATCGATTTTAATGCTTTAAACCCAGGAATTCCAATTTTAAGATAATCTTCAGGCAAGCTGTCGAAGTAATTTGACTAGGACCTATGCATTCTCCCAGTCAAATAAATTTCAAAATATACACCAGAATGTTTAATAAATTGTAAATTCAGCAAAGAAATACAGATAATTTAGGAACATGCTAAATAGAAAATGACTTTTCAATCCAAAGGATGCTCTAGGAAATGTGCCGTCACCTTTTTGTCATATTGTAAAGATTGTCCAGATTTGGATTGCCTGGATATCATGAACCCAAGATGATTAATTTTATTAGCAATCACAATTATTCTTAAATAATCGATCGTGATCACTCAAAGCAATAATCGCACAAGCCTAGTTCACCTACGCTATCCTTGTCCCCGTATGTTTCTGAAGCATGTTGACTATATCTGCATGAAGTATATCTCTAAGCGCTTTCATTTGTTACTCATAACCTCCTCAGACGCATGAGTTAGCAACTGTGAAGACGGCCCACAATAAACGCCTGGAGAGACTGAAATCTCTGCAGGCCAGTTACAGGCTGCTCAAGGAAGAATTAGATACAGTGGACAACATTACTCGCAGGTATGCATCGTAAATTTATAACGTACAGCTTTACCCGTTTGACACTCAAATTTTTTAAAGAAAATTTGAATTTTCTCATGGAAAATGTCCATTTGCAGACCAAGAGAAGACTATATTTTAAAATTTACCACTGGAATGACTGGCTCGGTTATCGAGCCAGTCATTCCAGTGGTAAATCTTTAAAAATATGCTTTTCTTGGTTTACAAATGGACATTTCTCATGACCACTGCAGAAGCTGTTTTGGCTGATATGAGGGTTAAAGGGTTAATATAACGAAAACCATGTTTCTAAAACATAAAATCCCCATGCCGTTGAATATTTTGAACGAATTAAAAACTGTTCTGTTGAATATTCTGAAGATAATTGGATTAGTTTAGATAATAATACTGCCTTAGGTAGCAATGTTTTCCAATTCAATTATGTTCAAAATATTCAACAGTATGTTTTATTTATTTGGTTTGGAAATGTTAAGTTATTTCTGTGTTGTTCTGTACACTAGGATATCTACCGGAGCATTAAAGCACTGCTTTTTAACCCTTTAATGGTCATGATTGTGCTAGAAAATGGACATTTCTGCTTACTAATTGTACCTTTGCTGGCCAAAATTAAACTCTGGAAATTTATCAGTGGAATGACTGGCTGGATGGAATCAGACATTCTATTAATAAATTTCCAAAAAATAGTCTTCTTGGGTTGCAAATAGATATTCTGAAAGACCACTGCAGAGGCGGGTTTTGACTGGGTTGGCCATTAAAGGGTTAACTAAATGATGTTGCTACCTTAGATAGCAACAATATATTATTTTGATCAATCCCTACACAAAGTGGCGGATGGCTCGACTTAGCAGTCAGAATGCCGCCTGGCATTCAGGCAGATTAACATTTTCACCGACAAATCCCTGAAAAAGTATTTTCTTTGTGATATAAAACTTATTCTGTTGAATATTTTGAAATTAATTTGACTGGAAGCCATTGCTGCCTTCCAGTCAAAGTAATGTCAAAATATTCAACACTTCCTGTATGGTTGCCTTGGAAATGGGATATGGGTAATTCATCGGTGAACTCGTTAATGATCAAGAGTAGAAGACGGGTGTTCATGTCTGCGAGTTCTCACAATTCTAGGTGTTAAAGCAATTCGCCTTTCCATTTTTAGCTATGCCCCGCCCATCACTAGCTAAGCTCCACCCACACCTCGCCATGTTGGGATTGATCGATCCCCGAATGCCCTAGCTATCAATTTCCTGAAAACTATACAGGGAAGCTGTTGAATATTTTGTAACTAATTTGACTGGGTGCTGTAGCAGCAACAGCGCCCAGTAAAATTAGTTTCAAAATATTCAACAGAATATTTATTAAATAGTAAAAGCAAACAATTTGTACAACAACGCATAGACCATCATCATGATATTCGTTCGTGACGTGCTCATCGACGTCATTCATTATGATGTCATTCTACACATCACGCAGTTCATTATGACATCATATGATGGGTGGGTACTCTGGAAAGGTGAATTGGTTACAATTCTGTTTCAGTAAGAAGAAGAAGTTTGTGCGTAAATGTCATCCCCGTGAGCTACAGAAAGAGGACAGTGATGCCGTGTGGAATGAACTCGCGTATTACAAGACTGAAAACAGAAAACTCACCACAGATGTGTAAGTAAATCTGGGAATACTAACCTTATATAGATGTGGAAGATTTCAGTGAATGTTTCAAAATTTTTGAATGGCATTGATTCGTCGTAGTTCTTATGTTTTTTAAAATTCATGAATAAACTTACACAGAGCTAGACTCACAGGCACTGGAATGGATGAATCCAGTTTTAACTACGCCCGCCCATCCCACGCTAAGCTCCACCCATGACTTGCACGTGTGTGTGTTATAATCGATCGATCCCTGAACTCTGAATCTCAATTTCGAGAAGACTATACAGGTAAGCTGTTGAACATTTTGAAACTAATTTCACTGGGTGCTGTTGCAGCAACAGCGCCCAGTCAAATTAGTTTCAAAATATTCAACAGCATGTTTTTAAAAATAATAAATATAATTCGTACAACAACACTTAGTCCGTCATCAATTAAGCATTTGTGAAGAAATTATCTACATCATTCCTGACATCAGTGATTATGACGTCGTCCTACATGTCACGTAGTTGATTATGACGTCATGTGATTGATGGATATACTGGAAAGGTCCATTGATGAATAGCAATGGTGTGTGTGTGATTAATGGGGTGTTGTAAAAAGTTATCCAGTTAAATATTTAAAGGTGTCTGTGACCGTAATTGCAGTGGTTTCATGAGTGTTAGCTTAAGGCAGCAACGTCTTCTATTCAGATTATCTTCAGACAGTACCCATATGGTTCCCATGAAATTGATATATTTTGACATGATTGAAATGGTTAATCCTTTGACCATCAAACCTTTTTTTTTAAATTTCAGTTTTCCCATGGAAAATGTCCATTTTCAGACCAAGAGAAGACTATTTTTGAAAATTTATCAGTGGAATGACTAGCTTGATTATTGAGCCAGTTATTTCAGTGGTAAATTTTCTAAAAATAAATTTTTGGTCTGCAAATGGACATTTCTTTAGGACCACTGCAGAAGGCATTTTAATTGTTAACTATCTGCCTGCTGAATTAATTCTATAGACTACAATTTCCATGACGTTTAACTCTGGATCTGCTGAATATTTTGAAAACAATTTGAATGAAAGTTGTTGGTGGCTAAGCCACCAACAACATTCAATCAAATTGTTTTCAAAATATTCAGCACATCCAAAGTTATTGCCCATTGAAATTATTATCTGGTGGCTTGCTGCAGTGAGCCAGTTAAAAGGGTAATGACGAAGGAATATATACACCTGTGCAAAAGTTAAGCACCAGCAAAAACAATAGAACGTAGAAACATGATGGTACAACTAGGCTGGCATACTTTTTGTCCCCGCGTTAGCTGACATAATTCCAAGTACGAAATGCACATGCATGCATGACTTCACGCCGCTTGATGTCTGTGCGTGGCGGGAAACAGCACACGTGTTCAGTTATGTAAAAGTCCAGTTTGAGGTGTAGAACATTACATACAGATTTAGGCGACAAGATTAGGAATTTTGTGTTCATGACCGTGGTTTATTTGTACAGAGAGAATTAGCTCTTGATTGTGAACCGCTATGGCAAGACGAAGGTTAAGTGATCGTGTAAAATGGCAAATCATAGGCATGCATACCACTGGTATGTCATGCAGAGAGATTGGCAGACAGCTGAACATTAACCATACTGTAATCAGTCGTTTGATTGCAAAACATGGGCAAACTAACGAGGTGAAGGACAGGCCTAGATCTGGAAGACCGAAGAAGACTACTGCCCGTGATGATCGAGCCCTAGTACGCCTTGTTAGGAGATCTCCATTCACCAACAGCAGAGTGCTCAGCCAGCAATGGGAAATGCGCAATAGAGTGTCAATGTCTACCGTCAAAAGGAGACTGTATGCTGCTGGCATGAAAGCTAGGAGACCTGTCAGACGTCCTCTCCTCACTGCACACCACAAAGAGGAGCGTCTGAGGTGGTGCAACGAAAGAAGACACTGGAACATGAGATCCTGGAGACGGGTACACTGGTCCGATGAAAGTCGGTTCCTGCTTCATGCCACAGATGGTCGAACTCGTGTATGGAGGTCCAGACGCACGGCGTACGACCAACGTAACATCATGGAAGAAGTTCCATTTGGTGGAGGTTCCGTTATGATATGGGGGTGCATCTCATTTGATTGTAAGCTGGATCTGTTGACTGTACCTGGAACACTAAATGGACAAAGATATCAAGATTCCATACTGGATAGAGTTGTGGTCCCTCATTTTGTAAATCATGCACCTGAAACCCACCCTATATTCATGGATGACAACGCCCGACCACATCGTGCTAGAGCTGTGCATGAATACCTCCGCCAGAATGCCATCGAAACCCTACCATGGCCAGCAAGGAGCCCGGACATGAACCCTATTGAGCATATCTGGGACATTCTGGGAAACATGGTGAGAAGGAGGGATCCTCCTGTGCAGAACCTACAGGAATTAACAGACGCACTCCATCTTGAATGGCAACGAATACCACAATGGCGTATCAGTCGGTTGGTGACCAGCATGAGATGTCGTGTCCAGGCCGTCATCCAGGCACAAGGTGGATATACCCGGTATTAATAATGACAGTCTCAAACTCGTGCACAGATGTTAAACTTCGTTTTCAGACACCATTAATGACAATCTAGCCACGTGTGTCAACTGTAACCATATTCAGGCCTCGTTTTCAAGTTCAAACAAAAACATACAGTGTTTCCCCACCATCATAATCAGCATTCCTCTAGTTGCATTATTACCTCTTGCACTAAGATGGATGGGTACATAAATGTTTATGCTATTGCTTTCTTCATAGCACATGAATATACCCTCGCATGTGCGTAAAAATAGGGTGGTGCTTAACTTTTGCACAGGTGTATACATCAATGTGTAATTCCAAAACCATGGGTGTCTCGATAAACTAGCAACTTTCAACCATTCCTGATGTGAAAAACATCTGAAAAACACCCAGGTTTTTAGATTACCCCTTAGCTATGACTTTACAAGTCATGCCCAAATAAGATGATCCTATATTAGCGAGCCCAAATTAAAATCCTGGCTGCTATAAATGCTAATTAACTGATTTACAGTCAATTAAATACTCAGAGATGGATGCTGTGGCATCTTAAGGCCATTCAGAGGTCTTATATTGCTAGTAAAACTAAAATGGCTCAAAATCGATCTCTCAGATTTAATAATTTTCTAGTTTCTAGTAGCATTGATGGATCCCGGACCAGATAAGTGGTGTGACCAAATGAGGTAAATCTAAAGCCATGACACCGCAAATATTTCAGAGAAAAACATGGAATATCCAATGGGTCTGCAGTTTCTGATTGCTCGTGTCTTTGGTTTGTGTAATTATAGGATGCGTCTGCAAGAGGAGGTTGATGTACTTCGTGTACATACGAGTCAAGAGAAAGCCAAGATCCATGAGATGAGGATCATCGTGGAACAGCACGCAGAAGGTGAGAGCAGTGTACATGCTAGCCTCGTCTCCCAACATCATCAAGACCAGCTAGATAGGCGTGGAGGAATCCAGTTTTACCTATTTAAGCGTTAGTGACGAACTTATTTACGTCATTAACATCCTACACGTCACGTAGTTGATTATGACATCATGATTGATGGATGAACAGAAAAGGTTCATTATATGTCCGGTTGTCAGTGTAGTTATCTATATAAGTTCCTGTCGTATAACAAAATTCTTCTGTATGTGAGCCAAGCTTCTCGGCTTATCTTTCTAGATTGGTTAATTCTATTGGAACTAACAATGAGGTCACAAGATCAAAGGTCAAGGTGACTGTGACAAACAGGAGACAGGCGAGATATTTAATTCCGCAGAATTCTTGTTGTTGTTAAAATACTCAGAAACCCTGCTTATCTAGAGCTCTGGTCACAATAGATATCATTGTTATGCCCCCCCCCCACCCCACCCCACCCACCAGCACCCCCCCCCCCCCCCATGCACACATACCCATATAGATATATTTATGTACTTAAGCTTCTATTTCCTCAGAACTAGATGTGGTGATCAAGGAAAAAGATGGTGAGAAGAGAGACATAGAAAAGAGCCACAAACTTTACCTTTCTGAACTGAGATCAGAGGTAACAATGTTAACCCACTAAGCATTAAAGTTCCAGTTTCTCAATTTCGAGACAACTATACAGGTAAGCTGTTGAATATTTTGAAACTAATTTGACTGGGACCTGGATCCCAGTGAAATTAGTTTCAAAATATTCAAGAGAATGACTGTTACATTTTAATGAAGTTGTCTTTTCTGATCGATGCGGTATAACTGTTTAACTCTTTAACATTCATATCAGCCAAAAATCGCTTCTACAGTGATCTTGAGAAATGTCCGTTTGCAGACCAAGAGAAGGCTATTTTTGAAAATTTACCGCTGGAATGACTGGCTCAATAACCGAGCCAGTCATTCCAGTGGTAATTTTCAAAAATAGTCTTCTCTTGGTCCACAAATTGACATTTTATGAGAAAATTTAAATTTTCCTGAACATATTCGAGGGTTAAGGCAGTAATTATGCATTTGATATTTTATTGGCCAGCTCTGCGTGGATGTATACATGTCACGCAGATTTTGGTTCTATTCATGCGAAAACTTAGCTTCTACTAAGCCTAATATCTAAGGGGGTCAAAGGTCATGTTTCACATCATGAGAACATACTTACCTCCCTAACACTCTTGATATACTAGTATATCGGCTCTAAATTCAATAATATTCAGAATTATAAAAAGTTATGTGCCCCTAATGGGCAGGTGGAAGTACACAGTCATGCACATGACAAACACCACCCTCTGCGCATGCGCACTCCGGTACTTCCGTTTTCTAATATATTGGCTGGAAGCAACTGGTGGAAATTCCTCACAGGCTTTTCTGAATTCATAAGAGAACAATACATCCAAATCTATCATGGCTGATGCGAAAATGTCAGAGGAGCCCTCCTCGTCATCATCCAAGGTCGGTCTTGTGTCTATACAAGGTTGCCTGGTCTTCTCTGGAAGGTGTTCACGTCCCAGGATGACTTATCATCGTGATATGTCTAAGGGTTGGAGATATAATATATTAATAAATAAAATATCTCCTTCCTTTTGTCCCATCCCCCCTCATCAGTTCTTCTGGAAGAGGAGTCTCGGCGGATGGATGGACGTGTTTCCTGCACAAGAGGATGGTTGCCTGTGCCCAGGCTAAGGGAGTTATTAATTATGGCGCATGATTATTTGAAAATAATTACATTTTCTGCTGCCGTTTGCTATTGCACTATTTTCTCTCTTGCGTGTGCATGGGTTCTCGAGTATATATAATTTAATATTATATTAGTCGAGAGCTGAGAATGTCTGGAGATCTAGATATTTCTTACATAAATCTGACGTCCCCTCTCCTGGTAGGAGCTTTTGCATAGTGAGGTTTGATGTCATAATCAACCAGAGTTTCTCTTTCCTTGATGTCATAATCTTAGTTTGGAGAAGTCGGTGATGTGTTCATCCCCTGTTTATTAAGAAGTGTAGAGAGATATCTAGATAGTCATGTTCTTTCTCTCTCTTTCTTAATCTAAAAAGAGTGGGGTTCTGGTTGTATTTGGAGTTATTAACTAGAGAAGTCGCCTGTCCCGTCAGGGTGGTCGTAATAGTGGATGTCTTCTCTCGTGGTTGTTTTGGTTTCTTCTTAAAAGATCCATTATCAAGGCTTTGAGACTGTCATACTCATTGTCTTCGTATCCGTCTTTTCAGAAGTGTCCGTCCTGCCTCAAGTCTATGAAGGCTAGATTCTTCCCCCACCCTTGCCATCTGTGTTCAGCTTGTAGGCTGTCCAACAAATGTGTTATTTGTGAAAAGTGGGGGGGATCTAACCTCTGAATTCTTCTCTTTACAGGCGAGGATGATGGCAGAGGAGGGGAAGAAACCAAAGAAGGACGGTAAGAAGAAGGCCTCGGAGAAGAGTGGTCTCGAGGCCTTCAAGAGTGAGTTGGTGAGTGAGATGCGCAGGACTTTGAAAGACCTGATGCCTGACATGCTTCGCGGCATGTTGCCTGGCACAGGTGTTTCAACTTCCTGCGCATCGACCTCGGTGCAGGTAGCCCCCGTCCCTGGATCATGGCCTATTAGCTCGGACAATGCGTTTAGTGATCCAGGGGCGGCTGTCTTGGACCCAGGCTTGATGTTCGCATCGCCTGGGGTGCCAGCGGCGCGAGAAGCATCAGGCGGGACCCGACCAACGGGCCTGACCACGATCACTCGCGGAGTAAACTCGTCATCTGCCTTTGAGCAGTCTCCTGGTCAGTCTGGGTTAGTTTTCCTTACTAATCCAGAGTCTAACTTTCCTGACCAGGAAGATGATGAGGACTACCTGCTCGGTCCACAGGTGGATCATGAAGACATGGATGTGAGCGCCTACACTCCTCTGTTGGGGAGCATGAACGCTCGCACCTATGGCACTGTTCCCTCGGGAGCAGGTTTCATGGTTCAGCCTGTGGCCCGCTTTGGAGCAGACGGCCGGCCGTATAAGATTCCACGGTTGGACGTGGAATCTCACACGGACGTTCCAGGCCGCGCTGGTGTGTGTAACCCCCCTCGCACAAGCGCGGCCTTGGAGCTTGGTTTGCCTATGGAGAATGCTATGCCGGCCCTCGCGGGCCCGTATACGTTCCCTGGGCAGCCAGGTTCGTCTATAGCCTCCTCCTCGGCCATACCTGCGAATGCCATTGAGGATGACGAGGGCCCGTTGCTCGTCGGCAGTTCGCAGGTAGCCACGGATGAAGACTGGTCAGAGGCGTGTGCGTGGCTCCTCGCTGTAAGACCAGAGCTCACCGTGGACGAGACGGTCGCGGTAACCCGCGGGCGTGGTTACAGGCGAAGCCGTTGGCCAGCACGGCTCTGTCTCTGCCGTATGCTGAACATATCTTAGATATGTTCACGGCGGCAGAGGAGTCGATCAGACCGAAAGGTCGCCTCGCGAAGGCCCCCCGCGAGGTAGCTAGGCGATGTCGGGTTACTGCCAGTCAGTATGCTCGGTATGGCCTGGCGCCCAGACCGAGCGCGGATGACCGCGCCGCTCTGGGCGAAGATACGCGGCCGGGTTCCCGGGCTGACACGGGAGCCTTGTGCTCGGGCGCTATGCGCTCGGCGAATGCCGCCTTGCGCGACACCGAGGAGAGCTCGCGAGCAGCGATCAGTGCGCTGTCGCATGTCTCTCAGCTGCTGTCTGGGGTGGTGGCAGCGTCGGTGCAGCAACATCCTAGTCCCGTGACAGTCCAACGAGCCATCCAGGATGGCATCAACCTGGCGTTGGACTGTCTGACTAGGTCGGTCACGAAGTCGCTGAGGACGAGGCGCACTTTTGCACTGGACAATTTGTGCCCGTCTCAGGAGCTCAAGTCGCGCTTGATGCAAGCGCCGATGGCGGGCCCTGGACTCTTTGGAGGTGAAGGTTGTCGGCACCTGCAGGAGACAGTGACTTTGGTGAACAACCAGAGGGCGCTGCGGGCACAGTTTGAAGTGCTGCGCAGGGAACACGTGCGTGTTCAGCCCTCGGCTGCTCGACAGCCGTACGCTCGTGGCGGGGCTGGCAGTGTCAGAGGCCAGCAGGCCGGCCGGTTTCAGAGACCGCGTCGGCTACGCCAGCAGCAGCGTGCTGTTGTGCGACAGCCGCCGCCTCAAGCGCAGCCTGCCAGGCAGCAGCCCGCGCACCGTGGTGCGCGTGGCGCTGGTCGCGGCGCGCGGGGAGCGGCGCGTGGTAACCGGGCCTGATGCAAGAAAATTTTTTCCGGTTATCACAAGTACCACTGGGGTGTTGCCACTCGTATCAGAGACACACCCACTTCTGAAGTTTATGGGCACCCCGTCAACCCTAGGTGCACCAGTGGGAGGTCGTTTGACTTGTCACATTCAGAAGTGGGTGCGGTTAATTCAGGACCGCTTAGTCTTGCAATGGCTTTCGCAGGGATACAGTCCAGATTGGATAAGAGGTCCGCCGTTGCATTTGTCTCTGGTACCGGTCTGGACTCAAGTTCCACGAGATCCAGACAAGCGGTTGTGCATAGAAGAGGAGATAGATTCTCTCGTTCTAAAAGAAGCAATTCAACCGGCGCAGGATTACCCGGGCTTCTATTCAACCGTGTTTCTTGTGGCAAAGAACACCGGGGGGTGGAGACCAATTCTCAACCTCAAGCCTCTAAACAAGTTTTTAGACACTCCGACTTTCAAAATGGAAACAGTGAGATCGGTGTTGTTGGGGTTAGAGAAGGGGATGTGGACAGCATCTATAGATCTCAAGGATGCTTACTTCCACATTCCAATTGCAAGGAGGTGTCGTCGGTTCCTGAGATTTGCTTTTCAGGGACGCCAATGGGAATTCAAGGTTCTTACATTCGGCATCTCGACGGCTCCAAGGGTCTTCACTCGAGTGGTACTTGCTATCACGGCATACCTCCGCAGGAGAAATATACCCGTTCACACTTACATAGACGACTGGTTGCTAAAAGCACACAACCCAGAAAGTTTGACAGCAAATCTGGAGATAGTCTTGGAAACTCTCACAGATTTAGGCTGGATGATCAACTTTCCGAAATCAGAGCTGACTCCATCCCAGAAGTTTGTTTACCTGGGTATGTTCTTCGATCTGGAGATAGGATATGTTTATCCGTCCCAGGAGAGAGTGGAAAGTTTCCTCTCGTGTATTCAGTTGGTGTGCAACAGTCGTTATATTCTAGCACGGGTCTATCTGAGAATGTTGGGTCTGATGGTTTCAATGGAACCGGTCATTCCTCAGGCGGCCTTACGCAGGCGGCCGATTCAGTTGTTTCCCATGACCCAGTGGACGCAGAGTTCAGGATCACTGGACTCGCGCATTCAAGTGTTGGACCCTCTCATTCATCACCTTCATTGGTGGATGGAGAGACGAAATCTCCTGGCGGGGGTCATGCTGACCCCTCCCCACCCTCAAGTAACGATGTTTACGGATGCATCGATGGAGGGTTGGGGAGCTTGCCTGGAAGAAGCCACTATATCAGGGCTTTGGAATCTGGAACAGTCAAAGGAACATATCAACATGCTAGAACTGCGGGCTGTAGTTCTAGGCCTGGAACACTTCCTAGGGGAGGTGAAGGGAAAATTTGTGATGATACGTTCAGACAACTCTACAGTAGTGAGTTACATAAACCGCCAGGGCGGAACGAAGTCGCCCAGTCTCTGTATGATGACATGGAAGCTGCTTTGCTGGTGCATGGATCATATGATCACCTTGAAAGCAGTTCATATTCCGGGAAGGCTGAATCTGTTAGCAGACTCATTGAGCCGAAGGATGAGTATTCTGCCTACGGAATGGCAACTAAATCAATGTGTGGCGGATCACCTGTTCAATCATTGGGGAAAGCCCAACATAGATTTGTTCGCAATGAAGAAGAATGCGAAGATGACGACGTACGTTTCTCCGATTCCAGATCCAAGCGCTATCGCAATAGATGCGCTAGCTATCAGTTGGAAGAGAATGTATGCATACGCATACCCTCCAACAATCCTGATTCCAAGAGTCCTTCAGAAGATCAGACAAGAGGAATGCCAAGTGCTTCTGATCGCCCCGAATTGGCCAAGCCGATCATGGTTTACGGATCTGCTGGACCTTCTGGTTTGCAATCCGGTTCCTCTGCCGCTGATGGACGATATTATCTTCCAGGGCAAGACCCTTCACAACAATCCGTCAATGTTTCGATTGACTGCATGGATGTTGTCAAACAATCCGCAATTAAGGAGGGATTTTCTGAGCAAGCAGCCAATTTCATGGCCAGAGCCAGGAGGGGGTCAACCTCCAGAGCTTATAATTATAAAATCAACAGATTTGCAGAATGGTGCTCAAAGAGATGTATCAATCCGATGGAAGCATCTATTCAGGTAGTAGCTGATTTTCTATGTCACCTGTATGATACCTATAGTCTTCAACCTAATTCTGTTGCTGGATACAAATCAGCATTGATGACTGTTATCCCTTGCTTGGCAAAGAGGGGAAGTGATGAAGTAAGTGTTTTAAATACTCTTATTAAAGGTATGGGCTATCTCAGACCTAGAAATCCTCCACTGACACCGTCATGGAGTCTTTCTCTGGTTCTGCAGGTTTTGAGTGGTAAGCCTTTTGAACCACTTAGTGCTATATCTGTAAAATTATTGACACTTAAAACTGTATTTTTAGTGGCGGCGGCTTCAGCCAGACGCAGGAGTGAAATTCATGCCTTGTCTGCTGAGCCTGACCGTTATATAGTTACAGGTGAAGGCCTTAAGCTTCTACCTAGATTGAATTTCTTGGCTAAGAATCAATCTTTAAAGTATCCGGGTAAACCTATTATTTTACCTGCCTTAACCAGATATGATCCTGGTGCTAAAGTATGGTGTCCAGTCCGTGCTTTGAATAAGTACAAGAAAAGAACTCAGGTTTGGCGGACGGACCCATGTTCCCTATGGTTGTCATATATTGTACCCCATGGTAGGGCATCAAGAGACACTATTTCCAGATGGATAGTGGAATGTATCCAATTCTGTCATAAGACAGCCACTGGAATCCAGGTAGATAGAGCCAAGGCTCATAGTGTCCGTGGTGTGGTAACTTCCACGGCATTATTTAATGGTGTTTCGATTGAAGACATTATGTCAGTAGCCCAGTGGCACTGTGAGTCAAGTTTTACCGACCATTACCTTCGTGACACTTCTAACCCACTCGCCGTCTCAGTCCTCAGGAAATAAAATAGTTATGCAGAGGTTTATGTTTGTAAATAGTTTGCCTCCTCTGCTATTTTCAAATATCACATTTGTTGGTAGGGTATTCCTACTATTAGCTGGTACACTTCTCCTCTTCCGGTGGGGGAAGAGATGAGTGCCGCGTCCAAGACATCAAAGGTCAGTGGTTATGACCATTTTTTGATTTTCTGTCTTGGTGATGGTGTCATTTTATTTTTTAATATGGTGATGGTTGATGTCTCTTAATTGTGGTTTTTCAGAGAGTTTTTGAAATAGAAGCAATTCTTCTTTTTCCAATGTCTAGTAATACTTTCATTAAGTATTAGAGAACGTGCTAGTCATTTAGAGCAGCGTTTTTTCCTATACCTTCCTCAGAAATAGGGGGGGGGGAGCGCATTTGCCTTTTGATCAATCTCTCTTCATCGGTCGATTATCCGATGCAAAATTCTATTCCTGGTTGTGGTTTCAGTCACAATTTCAGATGTTTTAAATCTCTTGAGAATTCAAAGAGCCTAGCCTCTTCGAGGGTGTGCGGGTTTTCAGGACCTTGCCTCCCTCCCACCAAAATTTACTTTCAAATTCTGGTTTTTATCAAGAGTGTTAGGGAGGTAAGTATGTTCTCATGATGTGAAATAAGTAAATTTATCAAATTTCTTTTTCACGAGTGAGATGACATACTTACCTCCCTAACAGGATCCCAGCCTCGCCACCCCACGGAGGCCTGGTCCTTTGGCTATTGAATAGTTGCTTCTAGGTCAGCCAATATTTAGTAACGGAAGTACCGGTGTGCGCATGCGCAGAGGGTGGTGTTTGTCATGTGCATGACTGTGTACTTCCACCTGCCCATTAGGGGCACCTAACTTTTTATAATTCTGAATATTATTGAATTTAGAGCCGATATACTAGTATATCAAGAGTGTTAGGGAGGTAAGTATGTCATCTCACTCGTGAAAAAGAAATTTGATAAATTTACTTAATTAGTTGCTTCCTGGGGCCGGAGAAAGACATCTAATTTTTGGCGTCATGAGTGTATGAAGATGCCTAAGAACTTAGGGTTAACGTTTTCATGCATGTACCGGCCGAGCCTATGGGAAGAAAGTCGTCGTGTAATCAATAATTACATAGAATTATCAGATACCACATTGGAAATCCATTGGCCGGACTCTGCTGGTATAGGCATCAATAGCATAGACATACTTTCCTTTATTTCAATTTAAGTTTCTTTTAATGATTTTGAGAAAAATGCCAAATTTATGCAAAATTATGAAGATTAATCTGGTCCACACAAGATATGTTATAAATACATTCAGAGTTAATGGGTCAAGGCCGTGGTTACCATTTCACCCTTTAACACTCATGTCAGGCAAAGCAGTGGTCTTGAGAAATGTTCATTTGCAGACCAACAGAAGACCATTTTTGAAAATTTGCCACGAATGACTGGCTCGATAACCGAGCCAGTCATTCCAGTGTTAAATTTTCAAAAATAGTACTCGTTCGATCTGCAAATGAACATTTTCTATGAGAAAATTGAAATTTCCTTGAGTAAATTAGAATGTTAAATGCTTAAGAAAATTGTGTTGCATTTCTAGAATTTGATATTAGATAATAGTAGTTCTACTGAAGGGATTGTTACCAAACTGCATGTTTGTTTCAGTTAGAAACCTATTTGTTTTGTCGTCAAGATCAAGTTTGGTGACGCCATTAATGAAATTGTGTTGTATTTCAATATGATAGCAGTATGCTAATTTTACTAATGGAATATTTGCCAATTTCAAGCTCTGACCAATGTTTGTGTTTTCAGTTTGAGCAGAAGCAGAGTAGTTTGTTACAGCTAACCAGTGATCTGCGTCACGCTACACGTGACAGAGAGGTGCTCATCGAGGAGAAAAGGTGAGCTTAAGCTATCTTGACTCGATGTCTGTTGCCTAACTCAGAAACTTTCTATTGATCCACTTTTTGCTATATAACTTCTCTTGTATCAACAGTGCCTCAATGCGCTCAAAATGCTACTAAGGTTATATCAATTACCACTTTAACAAGATTTTTTCAAGAGAATAATATTTGCAAGCCAAGAAAAGACTATTTTTGTAAAGTTACCAATGAAATTAACAAAAATAGCTGTGTCTATTCTTGCAAGAGAACAACATTTTTATAAATTTACGAGTGGAATGACTGACTCGGTTACCGAGCCAGTCATTCCAGTGGGAGGTTTAAAAAAATACACTTATCGTGTTCTAGAAATGGACATGCCTCAAGACGACTGCAGATGACATTTTGTCCATCTTAGATAGACACAGTTGTCAGAGGTAAACTAATTTAACAGCGCCCGGTCAAATTAGTTTCAAAATATTCAACAGAATGTTAACTGAATGGTAAAGACATACAATTCATACAACGTGTCAGACTATGAAGCGTTAAAGATTGACTAAGTCGAGTCATTCATGCCATAATTACATGTAATTACATGTATGTCGTCATCCTAAACGTCACTTAGTTGATTATCACGTCAGATGATTGATGGCTAAACTAGAAAGGTCTATTGTATTGCATTTCTGTATGAATACTCAAGTTCTACTGATGGAGTCCCAAATGTGACCTATATTGTCACTTTAGTGGGACAAAGAAGTTGAAAGAACCATTCTAATTTTGGTGTCAAAGAATCGCATCATGGTGCCACGATGGATCTTTCCGGTTTATCCATCAGTCATATGATGTCATAATCAACTACATGACGTGTATGATGATGCCATAATCAATGATGTAGATAAGTTCGTCATGAACGCTTAATTGATGACGGACTAAGCGTTGGTGTACGAATTGTTTGTCTTTACTATCGAATAAATATGCTGTTGAATATTTGGAAAGTAATTTGACTGGGCACTGGTGCTGCCATAGGCAGCAACAGCACCCAGTCAAATTACTTTTCAAATATTCAGCAGCTTGCCTGTGTGTATAGTTTTCTGGATATTGATAGTCAGGGAGTTCAGGGATTGATTGATTCCAACACGGGCAAAATGTGGGTGGAGCTTAGCTGGGGATGGGTGGGGCAAAGCTAAACCTGGACTCTTCCATTAAGGAAATGTGTTTGTGGGGTGCGTGAGGTGTCGTAATACAGCATTCTCTGATTGTTGTTCTTGAATGTATAAATCTAAATTTTAGATGTTTGTTTAACGCCTTATGGGCCTTTGGTACGGAATATTCTGTTGAAGATTTTGAAACTATGGCAGCGTCAGGTTCCAGTCAAATTAGTTTCAAAATATAATATTCAACACCTGTCCTGTATAGTTTTCTTGAAATGGAGAAGCAGTTATTTGAAGGATTAATGGGTTAAACTTTGGTGATCTTAATATCCATTAAAATGTTTAAGTTTTCCCAGTCCTAGTGCATGTAAGCATTTGTTATCTTCTGATACATGGAGTTGTTGTTTGGATGTCTGACCCACAGAGCTTTGAAACATGAGGTAGCTGAGCTGAAGCAGGAGGCGTCCAGACATCGGATGGAAATGATGGATATGAAGCGAGAAATAAACAGGTAAATCTGATTCAACAGAACTAACTAAATATAAAACTTGATGAATATTTGAAATAAAGTTTTATGAAAGACGGAAAATGAATAAAATCTGCTAGTATTGGGTGTACATGTAAGTGTTAGAAGTACATGCAATTGTGTGTTTTAATGATCAAGATTCGTCCAATTTGTTTTCGTTTTGCTTAGCGAATGTCCATATGCAGACCAAGAGAAGGCTGTTTCTTTCAAATTTAGCACTGGAATGACTGGCACGACTCGATTATCGAGCCAGTCATTGCCGTGCTAAATTTGCAAAAATATTCTTTCGCCTTCCAGGTGGACGCCCCTCTTCCTCCTCCATTTAACCCATTAAATGATTACAGCTGGTTTTATGCTATTAAACCGTAATCTTCAAATTTGTTTAAGAAATTTGATATTTCCTCATAGAAAATATCCTATTGTAGACCAAGAAGTTATTTTTTGAAAATTTAACACTGGGATAACTGGCTCGATTATCGAGCCATTCATTCCAATGGTAAAGTTAAAAAAAATGAATCTCGTTCTGCAAATGGACATATCTCAAGACCACTGATGCAGCTGTTTTTTACCTGCTTTAAGGGATTAATCTAAGTAAAGCTCAATACACACGGGCCAACAAGTTGCTTCTGACAGACAGTACACACGGGCCAACAAGTTGCTTCTGACAGACAGTACACACGGGCCAACAAGTTGCTTCTGACAGACAGTACACACGGGCCAACAAGTTGTATACAACATGTTGGTTCTGACAGACAGTACACACGGGCCAACAAGTTGCATACAACATGTTGGTTCTGACAGACAGTACACACGGGCCAACAAGTTGCATACAACATGTTGATTCTGACAGACAGTACACACGGGCCAACAAGTTGCATACAACATGTTGATTCTGACAGACAGTACACACGGGCCAACAAGTTGTATACAACATGTTGATTCTGACAGACAGTACACACGAGCCAACAAGTTGTATACAACATGTTGATTCTGACAGACAGTACACACGGGCCAACAAGTTGTATACAACATGTTGGTTCTGACAGACAGTACACACGGGCCAACAAGTTGCATACAACATGTTGATTCTGACAGACAGTACACACGGGCCAACAAGTTGTATACAACATGTTGATTCTGACAGACAGTACACACGGGCCAACAAGTTGCATACAACATGTTGATTCTGACAGACAGTACACACGGGCCAACAAGTTGTATACAACATGTTGATTCTGACAGACAGTACACACGGGCCAACAAGTTGCATACAACATGTTGATTCTGACAGACAGTACACACGGGCCAACAAGTTGTATACAACATGTTGATTCTGACAGACAGTACACACGGGCCAACAAGTTGCTTCTGACAGACAGTACACACGGGCCAACAAGTTGTATACAACATGTTGGTTCTGACAGACAGTACACACGGGCCAACAAGTTGTATACAACATGTTGGTTCTGACAGACAGTACACACGGACCAACAAGTTGCATACAACATGTTGATTCTGACAGACAGTACACACGGGCCAACAAGTTGTATACAACATGTTGATTCTGACAGACAGTACACACGGGCCAACAAGTTGCATACAACATGTTGATTCTGACAGACAGTACACACGGGCCAACAAGTTGTATACAACATGTTGATTCTGACAGACAGTACACACGGGCCAACAAGTTGCATACAACATGTTGATTCTGACAGACAGTACACACGGGCCAACAAGTTGTATACAACATGTTGATTCTGACAGACAGTACACACGGGCCAACAAGTTGTATACAACATGTTGATTCTGACAGACAGTACACACGGGCCATCAAGTTGTATACAACATGTTGATTCTGACAGACAGTACACACGGGCCAACAAGTTGTATACAACATGTTGATTCTGACAGATAGTACACACGGGCCAACAGGTTGTATACAACATGTTGATTCTGACAGACAGTACACACGGGCCAACAAGTTGCATACAACATGTTGATTCTGACAGACAGTACACACGGGCCAACAAGTTGTATACAACATGTTGATTCTGACAGACAGTACACACGGGCCAACAAGTTGCATACAACATGTTGATTCTGACAGACAGTACACACGGGCCAACAAGTTGTATACAACATGTTGATTCTGACAGACAGTACACACGGGCCAACAAGTTGCTTCTGACAGACAGTACACACGGGCCAACAAGTTGTATACAACATGTTGGTTCTGACAGACAGTACACACGGGCCAACAAGTTGTATACAACATGTTGGTTCTGACAGACAGTACACACGGGCCAACAAGTTGTATACAACATGTTGATTCTGACAGACAGTACACACGGGCCAACAAGTTGTATACAACATGTTGGTTCTGACAGACAGTACACACGGGCCAACAAGTTGCATACAACATGTTGATTCTGACAGACAGTACACACGGGCCAACAAGTTGTATACAACATGTTGATTCTGACAGACAGTACACACGGGCCAACAAGTTGCATACAACATGTTGATTCTGACAGACAGTACACACGGGCCAACAAGTTGTATACAACATGTTGATTCTGACAGACAGTACACACGGGCCAACAAGTTGCATACAACATGTTGATTCTGACAGACAGTACACACGGGCCAACAAGTTGTATACAACATGTTGATTCTGACAGACAGTACACACGGGCCAACAAGTTGCTTCTGACAGACAGTACACACGGGCCAACAAGTTGTATACAACATGTTGGTTCTGACAGACAGTACACACGGGCCAACAAGTTGTATACAACATGTTGGTTCTGACAGACAGTACACACGGACCAACAAGTTGCATACAACATGTTGATTCTGACAGACAGTACACACGGGCCAACAAGTTGTATACAACATGTTGATTCTGACAGACAGTACACACGGGCCAACAAGTTGCATACAACATGTTGATTCTGACAGACAGTACACACGGGCCAACAAGTTGTATATAACATGTTGATTCTGACAGACAGTACACACGGGCCAACAAGTTGCATACAACATGTTGATTCTGACAGACAGTACACACGGGCCAACAAGTTGTATACACCATGTTGATTCTGACAGACAGTACACACGGGCCAACAAGTTGTATACAACATGTTGATTCTGACAGACAGTACACACGGGCCATCAAGTTGTATACAACATGTTGATTCTGACAGACAGTACACACGGGCCAACAAGTTGTATACAACATGTTGATTCTGACAGATAGTACACACGGGCCAACAGGTTGTATACAACATGTTGATTCTGACAGACAGTACACACGGGCCAACAAGTTGCATACAACATGTTGATTCTGACAGACAGTACACACGGGCCAACAAGTTGTATACAACATGTTGATTCTGACAGACAGTACACACGGGCCAACAAGTTGCATACAACATGTTGATTCTGACAGACAGTACACACGGGCCAACAAGTTGTATACAACATGTTGATTCTGACAGACAGTACACACGGGCCAACAAGTTGCTTCTGACAGACAGTACACACGGGCCAACAAGTTGTATACAACATGTTGGTTCTGACAGACAGTACACACGGGCCAACAAGTTGTATACAACATGTTGGTTCTGACAGACAGTACACACGGGCCAACAAGTTGCATACAACATGTTGATTCTGACAGACAGTACACACGGGCCAACAAGTTGTATACAACATGTTGATTCTGACAGACAGTACACACGGGCCAACAAGTTGCATACACCATGTTGATTCTGACAGACAGTACACACGGGCCAACAAGTTGTATACAACATGTTGATTCTGACAGACAGTACACACGGGCCAACAAGTTGTATACAACATGTTGATTCTGACAGACAGTACACACGGGCCAACAAGTTGTATACAACATGTTGATTCTGACAGACAGTACACACGGGCCAACAAGTTGCTTCTGACAGACAGTACACACGGGCCAACAAGTTGTATACAACATGTTGGTTCTGACAGACAGTACACACGGGCCAACAAGTTGTATACAACATGTTGGTTCTGACAGACAGTACACACGGGCCAACAAGTTGCATACAACATGTTGATTCTGACAGACAGTACACACGGACCAACAAGTTGTATACAACATGTTGATTCTGACAGACAGTACACACGGGCCAACAAGTTGCATACAACATGTTGATTCTGACAGACAGTACACACGGGCCAACAAGTTGCATACAACATGTTGATTCTGACAGACAGTACACACGGGCCAACAAGTTGCATACAACATGTTGATTCTGACAGACAGTACACACGGGCCAACAAGTTGTATACAACATATTGATTCTGACAGACAGTACACACGGGCCAACAAGTTGTATACAACATGTTGATTCTGACAGACAGTACACACGGGCCAACAAGTTGTATACAACATGTTGATTCTGACAGACAGTACACACGGGCCAACAGGTTGTATACAACATGTTGATTCTGACAGACAGTACACACGGGCCAACAGGTTGCATACAACATGTTGATTCTGACAGACAGTACACACGGGCCAACAAGTTGCATACAACATGTTGATTCTGACAGACAGTACACACGGGCCAACAGGTTGTATACAACATGTTGATTCTGACAGACAGTACACACGGGCCAACAAGTTGTATACAACATGTTGATTCTGAGAGACAGTACACACGGGCCAACAAGTTGTATACAACATGTTGATTCTGAGAGACAGTACACACGGGCCAACAAGTTGTATACAACATGTTGATTCCGACAGACAGTACACACGGGCCAACAAGTTGTATACAACATATTGATTCCGACAGACAGTACACACGGGCCAACAAGTTGTATACAACATGTTGATTCCGACAGACAGTACACACGGGCCAACAAGTTGTATACAACATGTTGATTCCGACAGACAGTACACACGGGCCAACAAGTTGTATACAACATGTTGATTCCGACAGACAGTACACACGGGCCAACAAGTTGTATACAACATGTTGATTCCGACAGACAGTACACACGGGCCAACAAGTTGCATACAACATGTTGCTTCTGACAGACAGTACACACGGGCCAACAAGTTGCATACAACATGTTGCTTCTGACAGACAGTACACACGGGCCAACAAGTTGTATACAACATGTTGATTCTCACAGACAGTACACACGGGCCAACAAGTTGTATACAACATGTTGGTTCTGACAGACAGTACACACGGGCCAACAAGTTGTATACAACATGTTGGTTCTGACAGACAGTACACACGGGCCAACAGGTTGTATACAACATGTTGGTTCTGACAGACAGTACACACGGGCCAACAAGTTGCATACAACATGTTGCTTCTGACAGACAGTACACACGGGCCAACAGGTTGTATACAACATGTTGATTCTGACAGACAGTACACACGGGCCAACAGGTTGTATACAACATGTTGATTCTGACAGACAGTACACACGGGCCAACAAGTTGCATACAACATGTTGGTTCTGACAGACAGTACACACGGGCCAACAAGTTGCATACAACATGTTGCTTCTGACAGACAGTACACACGGGCCAACAGGTTGTATACAACATGTTGATTCTGACAGACAGTACACACGGGCCAACAAGTTGTATACAACATGTTGATTCTGACAGACAGTACACACGGGCCAACAAGTTGCATACAACATGTTGCTTCTGACAGACAGTACACACGGGCCAACAAGTTGCATACAACATGTTGCTTCTGACATACAGTACACACGGGCCAACAAGTTGTATACAACATGTTGAATCTGACAGACAGTACACACGGGCCAACAAGTTGCATACAACATGTTGCTTCTGACAGACAGTACATACGGGCCAACAAGTTGCATACAACATGTTGATTCTCACAGACAGTACACACGGGCCAACAAGTTGTATACAACATGTTGGTTCTGACAGACAGTACACACGGGCCAACAAGTTGTATACAACATGTTGGTTCTGACAGACAGTACACACGGGCCAACAGGTTGTATACAACATGTTGGTTCTGACAGACAGTACACACGGGCCAACAAGTTGCATACAACATGTTGCTTCTGACAGACAGTACACACGGGCCAACAGGTTGTATACAACATGTTGATTCTGACAGACAGTACACACGGGCCAACAGGTTGTATACAACATGTTGGTTCTGACAGACAGTACACACGGGCCAACAAGTTGTATACAACATGTTGATTCTGACAGACAGTACACACGGGCCAACAGGTTGTATACAACATGTTGGTTCTGACAGACAATACACACGGGCCAACAGGTTGTATACAACATGTTGGTTCTGACAGACAGTACACACGGGCCAACAAGTTGCATACAACATGTTGGTTCTGACAGACAATACACACGGGCCAACAAGTTGCATACAACATGTTGGTTCTGACAGACAGTACACACGGGCCAACAAGTTGCATACAACATGTTGGTTCTGACAGACAGTACACACGGGCCGACAAGTTGCATACAACATGTTGGTTCTGACAGACAGTACACACGGGCCGACAAGTTGCATACAACATGTTGGTTCTGACAGACAATACACACGGGCCAACAAGTTGCATACAACATGTTGGTTCTGACAGACAGTACACACGGGCCAGCAAGTTGTATACAACATGTTGGTTCTGACAGACAGTACACACGGGCCAACAGGTTGTCTACAACATGTTGGTTCTGACAGACAGTACACACGGGCCAACAGGTTGTATACAACATGTTGGTTCTGACAGACAATACACACAGGCCAACAGGTTGTATACAACATGTTGGTTCTGACAGACAATACACACGGGCCAGCAAGTTGCATACAACATGTTGGTTCTGACAGACAGTACACACGGGCCAACAAGTTGCTTACAACATGTTGGTTCTGACAGACAATACCAACGGGCCAACAGGTTGTATACAACATGTTGGTTCTGACAGACAATACACACGGGCCAACAAGTTGCATACAACATGTTGGTTCTGACAGACAGTACACACGGGCCAACAAGTTGCTTACAATATGTTGGTTCCGAGAGTACACACGGGCCAACAAGTTGCTTACAACATGTTGGTTCCGAGAGTACACACGGGCCAGCAAGTTGCATACAACATGTTGGTTCTGACAGACAGTACACACGGGCCAGCAAGTTGTATACAACATGTTGGTTCTGACAGACAGTACACACGGGCCAACAGGTTGTCTACAACATGTTGGTTCTGACAGACAGTACACACGGGCCAACAGGTTGTATACAACATGTTGGTTCTGACAGACAATACACACAGGCCAACAGGTTGTATACAACATGTTGGTTCTGACAGACAATACACACGGGCCAGCAAGTTGCATACAACATGTTGGTTCTGACAGACAGTACACACGGGCCAACAAGTTGCTTACAACATGTTGGTTCTGACAGACAATACCAACGGGCCAGCAAGTTGCATACAACATGTTGGTTCTGACAGACAATACACACGGGCCAACAGGTTGTATACAACATGTTGGTTCTGACAGACAATACACACGGGCCAACAAGTTGCATACAACATGTTGGTTCTGACAGACAGTACACACGGGCCAACAAGTTGCTTACAATATGTTGGTTCCGAGAGTACACACGGGCCAACAAGTTGCTTACAACATGTTGGTTCCGAGAGTACACACGGGCCAGCAAGTTGCATACAACATGTTGGTTCCGAAAGTACACACGGGCCAGCAAGTTGCATACAACATGTTGGTTCCGAGAGTACACATAGGCCAGCAAGTTGCATACAACATGTTGGTTCCGAGAGTACATATGGGCAAGCAATTTGCATACAAATTTGTGCAAAATCCAAAATTGGCATAGAAATCACGTGGCAGTCACAGGACAATTCAGTTTCCATGGTTTCTAAAATGGCAGACTACCTTTGGAAGAAGACGGGTGTGGACAAACATTGGCTGTTGACAAAGCAAACCCACGAGGCATTCAATAATCGCCATATGACATGTAATATATACATGAAGACGGTGGCATAACTGACATACGTATATTAAATTGGGACAATTAATTGGTCGCATAAAATGTTGGATGAAAAAGTTGTCTGAACCCGATGCACGCAGGCCAACTTGTTGTGTACAACTTTACAATTGTTTGTGGGATGAAAAAGTTGGATGAAAATAGGACACTGTTCTATTTTTTTTCAGCCAACTTTTTGTTACATACAACATGTTTACACACGGTACAACTTGTTGGATCCTGTGTTCACACTTACAACATGCTGTATGCAACTTGTTGTATCGAGCTTAATGTTAGTTCCCAGACTTTATCGATATCAGGACATAAGGATTAGAAGCTATGCCTCTCTGCCTCCCAAGTTACCTTCTGGTGCATGTCTCTGGAAAGGTTTGCTGGATTCGCTTCAAATTTTAGATGTCTACTCCATGAGAAGACATCACTTTGGATTCCACTTCTGCGATAACCGTCGACCTTTGCTAGCGTTATCTCCTATGACAGGTGATCCATGGTCAAGGGACCGACACGTATGACTATCACTTGTTTTTGTCACTGATGTCGTTGATGGTTTGCGCGAGATTAGAGATAGGCGTCGCCTGTGCATGCAATGTGTCTGTCCATTTGTCCAGATTTATTTCCACAGCATAACGTTTGATCGCCTGCATAGATTCAAATTAAACTTGGTACATCAATACCGTGTTATGGGAGATCGGTTCGGATTGCATTTCAGTAGTCTATCAGTATTCACTTGAGTTATCTGCTCACAAATCTTAAAATTCAGTTACAAATCGTGTCTCCGGCTCATAGCTCTCGTAAACTTGCATGGAATCATTAGTAGGGTGTGAGAATATTTGGTCGTGAGATTGCGTCATGGTGAAATCCGTTGTTATTCACGAAAATTGTCTCCGCAAATCTACGGCTACTATATCAATTATTATTGTATTATGTTACAGGATACAGCCAAGAGCTGCCCAATCTGAGAAGCATGTTGCAGGTGTAACAGCAATGGCATCATCAAACAAATCCTCGAATGCACACTCTAAATCAAAGTCAGGTAGAACCAAACAGGTAACATTAGCACTCATTCCTTATCAGGTATGGAGGGATGTATCCATCACACAAGTATCTGATATCCAAGTTTATCCATCCATCATATGACATCATAATCAACTACATGACGTGTAGGATGATGTCATGAGGTTATAATCATGATGTCATGAATGATTCGAAATAGACCATCTTTAGCGCTTAATAGTCCAACACTTTGTACAAATTGTATGTTTTTACCATTTAATAAACATTCTGTTGAATATTTTGAAACTAATTTGACTGTATGCCTTAGGCGGCAACACCATCCAGTCAAATTAGTCTCAAAATATTTAAGAGCTAACGTGTATAGTTTGCTGGAAATTGAATGTCAGGGCATTCAGTGATCGAGTGATCCCAACACGGGCGAGGTGTGGGTGGAGCTTAGATAAAGATGGGCAGGGCATAGCTAAAACTGGAATGGTCCATTACATATTCAATAGTTAGCTGATGTCATAACCATAATTATGTTTAGATTCAGGATGATGATTGAAATGTCTGACACTAGTGTGCAAAATGGTTTGTCATTATCTTACTATTTATTAAGCATTCTGCCAACATCCACCAGTCAAATTAGTTTCAAAATATTCAACAGCTTACCTTTATAATTACCTTGACGTTTCGATTCGGGGAAATTCTGATTTCAAAGTTTCAAATCGATTCCACTATGTATAAAAAGTGGGTGGAGCTTGGTTAGAAATGGGCGGGTCATAACGAGACATGATTCCCTGCATTGTATGTAAAGGTCATGATTTTTTCAAGCATTTATTTAACCATTCTTCATTTTGAAAAGTACTGGCTAATATAATTTTGTTTCAATGTTTAAATTTGAAAGACAGACCAGTAGAGACTATAACTAGATTTTAGCCCTTTAACCCTCAAATTTTTAAAAGAAAATTTCAATTTTCTCATAGAAAATCTCCATTTGCAGAACAAGAGTAAATATTTGAAGATTTATCACTGGAATGACTGGCTCGGTTATCAAGCCAGTTATTCAAGTATTAAATGTTAAAAAATAGTCTTCTCTTTGTCTGAAAATGGACATTTTCTAAGACCACTACAGAAACCATTTTTGACCATCTTGACTGTTTAACATAAGAAACATGCATGAATGCGCATGTACGTGCACACATACAAAACATGCATGCACATATCGTGCAAGATAACGCATTCTAAGTATATTGCTACGCCATGGGAGTGATACTTTCAATTTTTTCCTATTGTTGACATTTCCATTGAGCTGAAAATATGTTATAGAACATGATTACAGGACAACTATTATCCGTGTTCCAAACAGTATCTCTGAAAGCTGTTCCTGTCTCAATAGCAATGTCTCTCAGTCATGCAATTGTCAAAATTTGCGATATATTACAGAATGCTTGTGTTCCGTTTTAGAGAGAATGTTGCTAAAAACTTGCTCTCTCAAGATAGTAAGAGCTTACAGCAACATTGCTTGAAAAGTGAACAGCAGTTATTTGTGTGAAACGGGATTCTGAAATTTCCTTGTGTTTTTCATTAATCAACACTACTGACCAAGATTGATCAAGAAAATTGAGATTATTTTGTTAGTGAATGCCCATTTACAGGACAAGAGAAACCTATTTTGTCAGTGAATGTCCATTTACAGGACAAGAGAAGCCTATATTTTGTCAGTGAATGCACAGGACAAAAGAAGCCTATATTTTGTCAGTGAATGCCCATTTACAGGACAAGAGAAGCCTATATTTTGTCTGTGAATGCACCGGACAAAAGAAGCCTATATTTTGTCAGTGAATCCCCATTTACAGGACAAAAGAACGCATATATTTTGTCAGTGAATGCCCATTTACAAGACAAGAGAAGCCTATATTTTGTCAGTGAATGCACAGGACAAGAGAAGCTATATTTTGTCAGTAAATCCCCATTTACAGGACAAGAGAAGCCTATATTTTGTCAGTGAATGCCCACTTACAGGACAAGAGAAGACTATTTTTGTCGAGCCCATAGCGAAACGGAGGATCTCGACAGTGATCCAAATGACGTCCGGCGTCACAAGAATTAGATAAATGTTAAAGTTTTTCAATGACCATTTAATTCATCAACGCCTTATCTGATCCTAATAAAACTTTACATATGTAATCTATACCATCATTGCATCCAGTCTCAATCATGATTTTCAAATTTTCCCCATATTTTTGCAAGGTTTGGACTTAGTTTATTGTGGACCAATGAACTTTTGATTTATCAAGGACTTATCCGATCCCAATGAAACATTACATTGTTCTACATCATCATTGCATTCTGTTTGCACCACAATTAAAACAATTAACATTTTCTCCATACTTTTATGTGGTTTGAACATTTGATTCATCAAGCTGTATACTATCTTTAGAAATCTTTATTTTGCGACACTGCCACACATGGTGTGTGATATGTGGAAAAAGTAAGAGGCTCGACAGCTGAGACACGCAGTCCACCTAGTTTAAAATTTACCACTGTAATCACTGTCTCAGTTATCGAGCCAGTCATTCCAGTGGTACATTTTCAAAAATAGCATCTCTTGGCCTGTAAATCGACTCCTCAAGACCACATTTGAGGCCGGTACTGGTCAGCTTGACCATTGTATGCTTAAAAATCTTTATCACATGCATGTAAACGTGTTTATTCTTCAGTACCAGCGTCTACTGAATCGCAGTATCCATGCAATGTCTTCCGTGTTTCATGAATTTGACGATGATGGATGGGAGGAAATCACTTCAGAAACGTAAGAAGATATTGCTGGCCAATATTTCAAGTTAGAAAACAGTAGATTTGTAAGTTAGTCAAATTTGTCGTGCTGAAAAGGGTGTTTATATATAGGGTGGGTGGTAATGGTGTATAATAGTCTGCCCCCCCCCCCCCCCCCCACACACACCATTCCCCCCTCCCCCCATGTACTCAGTGTGATAGCTCAAGTTTTACTGACATGACTAAAGGGATCTTTGCCAAACATATGTGAGACTTTGCCCGTTCGGGTCCTGATGAAACCTTTCTTCTTCTTTTCGATCGCTGGTATCACACTTGGAGAGCCGTTCTCAAGATGAAATCTGTAGTTTTCTGCAGTTCTTCCACAGGCCCATACAGCTTTTCAAGAAAAGAGGTTGACAAAGGCCAGATCTGTTCTCTCAGCAACTGATACATACTGCAACATTGAAGTATGTGCTCTGCTTCTCCACAAGGACATGCGGGCGATGTCGTAAGGTGGAACCGCCTGTACATGTGTTGGTTTAGTGTTTTTTGTCCAGTTCTGAGACGAAAAATGGTCACTTGCTCTGGCCTCGAGAGATGATGGTAGGCATCTTCTGATTGAGGTGTTCTATAGAGTGACTTGATGATAGTCTTCATCTCTGTATGGGTAACCATGTTTTCTGTCTGATTCTCTTCTGCACCCACCTTTGCCATCTTGTCTGCTTCCTCATTTCCTAGGACTCCACAGTGTGAGGGAATCCACTGCAATACTATCCGAAAGCATTTGATGGTTTGTAGTGCTTCTTCAAGTTGTGTCAGCTTACCTTTGGTAATAGCCTCAAGGACGGAGCGGGCATCAGACAAAAAGACAATCTGTGCAATAGGGTCTGCTGTTCTGCTGATGGTATTAGCTGCATGAACCAGTGCTTCGACTTCAGCTCTGTAGTTTGTGCAGTGTTTGCCCGTCGGTATTGCAGCTGACTCATGTTGTCCGTTTGGATACTGTATGTGCAGTCCAGCACCTCCGCTCGTAATTGCATCTTTGGCTGATCCATCTGTGTAGATCCTTATCCATGTCTCCTGAGGGTACATTTCTTCCAGCATGGTTAGGGTAAGGGCCTTCTTGCTCACATCACTGTGTTCATCTTTGGTTGTGAGATGAGGTACTGTGGTGCGAATAGCTATGCTCTCTAATTTGTTTTCCCAGGGTGGAGGATCAAGGGTGTGGTTTGGGTCTTCTATTTGTGCTGGAAACATTTCTTGGTGTTTCCTTTGAAGTGCTTTTGTCTCTTTCACAAAACCTGATCTTTTAAGTCTTCCTGATGACAGCTGTGCTTGCCTGATCTTCATCGGGTGGTTGCTGAACGATTTGAACTTTGCAGCTTGGATCAGTGCTTTGCATTCCCTTCCTTTGCTAAGTGGGGGGATGCCTGCTGTCTGCTCCATTTTTTCTATTGGTGTTGATCTCATTCCACAAGTGATGATGCGCAGTGCCTGGTTTTGTACTCTGTCGAGGTTCTGTTGATGAGATTTAGCTGCTGTCATCCATGAGCTGGATCCATACTCAAGGTGTGATCGTACGGCACCTAGGTAGATGGTCTTGAGGATCCTTTCATTAGCACCCCACTTTGTTCCTGCCAGCTTCCTCATGATGTTTAGCTTTCTTCTGGCCTTTGCCTCTGTCGTAGGTGACTCCCAGGTATGTCTGCTGGTCCTCGTACTCGAGTGGAGTACTGGCCAGTGTCAGATTGCCAACCTTGGTTTTGGTGGACAGTGAGAATAGCATGGCTGATGATTTTTCTTTGTTGATGGTAATACACCAGCGATTGGCCCAAGCTGTAATTCTGTCCAAGGCGAGCTGCATTCTGTACGTGGCAGTCATTGTGTACTCCTCGGTGCACCAGAGTACGAGGTCATCTGCATAGAGGGCTGCTTGGATCCCATTGGGCAGCTCTGCTACAATGTCATTAATGAAGAGTATGAACAGAGTTGGTGATAATACTCCGCCTTGTGGCACCCCTTGTCTCAGCAATACATTCTGTCCAGATTGTCCATCCACCAGCACCCTAGCTCTGCGATTGTGTAGGTACGACTTGGTCCATCGGAACATGTTGCTACCGATGCCTGTGCGCCGGAGCTTCACGAGGAGGCCATCCTTCCACACCTTGTCAAATGCCTTCTGAAGATCGATAAAGGCAGCTAGCATCACCTTCTTGGCTTGAAAAGTGTCCTCTATGACCTGTGCAAGATGTGTTGTTTGATCTTCTGTGCTCCTGTATCTTCTGAAGCCGGCCTGCTCTGAAACTATAATGTTCTCCGACTCCAGGTACCACTGCAACCGCTGGTTGATGATGCGCTCCATGGTCTTGCATATGCAGCTTGTAAGACTGATAGGACGGTAGCTCAGCACTTTCGTCTTGTTCTTCCCTTTTTTCAGAATAGGAGTCATTCTGAGGAACCTCCCCATTGGTCCAACTGAGATTAAAGATGTCTAGCAACTTGCGGAGAGATGCATTACCAAGGTGTTGGATCATTTCATTCGTAATGCCATCTGGCCCGAGAGATTTCTTCTTCTTCAATTGGCGGATAGCCTTCTTCAGTTCTGCTAAACTAATGTCAACTTTCATTGCATCGTGAGTGTTGGTGTCTGTTCTTTCCTTTTGCTCTTTTCTAACCTCTTTGACGCATCCGTGGTATAGGAATGGTGCTTTCTTTTGCATATTCCTTCGCAAAGGCATCTGCAGCCATCTTTCCTGTCAGTGTTTGTCCATCTTCTTCAAGAGTAATCTTCTCTCCCCCGACACCCTCATCATTCAGTGCTTTAGTCAGTCTCTATAGCTTTGTGGTGTCTCTCTCTAAATTAAACCCTGCCGTCTTTTCCCTCCAGCTTCTTCTTTTGGCCTCCAGCTTGGTCTTTAGATACCTGGCTTTAGTTTATTGTAGTGTGAAGTGGTTTTCATGACATGGATTACCCTCTGCATCTTCTCTGGCCTTGTCTAGTTTATCATGTGCTGCTTGCATTTCTGTTGTCCAGTAGGGGCGGTAGTTTTTCCTGAACCCTCGAGGAATCGCTTCGTTGGTGGCCTTGAGGATACTTGAATTAAATTCCTTGACCACATTGTTGATGTTTCTCACTTCTACTGCTATATTTTGGGCAGTAATAATTGACAATGTCAATCACAGAGTTGCTGGTTGTTACCTTGATCTTGATATATTCTGCCTCTTCCATAAAGGTTTTGATCTGGCTGGCGTTCACTCTGTTTCGGACCAAGGTGATCACCCCGCCTTTCTTTCTTCCTCTTCGATCACACCGGAAAATCTGGTAACCTCTGATCTTAAATGGGTTTCCTTCTTGCAGGTGTGTCTCTTGGATGCAGCAGATATCAATGTTGTCTTCGTACAGGAACTGTTCGAGCTCTGATTTCTTGTTGGTAACCCCTTCTGTGTTCCAGTGCATGATGTTGATACTGGGGTTCTCTTTGGGGTTGGTCTTCTCTTTCGGTTGGCCAGTAGCTCTCCATCCTCGTCCCCTGGCTCCACAAGACGAGTTGATGGGACCTCCAGTAGCTGACGTTGGGCTCCTTCGAGGCGTGGAGCCCGGCGCTGTACCTGCCTGGCGGATCCTCATAGGGCGAGCACCATTTCGGTTGATTCGATCTCTAAGTGTCATTTCATTAGCGTTGTGCATAATGCTCTGGTTACCCCCTCCAAATGTCTGGATTGACACCCAGTGGGTTACACCCCTGCGCCACGTTGAGGCCGAGCATATAGTCTTAAACAGGGGCTGATGAAACCTTGATTTTGTAAGTGCAAGAGGTCATACGTCAAGATCATTATAAAGGGTTAGGTCCACCAGTCTATCCAAATATCTGGCTTTGGACCAGTTGAGGGTCACAGTAGACGCGGACATGTATAAGGAATGTGTTTACCACTCGGCCTTTTTAGCGCTATTAATTATGCCCCCTAAAGATATAGGGTGGAAGGGGAAGGGGTTTATAGCATTTGCTTTGTGCATCACGGAAGGAATCCAGCTTTAGCTAAGATCCATTTCCAGCCACTCTTTGCCCGTGTTGGGATCGCTGGATCCCTGCACACTCTGAATCTCAATTTCCAGAAAGCTATACAGGTAAGCTGTTGAATATTTTGAAACTAGTTTCACTGGATGCTGTTCTAGGCAGCAACAAAATGCCCAGTCAAATTAGTTTCAAAATATTCAACAGAATGTTTATTAAATAGTAATGATATACAATTCATACAACTTGACGGACTATTAAGCATTTATGATGGACTATATCGCGTCATGGGCAGAAACAGTACCAAGTCAAATTAGTTACAAAATATTCAACAGCTTGGCTCTTTAGTTTTCATGAAATTGATAATCGGGGAATTCGGGGATCGATCAATCCTAACACGGCGAAGTGTGGATGGAGCTTACCTAGATGTGGGCGGGGCATAGCTAAAACTGGAAACGTTCGTTTCCTTTGACACTGCACTACTAGACAATCTTCATGCTACAGAGATCCATTGGGGCATGGAGCTCGGGACATAGATTTCACCAATTTCTGATTGTCATTCTTGTTTGTTTTAAATTTCATTGGTATAAACCCATGTGTGCAGCCCCTCCCAATATATAGTCCGGTGTTAGAGTCATTGAAAATGCTAGACATCGTCCTTAGCCCTTACCACTCTGATGTTAGAATTTTTAACTTTCAAATAAAATTAAAAGCTGAACTGGTGTTCATTTTTTAACAAATTTGATGGAAGATAGACAGCAACATCATCCACCAGAATTCTTGAAAAATGTACACCAGTTTATCCGCTATTGATACAATAAAACTTTGAATTACACAGTTCTTATATGAAGCATGCTTCATTCACAGTGAGGAGGAGGAGAGTGGACAGACCACGAATACTGATACACTGGGTAATACAATAGCAGCAGTAGCACACGCACAACAGGTGTCGCCTAGCAGTTCATCAACATCACACAGTGCCAGATCTTATAAGGTACAGCATAACCTGCTCGCTCGTGCCCCGGTCATAACACATATATACAACATTGAATAGCATAGGTAACTTAAATATCATTATTATTCTCCCGCAAGAGATTGGTAGGGGGTGAAGAATTATGATTTCGCTTCCGTCTCTGTGTTTGTGCAGATCCTTCGTTTTGTTTTCGTTGCATAATATGGATCTACCTGGAGTGCATGGCCATGTATACTGATAGCATTTTTAACCCTTTAAAGGATAACTAACCTCATCGCATGATATCTGTACAAATGATCTAATAGGCCACTCATAGACTACGCATGGAATTTTAAGCTATTTATCATCCCGTCAAAGAAAGATATTTAGGCTTTAGTAGCTAAATGTTAATACATTTCTACAGCTTAAGATAGCTGTCATGATTTACTTTTCAACTAATTAGAAAAAAATTAGCATGTCTGCCTTGTTATATGCGCTCGGTCATAGAGGTGCCATCTATAGCTTAACAATGTAGTATAAGAGCAAACATACAGACAAGCTGTTGAGTATTTTGAAACTAATTTGACAGGAAGTTGTTGCTACCTTCTAGTCAAATTAGTTTCAAAATATTCAACAAGATGATTTAAGTAATACATTGGCACTTACATGACATCACACACTCGCTAGAGGTGACAACATGGCGGAGATCACTGTTCAACATTTACCCGATATTACAAAGCAGATAATTGTGATACAGATAAGGGAATGTGGCAGGATATGAATGATATGGAATCTATTAACCAGAATCTATCGGTGCTGTATAACATTTGAAATGGGATTAGCGTCCCTTTAATGGTCAAAATTTGTCAAGAGAAAACCTTACTACTGGAATGACTACATTATATACATGTATATCCTTCATGATTACCGTTATGGAACAAAATACAGTTTCTAAGAATCAAAGAGATTGGCACAACATGTAGCCCAATATCATCTATATTTACCTTGCAGACGAGACATAGAAGACCGCTAAATATCTATGGTAGAGCCACATCTAGCCGTCATCCGCACACGACCAGGACACATCGGAGAGGGAAGCCTAGCTATAGACATTCCAGCTTGTATCCTAACACAGACACCAGTAGTTCTACACTGGCAGGCTCTGCTAGCAATCACGACGCGCATATAGGTAGGGACACTTTTTATCAGAGACACATAATCGTAATCAGTAATTTGACTGGGTGCTCAACAGCGTGCGGTCAATTTAGAGTCAAAATATTCAACAGAATGTTTATTAAATAGTAAAGGCATACATGATATTCAACAGTAATTTGTTTTGGGAAAATGTTAAGTTATTTCTGAACTGTATTGACGCTCGTGTGTAATAGTATTAGTTTCTATTTTTGGCATAATTCTCTTTTTAAATGATGAGTTATGTACTATCTTCAAGTTGCTTGTTTTGATTGATCTCACACCTAATTTCAATAACTTGACAGTGGTCACACGTGATGCATGCACTTCACCGATTCCACTGACGATCACCGTACATTCCCCGACTCGGAAAACTTCTCCACGAAAGCCAGGTGTTATGTTAAAGCCAATTCCTCGTCAGCGGACACTGAGTAGTCAGACACGTGCTATGGGTCAAAGACTGGATGCCTTACAACAGCAGGTATGTAACTATATAACCTGCATAACGAGCGTTAATCCTTTGACCCCAAATGGCTGATTTGGAAAACTCATTTGCATGATTTACAATGTAATAAATATTCTGTTGAATATTTTGAAACTTATTTGACTGGGTGCTGCTGCTGCCCCATGGCAGCAACAGCTCCCAGTCAAATTAGTTTCAAAATATTCAACAGTGTATCTGTAAATTTGCCTTGAAATTTGGATTCTTGGAATTCGTGTTCAAAAGGTGAAATCAAATTATGAAATGAAATTGCAAGCTATTGTATATTACTTTTCAATTATTATTTGAATTAATCATTTAATACTCAAATTCGTTAAAAAAAGATTTTTTTTAAATTTTCTCATAGAAAATGTTCATTTGTGGAACAAGAGAAGAGTATTTTTGAGAAATGACTGGCTCGGTTATTGAGCAGTGTGCCATTCTAGTGTTAAATTTTCAAAAATACTATTCTCTTGTTCTGCAAATGGACATTTCTTATGACTGCCGCAGTAGCCAGTTTTGGCCAGCCTGAGAGCTAAATGGTGACAAAAACATGAGGGTGATGGTCTGCAATCTCTGATTGCTTGTGTTGTATTTTCTTTAGTCTGATTGTGCATTCTTTCTGGAGACATACTTATGGTCATTATTACCGTCATATTTTACTGTTTGTTCTATAGTTAATAGTTGTGCGAGATTCACGGGCCAGTGCTCTGAAAACAGTCAGTGACCTGAAGGAGACCAATCAACAGTTGACCTCTGACCTTAATTTGGCCAATCAGAGATTGAAAATGGCGCGACAAAATATACAGGTAGATATAGTTGTTTTCATTGGCATTATACGTATGTCAGGGTATGGCCGGTGTATGATGACATTACTCGCTGTATAGTATTCACTGTCATTGAAAATGCATGTTACTGGGCCCAATATTGTCCCAGTACTGGTATTATCAGGGGGTGTATGCATGATTTCTGCATGCGCAGTAGGTAGAGTAGATGCATAGTTAAGGTATAGAATGTGTGTAGGCTTGTGCAATTAATAATTTGAGTGTTCACGATTGATTAAATAAGAATAATCATGATTACTTGAATAATAAGCCTCGGTACCAATTATCCAGACAACAAGAAAAGCATATAAATGACGAAAGGGGCAATGGTATTTTGAAATGTCCATTAATTTGCAGGCCAAGAGTAAATAATTTTTGAAAATTGATCACTGGAATGACTGGCTCGATTCTCGAGCCAGTCATTCCAGTGATCAATTTTCAAAAAGTGTCTTGGCCTCCAAATAGACGTACATTCGCTGGGCAAAATGCCAATTTTCTTGCCATATCACGTTAAAGAGTAATTAAAAGGTAGAATTTGAAATATTTACGCAGCAGAAATTATTCACGATTATTCGATTATATAATGTACCAAATTTATCACACAAGTTTACTGAGATCTCATTTGGAGTGAGCTTTAGCTAGCACAGAAATAATTTTCATAGATCCAATCCTATGTTTAGCTTACTGGTCCAGAAGCCAATGAACCTTTCCAGTTTATCCATCCATCATATGATGTTAGTATCAACTACGTGATACGTAGGATGATGTCATAATCAGTTACAGCATGAATGACTCGATTTAGTCCGTCCTAAATGCTTAATAGTCCGACACGTTGTATGAATTGTATGTCTTTAGTATTTAATAAACAATTTGTTGAATATTTTGAAATTAATTTGACTGGACGCTGTTGCTGCCATAGGTGGCGCTGTTGCTGGCATATGCAGCAACATCACCCTATCAAATTAGTCTTAAAATATTCCACAACTTACCCAGATAGTTTTTTGAAAATTGATAGTCATGGAGTTCAGGGATCGATCCCAATAGGGATAAAGTGTGTGTGGAGCGTAGCCAGAGGTAGTGTTGTTCCGATTAATCGATTCGATCGATGATTGATTGGTTTGCATGTTCAACCAACTGATCGATCATGATTTCAGAAATCGATTTTGGTTGTTTATAAAATGACTTAATATGTTTTAACTGGTCAAGCTAGAAAACGAATACTTTTTGGAAAATAATTTAAATTTAATTGTTACAACTATATAGTATTACTCCTTAGTCTAAGACATTAATTCTTTCAGCACTAAAAATAGTATGTTAATTTCAAAGCAACCATACCAATAACATGTTGAATATTTTGAAACTAAGGCAGCAACAGCTTCCAGTCAAATTGGTTTCAAAATATTCAACAGATTATTTCTTAAATTATTAAGAATCTGTCATACCTGTGACTTGGTTTGAAAGGGGTACAGTTATCGTTGAACATGCCTGCTATGATCAATCATTAACTGATCATCAGTTAGTATATAAAACCAATCATCGATCACAAAAATAGTACCATTTCCCAACACTAGCCAGAGGGTGGGCAGGGCATAGCTAGAACTGGATTCATCCATTGAAGGGTTAAAATGCTTTTGTCTGTTTTCAATGTAAGGATCTCCTATAGTTAGTCACAATGCTTTCATATATGGCTTTATTCCTAATTAACTCTCTAGTGCGAACATGGCCAAAGAATCCTGTCCTTAGACTGTTTAAATATCTCTGCAGTACAGATCAGAAATAACGTAAGCTGTTTCCAAAACAATAAAATGTACTCTTGAATATTTTGGATTTGATTGGAAGCCATTGCTGCGTATGGCTTCCAATCAAATTAAATAAAATTAATCAAATTAAATCCAAAATATTCAACAGAACGTTTGATTAATCGTGTTGAAAATTGTACTAACTAACATATTTCTGTTTTGGTTTTTGGAAATATGATAACTTATTTATCAGCCGTACTGTAGTTTAAATGTGTCTCTTATTTAGAAATTGACCATATCTGTGGAGCGAGTTGAGCGAGAGAAGGCGGAACTGGAGCGCGATATCGCTGTTAACACACATTCTTCCAGTAAACACACGGAACAGGACATCAAAACATTGGAGTCACATTTAAAAGTGAGTATATCGGAAAACTCATCTCATCTTGTACCAGATTTTTGGGTGAAAGAATATACAAGGTAACCACTATTATGCATAGTATTTTCACTCTTCCTGACTTAGTCAACTGGGACTAAGGAAGCGCCCCCCCCCCCCCCCCCCCCATCCGTCCATGTGCATATCCGCATTTGGTTTTCGCTCACTAACTTTAGTTAGCCTACATGGTTTCGTTGTTCATGTCAAATCTCTGAAATTTATGCATCAACTTGCCACCGCATGAGACCGTGACTAGGAAATTCCATACTGTCAATATCTGGTTGTAATCACCAGATCCCACTTGATTTCTTGAAAAGATGTAAAATATTTCTGTTCCAAAATTGGGCTTGTACTAAGACGCCTGCGTTGGGGGATGTGTAACCAGAATGTTTTTTTATTCGATTTTTATCATTTGATGACAGAAAGATATTTGTTTTAAGTTAAATGGTGATGCATTTCTCCAGGGTATGAAAGCTACCATGGTTTAATTTTCAACCAATTTGAAAGAAATGACGCTTTCTACAGCCAAAACAGAAACATGTTAGTTGCTACAAATTTGAACGCGATGTAAAAATGTTATGTTAAATATTTGTACTTTAATTTGATCGGAAGCCATTGCTGCCTGCTTCCACTCGATTTAAGGCCAAAATATTCAACATTACATTTTTATTTTGTTTTGGAAACATGGTACGTTATTTCTCAGATGTACTGTACCTTTTGAGCTTAGCTTTATTAAATCATTTTGTTAACTGTCTTGGATTTTCCTAAATTTCTCAGCTATGCTTTAAAATGGTGATATCTGTATTAAGATCAGTAGCTCACAATAAATTCAAGGAAGAGTTAAAAACACCCGTTCGTCAACACCATTGAAAATTACTCTATTGATAAATGTCGCTATATAAATGCTGTATTGTATTGTATTATATTGATGTTAACCACTGTGTTTTTGTATTGCTTCTAGTCGTCACAGTTTGAGACTTGTAGACAATCGTCAACGATCCGATCGCTCAAGACTGACAATGAGGCACAGATTGATCAGATACGAGAACTACAAGACAAGTGAGTTACTTATGAAAACTGCAATTCTGAAGACACTTCTGACAGATCATTGATGGCAGATCATTGGTGGCAGATCATTGGTGACAGCCCATTGGTGACAAACCATTGGTGAAAGATCATTGGTGACAGATCATTGGTGACAAATCATTGGTGACAGATCATTGATGATAGATCATTGATGGCAGCCCATTGGTGACAAATCATTGATGACAGATCATTAGTGACAGATCATTGGTGACAGACCATTGGTGACAGATCATTGATGACAGACCATTGGTGACAGATTATTGATGACAGATCATTGGTGACAGACCATTGGTGACAGATCATTGATGACAGTTCATTGGTGACAGACCATTGGTGACAGACCATTGGTGACATATCATAGGTGACAGATTATTGGTGACAGATTATTGGTGACAGACCATTGGTGACAGACCATTGGTGACAGATTATTGGTGACAGACCATTGGTGACAGACCATTGGTGACAGATCATTGGTGACAGACCATTGCTGATAGATCATTGGTGATAGATCATTGGTGACAGACCATTGGTGACAGATCATTGGTGACAGACCATTGGTAATAGAGCATTGGTGATAGATCATTGGTGACAGATTATTGGTGACAGACCATTGGTGGCGGATCATTGATGACAGATTATTGGTGACAGACCATTGGTGATAGACCATTGATGACAGACCATTGCGACTTTCTTGATGGATGGATCTACATCATTTTGACTTTGACATCAGCTAACAAGTGACATATTTGATTATGACGTCAGATACTTGAATGCCAGATCTAATCTCTCCATTATATTATTTGTTTTAAAGATACATTTCACCGCAAAATGCTTGAAAAATGAAAATTGCAGGAGTTTGGAGGCTTAAATCATGTGTTTAAATGTAATAAACCTAAAGAACTCTTAAATTACATATTGAGTCCCTAATTCAAATTCGAAAAATAATTTATACGGAGTGAAATCATCATATGTTAAAATTTATTTCGTTTCATTATATTGAGGTACACGCATTAAGTCTCTAAAAGTATGCAATATTAACATTATAATTTTCATGCATTCTGGTGTAAGTATGTGCCTTTAATGTACTGAAAAATGGAAAAATTGATTTAACTTGTATTTTTAGCTCACCTGGCCAGAATGGCCAAGTGAGCTTATGTCATGACGACCATCCGTCCATCTGTCCATCAACTTTTGCTTTAAAGCGCTACTCCTCATTAACCACTTAGCGGATTTCAACCTAATTTGGCAGGAAGGACCCTAAGGAGGTAGGCTTCAGAACTTGTATACAGAATTTTGATTGGCCAATTTTTCCAGTCGCCATCTTGGATTTTGGGAAATAAGATAAAAACCTACTCCTCATTAACTTCTTGGCCGATTTCAAGTAAACTGGGTTGGAAGGACCCGAGAGTGGTATGCTTCAGAACCTTTATACAGAATTTTAATTGGTCAATTTTCTCGGTAGCCATCTTGAATAGTCCGAAAAAATGGTTAAAAATTGTTTAAAACATTACTCGTCATTAATTGCTTGGGCAAATTTAACCAGATTTGATGTCAAGAATACGAGGCTAATAGGGTTCCCAACGGCGGCCATCTTGGATTTTCTGAAAATCAGTTAAAATCTTGCTGTTCATTAACCACTGGGCTGCTTTCAATCAAAACCAGTGGGAAGGACCCTAGAGTAGTATGCTTCAGAACATGTATACAGAATTCTGATTGGTCAATTTTTCCAGTGCCCATCTTGGATTTTCCAAAAGATTTTTGGAAATTATTTAAAAGGCTACTCCTCATTAACCGCTTGGCCGATTTTAACCAAAGTCAGCTGGACGGATCTTGTCTGGTATATTACAGAACTTATATACAGAATTTTGACTGCTTGATTTTCTTTGGGTGGCGATCTTGGATTTTCTGGAAAATGGGAATTCGTTTAAGACGCTATTCCTCATTAACCCCGTTGGCAATTTGAACCAAATTTATCTGGAAGGATCCTATTGTCACGTGGTAACCTCTAGAAAAACTATCCTGAATTTTGATAGGTCAATGTTTTGGTGGCCATCTTTGATTTTCTGAAAATTATCCAGAACCATTTAAAGATGGCACTCCTTAATCAATAGGCCGATTTCAACAAAACTTGGGTCGAATATTCTAGTACGGTAGGCTTCAAAATGTCAAATGAGAATCTGGATTGGGCTATTTTTTTTGCATATGTTTCAAATGTTAATTGTCCAGGTGAGCATCACAGGCCCTTGGGCCTCTTGTTAATAATAACAATAATAAATATATGTTTGCATTTTAGAGTGAATCGTCTGGAGCGGGACAATGGTCAGAAAAGGACATTACTCGAGACTCAGAAGTCGAAGTTAAAGATTATCCAGGATGCTGCAAACGATGATAACACGGTTATTGTAAGTCTGTGTCTTGTTTATGCACACTTATGCTAATTGTTCATGTGTAGGAGATTTGTTTGGGCAATAAAACGTATTATATTTTATGCATTAGCTGTCTGCCTGCTGAATTTCTGCAAACTACATCTTCCAAACTTTCAGTCAAATTGTTTTCCAAATATTCAGCAGGTCCAGATTTATTGCCCATTGAAATCTTTTGTCTGTTGACTTCAAAATGTTACTGCAACTGTAATAAATGAAAATATATTTTTTGTCAAAAACAAATTATTTTTTATATATATTTACATCATATGCTATTCTGCCAGTTGATGGAATTTATGTTCCTTTGTGCTGGAATGATTAACTGATTTCCAGGGTTTATAAAAGCTTAAAAATACGTTAATTTTGTCATCTACTTTGAAATGTCATTTACATAATGATGTACTAGCCGCTGAGTGCATGTATTTGTTAGCGTCTAAACAAGGCGGTTGTTTATTGGTGGATGCATATAATTAAGTGAACTTGATCGTAACTTGTGAATAAAGCTGTTGAATACTTTGGAACTAACTTGACTTGGAGGCGGTACCAGCTCCCAGTCAAATTGGTTTCAAAATATTCAACAGAATGTTTATTACATTGTAAATTCCTCAGACATACCATTTGTAAACGTGTATGTGACCTTTGATTTTTGTGACAGAGCTACATCATTTTGACTGTGACATCAGCCGTAATGTGACTTATTTGATTATGACATCAAATATTTAACCCTTTCATGACGAAACCAGCCCGAACCGGCCTCTGCAGTGGTCTTTAGTAATGTCCATTTGCAGGCCAAGAGAAGAGTATTTTTGAAATTTTACCACTGAAATGACTGGGTCGGTAACCGAGCCAAGCATTCCACTGGTAAATTTTCAAAAATACTCTTCTCTTGGCCTGCAAATGGACATTCAATAAGTAGATATTTTAATTTTTCGAAGAAATTTAGTCATTAAAGGGTTAAGTTGCTTGTTGGATCTCTATTGCTAGCATTGTGGTTTAAATAATTTTGAATCATTATGTAAACAGTCTCTTTGACCCATACCACATTACAAAGCTCTAACCCATTTGGTCCTTGATTGAAATCTCTGCTTGGAAAAAGTACTCAAATAGTATGCAAGCTTTGGTTGAAATTGTATGCAGTCGACCCCCTGTTTAAGACTATATGCTCAGCCTCAACGTGGCGCAGGGGTGTAACCCACTGGGTGTCAATCCAGACATTTGGAGGGGCTAACCAGAGCATTATGCACAACGCTAATGAAATGACACTTGGAGATCGAATCAACCAAAATGGTGCTCGCCCTGTGAGGATCCGCCAGGCAGGTGCAGTGCTGGGCTCCACGGCTCGAAGAAGCCCACCCTCAGCTACTGGAGGTCCCATCAACTCGTCTTGTGGAGCCAGGGGACGAGGATGGAGACTACTGGCCAATCGAAACCACAGATTTCATCTTGAGAACGGCTCTCCAAGTGTGATACCAGCGACCGAAAAGAAGAAGTATGCAGTCGATGAGTTGTTGAATTTAATTCTTTAGAATTGAAAAAAACTGCTTAGTCCATTTCTATGCCACGGCAAGACTATTTTTAGAACCCTTCACTGGAATAGCAGCATCGATAACCTAACCAGTCATTCCAGAGGCAAATTGTCAAAAATACACTTCTCATACCATTTAAATCGACATTGAAGAAGCAAAGATTAAAATTTTTGTGTTATTCTTAACTGGCTCGCTGTTGCAAGCCACCAGACTAATTTCAATGAGCAAAAATACTTGACTTGCTGAATATTTTGAAAGCAATTTGACTGAAAGTTGTTGGTGGCTTAGCCACCAACAACTTTCACTCAAATTGTTTTAAAAATATTTAGCAGACTCAGATATAACCCCTAGAATATGTTATCTGCAAAAACTCAGAAGTGGATGGTTAACAATGTTCATCATTTATTTCGCAGGATGATCTTGATGGCAAGGTGAAATATTTAACTGACGTGAATGAGAAATTTAAAACACAGGTATTTATCAATAGAACATGTGATGTACAACTTATGCTAGCTGTGTTGCTATGGCAATGATGGTGATAATAGGAGCCGGTGTGCATATGTTTTGAGAGAATTATTACGCTCAGCTCATAGGGGGTGGGGGGGGGGTGAAGAGTGTATCACATTTGAGACTTAATCTGTGTGGTTTTTCTGTTTATGGCAAGAATAGTCAAATTAGTTTCAAAACAATGTATAGTAAATTATAAATTCACCAATGATATGAAATTCAGATACTTTTGTGACAGACATTTGTTTGATTGTGACATCATCTAACAAGTGACTTATTTGATTATGATGTCATATACTTGAGTGACAGATTGGATCCCTCCATTAGGCCTTGATTGGTAAAGAAATATGTTGTCTTAAGCAGGTAGTCTTGCGAAGCTTTGTCAAACTTAATTTAAAAAATTTGGATTCTGAAGCATAACTTAGAAAGATGTGTTTAAAATTTTGTACAAATCACTTGTTGAGAAGAAACCATTTCGATTGTCCTTCTGCAAAATTTGTTCATATTTCCCAGAGTAATTTTCCTTTAAAAACATAAAATCTCTATCATTACAGAACAAGCATAGATTAGATTCATGGCATTGCAGCTCAAGCTAAATTTAACAATATTTGTCAGGGTTGTTGGCAGTGAAAAAAACACCTAAAGTTTGACTAAAATTGTGCTTGCTCAAGCTTATGTTTTATGCCTTAAAATTAATTACCTAGCTACCTGTCAGCCTGTCTGTCTATCCACCACTCATGAGTATTATGTAAACAATTTAACTTCTAGTTGTTGTTGGCTAACATTAGTGTTTTATCCTCAGATTGACTCACTAAGGAAGCGTTTGACGATCGTTAGCAAAGAGAGGCGTGAGTACGAGGAGCGTTTGTTCCAGACTGCATCAGATGTGGACAGGAAGGTACTAACGATGACTTGTCAAGGAACTAGACTTGTGTGATAATGTGATTAAATCGAAAATCGCGATGGTTGCTTAAATCGTGAATTTATGAATATGTTTAAAAATTATATAATCGAATAGGCGTGAATAATTTCTACTGCATAAAATATTTCAAATCCTACCTCTTAATTACTTTTTAATGCGATCAGTTGCGAAAATTGGCCTTTTGCTTAGTGGATATATGTCCATTTTCAGCCCAAGAGAAGACTATTTTTGAAAATGTATCACTGGAATGACTGCTACATTTTCAAAAATAGTCTTCTCATGGCATGCAAATGGACTTTTCTAAAACCCTTTGCAGCTTTTGTCATTGATATTCTTTTGGTGTTATGTCTGGGTAAATTGTACCCAAGATGATTAATCGCGTAATCACGATTCTTAAATAATTGATCGTGATCACTCAAAGCAATAATCGCATAAGCCTACAAGGAACCATCTCCCTTTTGTTGCCAAAGTGAACTGGCTCTTTATCCCATTAATGGCCAATCCTTACAAAACTGGCCTCTGCATTAGCCTTGAGAACTATACATTCACAGGCCAAGAGAAAACTATTTTCTAAAATTTACCACTGGAATGACTGGCTCGATAACCAAGCCAGTCATTCCAGTGGTCAATTTTCAAAAGTAGTCTCCCGATCTATAAATGTACATTTACTATGTAATGGCAAGATTTTTAGCAAATCCTGAACATTGAACTGAAATTGCTAATACAGGTGGTCCTTCGAACACGTTTCCTAATGAAGCACCATTCTAATTTCATATAGTTCACCATATATCTTAGAAACCCTCCCAATTAAATCTGCCCCAACTTTATCCGTATTTAAAACTAACTTGAAAACATTCTTGTTTAAAGAAGCTTTCCCGTAAGCTGTATGCTAAATTTCTCTCTTATTGTCAGCGCTTAGAGCATGCAATCGCATGGATTTAGCGCATTACAAATGTACTATTATTATTATTATTATTATTATATTCTTGTAATGTCCCCACATTTTAGATAGATAGTGTCATTAGCATCCACTTTTCTAGGATCTAAAATGAAAACTTATGTAACTTACCAACAGACTTAATGGTCTCCACCGTTACTGGTTTAATCAGCTTTTTAAATGAGCTGTCTATGTTTGTTTTAGACAAAATTACTGAGTGAATGTCAGGCAAAACGAAGCGACCTTGAAGCATCGATGGTAGAGCTTGAACAGACGGCTCAACAACAACTTCATGGATTGGCCGCGCAAAGTGAATCAGCCATTGAAGATGCACGCTACAGAATGACATCGGCATTCGCACGAATTGAGCAGTTTGAACGCTTTGTTAAGGTGAGAAATTTGATTGATACAAATGCTTATTGTTCGTATTTGTCTCTGCCCATCCTTCCATCAACTGTCCTAGACAGAGATGGTTATGACTTTAACCCTCAAGTTAGCCAAAAATGGCTTCTGTAGTGATCTTGAGAAATGTCCATTTGCAGACCAAGAGAAGACTATTTTGAAAAATTAACCACTGGAATGACTGACTCTATAAAGAAGCCAATCATTCCGTTGGTAAATTTTCTCTGGGTCTGCAAATGGACATTTTCAGTGAGAAAATTTAAATTTTGTGTTAAAGGGTTAATGAACACATAGTTTCCCAGTGAGCCATGGCCAGATTTTAGGAAGTACATGCCAGAGAAGACATCCATTTCTAGCTCTGCACCACGCATTTCTAGCTATGCCACACCAATTTCTAGCTATACCCCCGCCCATCTAGCTATACCCCGCCCATTTCTAGCTATGCCCCATCCATTTCCAGCTATACCCAGCCCATTTCTAACTATGCCCCATGTATTTCTGCCTCTGCCCCACCCATTTCAAGCTCTGCCATGCTCATTTCTAGCTCTGCCCTGTCCATTTCTACCTCTGCTCTGCCAATTTCTACCTCTGCCCTGCCCATTTCCACCTCTGCCCTGCCCATTTCTACCTCTAGCCCGCCCATTTCTGCCTGTGCCCTGCCCATTTCTACTACCCTGCCCATTTCTACTTCTGCGCATCCATTTCTAGCTATGCCCTGCCAATTTCTACCTCTCCCCTGCCAATTTCTACCTCTGCCCTGCCCATTTCCACCTCTGCCCTGCCCATATCTACCTCTAGCCCGCCCATTTCTACCTCTGCCCTGCCCATTTCTACTAGCCTGCCCATTTCTACTTCTGCGCATCCACTTCTAGCTATCCCCTGCCCATTTCTAGCTCTCCCCTGCCCATTTCTAGCGATGCCATGCCCATTTCTAGCTATGCCCTGCCCATTTCTAGCTCTCCTCTGCCCATTTCCAGATATGCCATGCCCATTTCTAGCGATGCCATGCCAATTTCTAGCTATTCCCTGCCCATTTCTAGCTATGCCCTGCCCATTTCTAGCGATACCATTCCCATTTCTAGCGATGCCATGCCCATTTCTAGCTATGCCCTGCCCATTTCTAGCTATGCCATGCCCATTTCTAGCTATGCCCTGCCCATTTCTAGCTATGCCATGCCCATTTCTAGCGATGCCCTGCCCATTTCTAGCGATGCCATGCCCATTTCTAGCTATGCCCTGCCAATTTCTAGCTATGCCCTGCCCATTTCTAGCTATGCCCTGCCCATTTCTAGCTATGACCTGCCCATTTCTAGCTATGACCTGCCCATTTCTAGCTATGCCCTGCCCATTTCTAGCTATGCCATGCCCATTTCTAACTATGCCCTGCCCATTTCTAACGATGCCCTGCCCATTTCTAGCGATGCCCTGCCCATTTCTAGCTATGCCCTGCCCATTTCTAGCTATGCCATGCCCATTTCTAGCTATGACCTGCCCATTTCTAGCGATGCCATGCCCATTTCTAGCTATGACCTGCCCATTTCTAGCTATGCCCGAACAGTTTTTTCCACATGTTGGAATTAATTAATATACTTTGAATCCTGAATTCCCAGAATACCAATTTCAAGTTAGCTATGCTGTTGAATATTTTGAAACTAATTTAACTAAGGGCTGTTGCTGTTGTAAAATTAGTTTCAGAATATTCAACAAAATGTTTATTAATTTGTAGCTTCACCAAAGACATATGATTCGTACACCTGACAGACCTTTCCAGCTTCATGACTCCATGTGATGTAATTGATTATGACATCATATACTTGAGTGACAGATTGGATCCATCTATTCTGTTTACAATAGCTAAAATTCCCTTACAGTGGATCATATTTCTGTAATATCTTTAATTTCTCGATAAAATCTTTCCTATATTCTGTCACAAGTGTTGATATTTTATTGTCGCTGTTTAGTAATGTAGATATTTGCTGAACAAAATGTTTTCACATCAAGAGTATACTTACCACCCTGATACTTTATGATATTTCCTAAATATCGACCTAGCTTCAATAATACTCAGAATTAAAAAGAAACCGCCCCCACTGGGCAGGTTGCACAACTGACAGTCCAGCGGATGTGCAGCCCAAACTTGCACATGTGCGGGGCTGACTCATTCTACTTCGAATAATACTTACCAGATGTACTATTATGATAATGTCTATTATCTAGTCTAGCTCAAAATAAACAATTAAAACTCCGCACTCTCCTGGTCCTGCCCATACTGTGTCCGGGAATACCATAGCCGCAGGTACCGAGTCTATTCCCAATCACAGTCAGATTCGTCTATTTTGCGCTTGGTTCAAGTCGCATGTGTTTAGAGTGTCATTTAATTGATAAATTAAGCAGTTTTAGCGCGTGTTTGTGAAAACCATCGCTGGACTAATGGAGGAACTAGGGAAATCATCACAGGGGCAGGTTGTATCAATCTAGAATTTATACATTCGTGCCATAATGACTGTTTGAAATTTCCTTAAATTGGCACATTGTTTTATAATGTTAGCCATTGTTGGAGTCGCTTCTGTACCCGTTAACTTTTAGTTTTAATTCGGGTACTCGGTTAATTTCTCTTGCGACTCGGTTCCTCTAAGATGGATGCGCCCTTAGCCAAGATGGCGGCGCCCATGTAATATGTCGTTATTGGCTTGGTGTATCCAGGCACTCTGTTATCGCCGATTTTAGCTCTCGCTTCATTGTCGAGGGTGTTTGTAGTGATCGGCGAGGTTTTCTTGGTTATTTAACGTTAGTTAAAGGCTGAGTTGTGTTTTGTAAAAAAATTTCACTCAAAAAAGTTTCAAATATTTCCTGCCTAAGACTTGTTATCATTAATTTAAGAGAAAGTTAATGTGTTTAAGAAATCTTAACTATCAAGTCTATTGTGCGTATTGCTCGTCATCACTTGTCATGTGCAGCGTTTTAATTCTTCTCTGTGTTCGCAGAAACCGAAGAACCCGGACACGTTGTGCCAGAAGTGCAACAGGTTCATGAAACGGAAGTATCTTGGTCATCACTGTGTGGCGTGTGCGAAGTGTAAGGTCGGAAGCCCGTGTGATGTGTGCGCCAAGTGGTCGTCGGCAATGGTGGCTGAGTTTGACAGGGATCGACGGGCGAGGCTGGAGCGTATAGAGAAGGATAAGGCAGTGAAGCGGCAGCAAGCGTCGTTGGTTGGACTGGAAGGTCGGCTGAATGAGAGGATGGATTCAGCACTGGGCGTATGGGCGGCCCAGTTCAAGGCCATGTTTGATTCATTACAGTCCACGGGCCCGGTGAGGCAAGCTGGTGCAGGGCAACCATTAGGTGGTCCGGCTAGTTCTGCTGAGGGTCATGCACCTGACCCTTCTCTGTCTTCGGCTCAAGAGCCGTCGGTAGAGGAGGAAGAATTGCTGTTGATGGAAGACTCCGGCATGCCGGATCTTTCAATGTCGGCAATGCCTAGTACGTCCCAGGGGTCTCCCTCGGGATTTGTACGGGTTTGCCAGGCGGATGGTGATGTCGACGTTCCGTCGGGCATTTTTCATCCGTTGTTTGTGCAACCGGATATGCCGGCGGAGCCGTGGTTTGCGGTTCCGACGGCTATCCCGACGGCGTTAGGCGCGGCTCCTATCGGAGTGACAGTGCCAGCCGTGATTGAGGCGGTCGTAGTCCCGGATCCCGTGTTGGAGCCGATGGACTGCGGAGAATCCGTATCCGGCGATTCGTTGGATACTGGTGCCGCTGGTAGTCGCGCTATGGATGCGCTCTGTCCTGGCAGAGACGTATATCATAGCGTTCAGCAAGGATCGTCGGTGGCCCTCTCATCTAAGGGAGAGAGGGAGGATGAAAACGGGAGTTCTTTAATGGACGATTCCGCTTTCTGCGCCGAAGCTGAATGGGTGCAGGTCCTTGGATGGATGACCAATCGTCTCGGGTTGGCATCGGATCTAGGATCTCAGCGCGATCCGGCGATGGAGCGGATGTCAGAGCGTGCGGCTAACGCTCTGTCCAGTGGCTCTTCGGCCATGCCTACACTCCCCTTGGACACGCAGACTTTTGACATGTTGGAAGTTGCGGCATATCGTCTGGTTCAGCCAGACTATGCGTTGCCCAAGGCCCCGAAGGGGATAAGGAGTAGGGTCCGTTTTCCGGAGCAGGCTTATCATCAGTACGCCAGGGTTCCACGGCTTTCCGTTGCGGAACGTGAGGCGCTGAATAGGCCGTTGGCTGGGAAGGCCAAGGGGCGGTCACGTCCCTTGGTTTCTCAGACCAACAAAGACCCGTTTAATGAGCTCACGCTCATTGAGGATGCGGCTAGGGCAGCCATGGCTGCGCTGTCGCACGGGTGTACCGTCTTGCAGGGTATGCTGGACTGCACGGCGGAAGGCGGACAGGTGCCAGAGGCTGCTCCCGCAGTTGTTCGGGACACCATGCGCCTGTCTCAGGATTGCCTGGCCAGGGTGATCACAAGAACTTTAGCAGAGCGACGGAGAATGGTTCTCGATTGTGTGGAACCAGGACCGGAGATGAGGGCAGCGTTATCTTCTGCGCCTTTCATAGGTCCAGGCTTGTTCGGCGGCTCGGCACGACAAGCGCTTTCTAAAGTTGCATCGATGGTGGCGGAGCAAGAGGTGGTCGGCAAGTCGTGGAAGTCGACCAAGAGGACTCAGCCGCAACAGTCCTACCGTCAACACAGACAGGAGCAGCAGAGGCAGCGTCCTAGATCGCCCTTCCGTCCTTCTGCCCGTGATGCCCATAGGCCATCCGGAGCACAAGGGCCTGGCCGTTCGTCCACATACAAGCCCTCTAGTAAGAGGCCGTATGAGGACGACAGGAAGGGTGGCGGTTCGGGCCGTGGCGGCTACCGTAAGGATAGTCGTGGCGGCGGTTCCGGACCGTCATACCACAAGAAGCCGCGGGGCGGCCGTGGGGCTCGTTCCTGACGGGTTTCCGGCGGAATCAATACCGGCGGCTTTGGAAACAAATGGAGTCGAGAATCTTCACCCAAGCGATTTAGCGTCTTGTCGGCTAATCTCGACCGACAACTGTGTGCAGATTCCTTCCGTCGGAGGCAGACTTCAGCTATTCCTAAGCCAATGGGAACAGGTCGTGCGCGACTATTTAGTCTGTCAGTGGATAAGAAACGGCTACGATCCGGACTGGCTCATCCATCAATCGTTAGTTCCGTTAACCTCGACTCCAATATGGACTCCTATTCCAAGGGAATTAGACCGTCTAGTTGCCATTCAGTCAGAGATAGAATCGCTTCGTCAGAAGAAGGCGATTCACCTGGTCGCCGATCAGTCATCACTGGGCTTCTATTCGATTATGTTCCTAGTTCCGAAGCGTACCGGAGGGTGGAGACCAATTCTCAATCTCAAACCGTTGAACAAATTTATTCTTTCTCCCAGGTTTCAGATGGAGACGGTAGCAGCGGTGATGACAGGGCTCAGGAAAGGCATGTGGGCGGTATCAATAGATCTGAAGGATGCTTATTTTCATATTCCAATGTCAATTCCCTTTCAGAAGTACCTGCGGTTTGCATTCCAAGACAATGTTTGGGAATTCAATGCTCTTCCATTCGGCCTGACCACGGCTCCGAGGGTCTTCACCAAGGTGGTTCTCGCCATGACTTCTTTACTTCGCAGGAGAAACATAGCTGTTCACACTTACATAGACGACTGGCTGCTAAAGGCGGGGAATCCAGTCACTCTGCGCAGCAATCTGAAGGTAGTCCTAGACTTATTGAAGAAGCTAGGATGGATTGTGAATCTAGAGAAATCAGAACTGACTCCATCCCAGGAGTTTGTTTATCTGGGAATTTTTTTCAATCTCAGGGACGGCGTAGCTTTTCCGGCGGAGAGCAGAGTCAGAAGCCTGATTGCAGTATTGGAGTCAGTTTCTCTAGGAGCCAATCTGACGGCGCGTCAATTTCTCAGAATACTCGGTTTACTAGTATCTCTGGAGAAGGTGGTGCCATATGCGGCGCTCAGGCGCAGGCCGATTCAGATGTATTTGATGTCGTTCTGTACTGAATCTATTTATAGTGTCCCGGTCAGTAACAGATTCGATCTGTTATATCCTAATAGCGATCATTTAAATAGAGATGCCTTAATAGATGATGACAAAACCGTAAGTCGTGTCTTGCGTTCCAATACCCTAGTAACGCAAACTGCTGCGGCCAATGCGAGCGATACTGCTAGCTGTCATGCCGTGACCACCTCACATTCTACAGTAAGCAATGCTCACTCTAATATAGGCTATGCGACACCAGCTATTCAACATGCCAACCACTGTACTATTAGTGCTAACATTCAGAATAAAACTATTAGTGCTAATATCGATGCAATAATTGCACCCGTTTGTATTAATGATAATGCTAATTCAATCACTGTAACTAGTAACTACAATAATAATAATAATAATAATAATAATAATAATAATAATAATATACTTAATAATAATAATAATAATAATAATAATAATAATATACTTAATAATAATAATAATAATAATAATAATAATAGCGGATTAAATAAAAATAATCTGTATTTGGAATATATTAATATCTTCAGCTATATGGTCAAAGTACGATTTCTGAATTTCATTAATATTATATCGTATTGCAACATTGATGGCGAAAACCATCTATATGCGCATGATTATGTTGATAAGCCATTATGTCAATGGAAGTGTAGTTACAATTTTATTAAATTAACGCAGGAATATGATTCCCCTTCGTTTGCAATAAACACGAAAGGCATGCGAATAGGACACATAAATGTACAACACATACTCCCAAAAATGAATCAATTGAAAATAATCATGGAAAAATCCATTAAGGAATTAGAAATCTTCGCCACAACAGAAACAGTTCTAAGTGACGTAATAAACAGTAATCAAATAGATATTAATGGCTATAATTTTGAGAGAAAAGATCGGGCAAATCGGGATGGGGGCGGTATCATAATCTACATAGAAGAGAATCAGACGTATTGCAGGCGGGAGGAGTTAGAATCAGCAGAGTTAGAGTTATTATGGATTGAAGTTACGCCGTATAAAACGAAACCTTTTCTGTTAGGCTGTGTCTATAGGCCGCCAAATTCGCCAGCTAGCTGGATAGACAAGTTCGAACGTTTACTCGAGGCAGCCTATCTACATAACCCGGATATAATTCTAATAGGTGACTTCAATATTAACTTTCATCTACCGATACCTACAAAATGGCAATCAGTGATGGATGGATTTCATTTAGAACAACTAATTTCTAAGTCGACTAGAATCACGGAGAAGACTGCCACCCTAATCGACCACATCTATGTCACTGACAAGAGCAAAATTACTGAAGCAGGCGTAGGCGATCTAGCCCTAGCAGACCATCTTCCAGTGTTTGTTGTGCGGAATAACGTCACGTACAAATCTCAGACTCACCATACGATAAAATACAGGTGCAGAAAGAAATTTGATAATATTAAATTCCTTAATGATTTATCTCAATATAATTGGGAAATGATTAATATGATATGCGATCCAAATGAAGCTCTCGCGTTATGGCATGAAACTTTTCTTGCTATTCTGAACAACCATGCCCCTATTATTGAACGTAGAGTTAAGAAATACTGTCAACCTGGATGGATTAATGATAATATTTTGAAAGCAATGAAAAAGCGCGATTATTTTAAAAAAGTAAATGATATGGTTAAATATAGGGAGTTGAAAAATAATGTAATGTATTTAATAGAAAGCGCAAAGTGTCAATATTTTAGTATAAAGTTAAACGAGCATAAACAGAATCCCTCAAATATATGGAACATCATGAGAAGCATCAACCCAAAATCTAGCAAAATGCCACTAGTTTTACATAATAGCGATGGACGGGAAATTAGGGACACTGCCCAACACTGTGAGATGTTCAATTCATATTTCACTACAGTTGCAACCGACCTAGCGAATTCGATAAATACCCAAGACAACGCAATAACTAATACAGGCAGGCTCGTAAATCACGTTAACAGTAAAGTACCAAAAGGGGTTAATTTTAGTATACCTAACGTAACAGTAGCCTATGTCTATGATGAAATATCGAAATTAAAAACAAACAAGTCGGCAGGGTATGATGAACTTAACGCCCATTTTCTAAAATTATCTGCACCGATCATCGCGCCGTCAGTAACTGCCATCATAAATAAAAGTATTGATACTGGCGTATTTCCTACAATGTGGTAATACGCCAAGGTAAAGCCATTACACAAATCAGATAATAAAGCCGAGATCAGTAATTATAGACCCATTTCGATACTGCCAATTCTATCAAAAATTATAGAACGGCATATACATAATTATTTATATAAATTTCTAAGTACATATAATTTACTATACGAATCTCAATCAGGATTCAGGCCAAAGCATTCTTGCGAAACAGCGCTGCTAAAATTGATAGAGAAATGGCGATTCTCAGTCGATAAGGGCGATTTTGTAGGAGCTATCATGATAGATTTTAGGAAGGCCTTTGACCTTGTTAACCATGATATACTCCTGCATAAATTAGGCATATACAAATTTGACCCTCTTTCGCTAAAATGGTTCTCATCATATTTAGAAGACAGACAACAGTATGTGTCAATTTCTGACAAGATTTCGAGTATGTCACCGATAACAGTAGGTGTCCCCCAGGGTTCAGTATTAGGACCTCTGTTATTTATTATTTATGTTAATGACCTTTATATGGATATAAACAGTAACATTGATATGTACTGTGACGATTCAACCATGCATTGTAGCTTTGACAATGTGCCAAAGGTAGTCGAACATCTGACTGGTGATATGACATCAGTACAAAACTGGTGTCAAAATAACAAAATGATTTTAAATGCAGATAAAACTAAATTGTTAATGATAAGCACAACTCGTAAACTAAACCAAATTAATACATCAGAAATTAGAATTCCAATAGGTGACGGTGAGCTAGGCATAGTAAACGATGCAAAACTTTTAGGTTTACATATTAATGATAATCTATCATGGCAACCACATGTAAGCAAAATATGCAGCAAAATAGCTTCCCTTATTTATATGTTGAAGAAAAACAAACAATACATGAATATCGATGAGCGTAATTTATTCTACAAATCATATATACTGTCTCATGTAGATTATTGCTGCTTAGTGTATTATGTAGGCAATACGGCATTGATAGGTAAACTAGAAAAATTACAGAAACGCGCAGCAAGGATTATCTTGGACGTCCCACACAGAACTCCGTCTAAACCGTTATATGACACGTTAAAATGGACAACCATAGGTGAAAGAATGACCATGAAAACAAACATCATGACATACAAAGCCCTTAACAATCTTACACCTAGCTATATTACGGATATGTTTACACCCATAGATGAAGCCCACAAATGAAACTTACGATCTAAAACTTATGGTCACTTAAGACCTCCTAAAATCCGAACAGATTATGGCAAGAACAGCTACATATATATGGCATCCCAAATGTGGAATACACTACCAACAAGCATTACACAGTCACCATCCCTTGCGTCCTTCAAAAATAACATCTATGCTCATTTAAAAGCGAATTGATCAAGAAAAGTGCCTTTGTAAGAACAGGGGTGTATGTGTAAATATCCTCGTATGTAAGTTCTCTGCGCGCGTGCGCGCGTTCATGCATGTATATAGGCCTCTGTTTGAGTAGGCACGTACGTAGGCCTACTATGTTTATTGGAAACGTATGACTACTGATTTTTTTACTCTCCAAGACGCATTTTCAAGAGTAAGAGTTGCCCATGCGTCTTTAATTCATTAGACACTAAATAATCTGAAAGAATAAGAACCAAAGATGAAAACCCTAATGTAAATTTGCCGATCAATAGAGTGCGATTTTTAAGATTTTACCGCTGAAATTAATGGCTAGACTAGAGAGTGTCAGTCATTTCAGTGGTAAGATTGCAAAAGTCGCACTCGCGTGGTCTGCCAATGGACATATTTCAAGATTAGGAAGCATAATGGTAATATTTGCCCAAAGAATCGATCTTAACAATTTGACTGATTTCCTCATAGAAAATGTTATCTTGCAGAGCATTAGTGTGTAATTTATGAGATCTTACCGCTGCAATGATTGGCTCGATTGCCGAGCCAGTCATTCCGTCGGTAAAATCTCTGAAATGGCATACTCATGGTCTGCAAATAGACATATTTCAGAGTAGCGACATGTGCTTTATATGCCGCTTTAAGAAGCATAATGTAAATATCACATACCTTCACGAACTGATTTTAATAATTTATTCTCCACTGTTGCTTTTGTTGTACAAATTGTAATTAGCTGTTTATCCTGTACATAGTTTAATTAAATTAAATAGATGCCTTTCTAGGTAGGTTTAGAACATAGAAGGTAAATAGCTCCACAAAGAATTGATGTTTAAATATCTGTAATCTAGATCCGCTGATAATAAAAATAGACATATTTCAAGATTAGGAAGCATAATGGTAATTTTTGCCCAAAGAATCGATCTATATATTATTTGACTGATTTCCTTATAGAAAATGTTATCTTGCAGAGCAAAAGTGTGTAATTTCTCAGATCTTACCACTGCAATGACTGGCTCGATTGCCGAGCCAGTCATTCCATTGATAAAATCTCTGAAATGGCATACTCATGGTCTGCAAATAGACATATTTCAGAGTAGCGACATGTGCTTTTATATGCCGCTTTAAGAAGCATAATGTAAATATCACATACCTTCACGAACTGATTTTAATAATTTATTCTCCACTGTTGCTTTTGTTGTACAAATTGTAATTAGCTGTTTATCCTGTACATAGTTTAATTAAATTAAATAGTGTACATAGTGTAAATATAACTGTTCCGAGAGGGCCTCGGGTAGATCAGGCCACTGACGATGTACCCTCTTTAAATAAAGTTTATTTATTTTATTTATTTATTTTATCCGTTATCTCTGAGAATACCAGTAAAAGAACCATTGATATTCCACCTTCAGTGGTGGTTGTCGGAACAGAATCTCCTGCGAGGTGTTCCTCTACAACCTCCTCAACCTCAGATGTCCATATTCACGGATGCATCATTGACAGGTTGGGGAGCGGTATTGGACAATCAGTCAGTGTCAGGGGAATGGGATCGGACCAATGCGCAGAAACATATCAATGTGCTCGAGCTATTAGCGGTGGTATTAGCACTGCAGAAGTTCGAGAGTCTAGTTCAAGACAAAATTGTCCTAGTAAGGACAGACAACTCAACAGTGGTGTCTTATTTGAACCGCCAGGGCGGGACAAGATCACCGGAGTTGTGTATGATGGTTTGGAACCTTCTGCTGTGGTGCCAAGAGAGGAATATTATTCTTCGGGCAGCACACATTCCAGGAAGATTGAACATCTTAGCGGATGCTCTCAGTCGAAGGACGGTTTGTCGTCCGACGGAATGGCAGCTCAACCAAGTGGTAGCGGAGGTTCTATTCAAACAATGGGGCAAGCCAAATGTCGACCTATTTGCAATGAAGAAAAACGCAAAGATGGTCACGTACGTGTCACCGATCCCGGACCCGTTAGCTCTAGCAGTAGACGCACTGGCGATAAGTTGGAAGGGAATGTACGCGTATGCGTATCCTCCAACAATTCTCATCCCGAAAGTTCTGGCAAAGATAAGAGAGGGGATGTGCCAAGTACTACTGATCGCTCCTTATTGGCCAGGCCGATCATGGTTTACGGATCTGCTGGACCTTCTGGTCTGCAGTCCAATCCCTCTTCCAGACACAAGGGATGTAATCTCTCAGAACAAGGGTCTGTACCTTCACGACAGACCAGAAATGTTCAAATTGACTGCATGGATGTTGTCAAGCAGCGTGCAATTGAGGGTGGCTTTTCTAAGCAAGCAGCGAAGTTTGTTGCTTCGGCCAGAAGAGTTTCGACCACAAAAACATATAATTATAGAATCAACAAATTTGCACAGTGGTGTGAGAGAAGAGATATTGATCCCTTTTCTGCATCTGTTCAACACGTAGCAGATTTTATCTGTCATTTATACGAAGTTGACAAACTTGTACCTTCTACCCTAGCAGCATATAAGTCTGCATTAGCTTCTGTCATTCCTAGTCTCACCATTGGGGGAGCAGAGAATGACACCTTGAATGAAGTTATCAAAGGAATGAGCAATCTGCGACCTAGACAGCCAATTCCTATCCCATCATGGAATCTATCTCTTGTTCTACAGGTTTTAGGGCATGCTCCCTTTGAACCGATTAGATCTATTGACATTAAACTGTTAACTATTAAATCAGTTTTCTTGGTTGCAGCAGCGTCGGCGAGAAGGAGAAGCGAGATTCATGCGCTTTCTGCCGAACAAGACCGTTTTGTCGTCACGGGTGAAGGTTTAAGATTACTTCCACGTCTTTGTTTCCTGGCAAAGAATCAGTCACTTAAATATCCAGGACAGCCGATCAATTTGCCAAGTTTAACTAGACATGACCCAAATTCTTGTGCTTGGTGTCCTGTCAGATGTCTAAAGATGTATAAGAAACGTACTTCTGAGTGGAGAGACGACCCGAAATCTCTGTGGTTATGTCTCAAAGCTCCCCATTTACGTGCTTCGAAAGATACTATTTCTCGTTGGATAGTTGACGCTATTCAGATGTCACACAAGATTGCTACAGGAAAGCAGATTGATCGTGCGAATGCCCATGAGGTCCGAGCACTAGCAGCATCATCGGCCCTTTATAAGGGTGTCTCTTTAGAGCAGGTGATGTCTGTAGCACAATGGCATGCCGAGTCGTCATTCACTGATTTCTACCTTCGAGACATCTCCAGCACACTTAATCCAGTAGCCGTCGCCAATCTGTCGAACCTAGACTAAGCCACGTCCGACCACTACTTCGCACACATCACAAAAGCCTTCCGCCTACACTGACCAAGCGCTATGCACATGACTGAGTACGACCGTGGATTGGGCCTAGCTCCTGTGATGATCAAGAACAGATCGACCACTCAAAAATGGTGAGTGTTTACATTAATTAAGTGGCTATAAATATGTTTACTTCCAGTCGAAATACCAGACTGAGTAAGTGAATAGTCTGGTACAAGAGTATATTTATCCTCTCATACAGACATAAGACTCATTCCAATTTGAAAATCTAATCGATATACTGATAGTTTTTTCAAAGATTTGAAGTTGTAGTAGCTTCTTTGCACTCTACTGGACTGCCCTAGCTGAGACTTGGGGCTGACACGGGTCTGGTGGGTGTTGCATCCCCATGGACATCCCTCTGGTTTTGTGCGGACAAAAGAGGGGGGAGCGCGGTCTAGACCATAGAAGTTTAGCACTCTATGAGTCAGATAGCAGAACCCAAGCGTATGCCAGGGTTTTAGTCTCTTCACAACCTTCTCTGTTGGATGGTTGATGAGTGCTGGTTCGAGCCTCACCTCCTCCCACTGGCATTTCCTGGCTGTCGAAATCCGGAGTTTATCATAATAGTACATCTGGTAAGTATTATTCGAAGTAGAATCAAAAAAGCATCCGCTTTTGTTTCTACGAGAATTCTTAATACTTACCAGATGTACTATGGCCCTGCCTCAGCCGCCCCGCTGAGGTGAGGCTGAGCTGCTTTCGCAGTTTGCCAAGGCAAATATAAGACGAATCTGACTGTGATTGGGAATAGACTCGGTACCTGCGGCTATGGTATTCCCGGACACAGTATGGGCAGGACCAGGAGAGTGCGGAGTTTTAATTGTTTATTTTGAGCTAGACTAGATAATAGACATTATCATAATAGTACATCTGGTAAGTATTAAGAATTCTCGTAGAAACTAAAGCGGATGCTTTTTTGATTCTCTTCTTAAAATATTGACCTGCCATTGCAACATGCTATCTAGCCTTGCATTTGCTTTCTATCTTTTTTAATCTTTGAGTTGTTTTGCAACTTGTTTTGACTGATTATTAGTATGTCTGACGCTGCCAAGTCGCCGGAGGATGCCCCCGGTCCAAGCCATCAGGTGTACTTTAGTAAATTTATTGATAAAAAATTTGTGTGTTGACTTGGATGGTGTTTCCGGGATTCTCGTAGATACGTCTTTATTAGGCTAGCTCTTATGGGGGAGGTCTATATATTAGCTAATGCATATTGTGCTTTGTTATTTCAGACACATGAGCTGATATTTGAAGTGTATCCTTTATTCTAAAACAATATTTATACTTGGTTTCTGGGTCCTTCTAATTTATTATGAGTTTGCTGAGGGAATTATTACCATAAGAATAAATTTTTCCGCATTCTCCCCCCACCACAGAGTTTTGGACTCAGGATCAGGTATTCCTGTTGTTGTTTATCAGACTTCACTCGTCCTCAGAAGTCATCTTATGAGGTTTTATTAGCTCACCTGGCCTGAAAGGCCAAGTGAGCTTATGCGGTGGCGACCGTCCGTCCGTCGTCCATCAACTTTTTCTTTAAATTACTTCTTCGCAAGAACCACTGGGCCGATTTCAATTATATTTAGCAGGAAGCATCCGTAGGGCATAGAGATTAAAGTTTGTTCAAACTAAGCCGATCGGCCAAAATCCAAGATGGCCACCGGCCAAAATAGCTGATTTTTAGAAACACTACAAAATCTTCTCCGAAACCGCTTGAGGAATTGATTCAAAACTCATAACACATCAGTGCAAGGGTAGACCCAAGTTTGTTCAAGGCAACCTGATTGGACGATTTGCCTGGCGGCCATCTTGGATGACCTAGTTTTCGCGAAAACAACTCCCGAACCGCTGAACGGACAGACCTGAAATTTGGTAAATATGCTTAGGGACCAAGGTCCATTCAAGTTTGTTCAAGTGAAGTTCGTACGTTAAAAAACATGGTCGCCATCAACCAATCAAAATTTACCGTTTGTTGGTCATATTGGCTTTTTTGTATTTGATGTATTTTAATGGTGAAAATTGCTTTATATATGCTTATCAGTGTGGCGAGTTCAAATATGCCATTTTCGAGACTGTCGGATAAACGGTTTGGCTGCCATCTTGGTTTGTTTTCCCGCCATCGGCTCCCATAGTAAAGCAATGGGGAATTCTTTAAACGACTTCTCAAGAACCACGGGGCCAATTTCAATTATATGTGGCAGGAAGCATTCATAGCGCATAGAGATCTAAGTTTGTTCAAACGAAGCGGATCGGTAAAAATCCAAGATGTCCGCCGGCCAAAATGGCTGATTTTTAGAAACAATTTAAAAAATCGCCTCCAAAACCGCTGGAGGAATTGATTCAAAACTCATAACACATCATCTGTGGCAACGGTAGACCCAAGTTTGTTCAAGGCAACCTGATTGGCCGATTTGCTTGGCGACCATCTTGGATGACCTAGTTTTCGCGAAAACGACTTCTACCGAACCGCTGAAGGGATAGAGCTGAAACTATGTAATTATGCATAGGGACCAAGGGCCTTTCAAGTTTGTTCAAGGGACGTTTGTTCGCTAAAAAATATGCCCACCATCGACCAATCAAAATTTAGCGTTTCTTGGTCATATTGGCTTTTTTGTATTTGATGTATTTTGATGGCGAAAATTGCTCTATATATGCTTATCAGGGTGGTGAGTTCAAATATGACACTTTCGAGACTGTTGGATAAACGGTTTGACTGCCATCTTGGTTTGTTTTCCTGCCATAGGCTCCCATAGTAAAGCAATGGACCAATAGTAAAGCAATGGGGAATTCTTTAAACGACTTCTCAAGAACCACTGGGCCGATTTCAATTATATTTGGCAGAATGCAGCCTTATGGCATAGAGGTCTAAGTTTGTTCAAACGAAACTGATCGGCCAAAATCCAGGACTAAACCAGCCAATTTTTAGAAATGTCTTTAAAAATCTCCGAAACGGCTTGGGGGTTGATTCAAAACTCATGAAACATCATCTAGTGCAGGAGGAGAACCAATTTGTTCTGGAGAACCTGATTGTTCCATTGGCTTGGTGGCCATCTTGGATGACCTAGTTTTCGTGAAAACAACTTCGTATCCAGAATCATTGAACGGATTGGGCCAAAATTTGGGAGATATGATAAGGGACTAAGTAAGGGCCATTAAGTTTTGTTCAAAAGTAGTTGATACATAAAGAAACATGGCTTCTGTTTTCTTGTTATAATTCGGCTCAACTCTGTAGGGTTCTACTTATTGTTGATGGCCTCTTGTTTAGGAGAGAGGATCATTTTCAGTCATTTTATTTCTAAAAATTTTAGAACTTTTTTGACTGAGTGTTGAGTTATTTATCTCTCTTGATGGTTTGCATAGGTTCATTGTGTTCTATAAAGTTCAATTACTAATAAATCTTTGTTTTGAGCTGAGAAGTCTAAAAATTCACCTCAAGTATTCTAGTTCAAATTCTAATGTCCCTTGTCTTCTTAAAGAATATAAGAAGTTTTAGGATTTGTTCACCTTTTGTCAGGCCTATAGTTTTTTCTATGGCCCTGACTTATCTTTTCATTTGATGGTTCAAAGTTTTCCTTATGGATCTTAGTAGCCTTTTGCAATTGTTTTTTTGGTTCGTCATAACTAAAAACTAATTGTTTCCATTTTGTGTTATTTCAGAGGGTAATTGAGAACAAATGCCCTTCCTGCCACCGTTTTGTGAAGGCCCGCTTTTTCCCTCATGACTGCACTAGGTGTAGTACGTGCAGGCCCCTTCTAAATTGCCATGTGTGTGAGTCATGGCCGGTGGAGGTTATGACTGATTTTTTAAATCAGCAGGTGAAAGACCGGATGGCAGACAAGAAGAAGAGGCGTCTGGAAAAAGAGTGTGGTAAGAAGAGGAAGGCATCCATTCCAGACATGGAGGCCTTCCGTCTTGAAATGATGGGAGAAATGAAGAAGACGATCACAGATCTTGTCCCGGAGTTGCTTCGCAGCTTGCTTCCCGGGTCAGGTTCGTCGTTGTCTTCATTTGCTCTGGGACAGAGTGTTCCCGTCTCTGGGTCTGGTTCTCTTAGTAAACAAGTTTTCATTATAGACCCAGAGACGGCTCCCGTTGTTCCAGCGCTGAGGCTTGCCTCACCCATGGACCCGGGAGCGAAAGCCATGGCCTCGGGCCCTCGCTTATCGAGTGCTCTAGAGCAGCCTAAGGCTAAGGGTATCAGCGCCTCAGGCGATACCCCTCCTGCCCAGGCCAAGCTTGATCCCTTTTCAAGCTTGGCGTCTAATCTTTATGGGCATGAAGACGAGGACACTGCTATGGCCTGCCGATGGCCACGGAAATGGGGGTCCATGGGTAACCTTTTCCATGGAACTACTTCTTCGGGAGTAGGTTTCACGGCTCAACAGCTAGGCCGGCTAGGAGCCGATGGCCAGCCATACCATATCCCTCGGCTGAGAGTTACCGTGAGGAAGGCCCGGACTATGGCATCATGCCTTTAGCCCCCATGACGCCGTAGATCCGGCTCCTGGAATAGCCACGGCGCAAGCCATGTCGGCCCTTGCGGGTCCGTATGGCTTCCCTTGCTATCCAGGAGTATCTTCAGCTCCGGCCATTACCCCACCAGTGAATGGGGTTGAGCACGATGAAGGTCCTAGGCTTGTCGAACATTCACAGGTGGCCACCGAGGAGGACTGGCTTGATGCTTGCCATTGGCTGGTGAACATCAAGCCAGACCTCCAGGTGGATCCACCGGCCTCCCAGCGGGACCTGCGCCCGTGGTTGGGAGGGAAACCTGTGACGAGCACCATGCCATCTCTGCAGTAAGCGGAGCATATCGTTGATATGTTGGCTGCGGCAGAGACGTCCATTCAGCCAAAAGGACGCCTTGCGAAGGCCCCTCGTGAGGTGGCACGGCGCTACCATATAAGTTCTGATCAGAAGTACGGCGTCGTCCCAAAGCCTTGCACGGATGACCGTGCGGCTTTGGGCGAAGACACACAGCCTGGGGCCCAGTCTGACACAGGACCCTTGTGCGCTAGCACCCTGCGCAACGCTAATTCCGCGCTGCGGGACACAGAGGAAAGTACGAGAGGAGCCATCTCGGCTCTCGCACGTTTCCCAGCTGCTACAGGGGGTAGTAGCAGCATCCGTGGCCCGCCAAACCTCTTTCAGTCCAGAGAGCCATCCAGGACGGCATTAACCTGCCTCTGGACTGCATGACGAAATCCGTAACCAGGAGTTTACGGGCAAGGCACACATTTGCCCTTGACAATTTGTGCCCCTCGCAGGACCTGTACAATCGGCTTCTTCGGACGCCGATGGCAGGTCCAGGGTTGTTTGGAGGTTGCACCTCCAACAAACCATAAACCGGGTGAACAACCAGAGGGCGCTGCGAGAGCAGTTTGATGTGCTCCGCAGGGAGCGTGTTCGAGCAGCGAGCCCTGCCTTCCACCCTCAGCAGGCTAGAGGTGGTGGTGGCCTTGTCAGATACCAACCACCTATGCAGCGTCGTCCTCGGCAATGCCAGCGTAAGCCAGCTCAGGGGGGGGGCGCAGGCTCCTCCAGCGCAACCCGCCAGACAGCCCGCGCACCGAGGTGCGCGTGGCGCTGGTAGAGGAGCGGGGGTTCTGGTCGTGGGAGTCGAACCTGATGGGTCGGCGCTCACAAGGACCACACCAGTGCTGCTAGGATAACCACCAGAGACACGGCTTCTCTTGCACTACTCGGGTCCACCTCAATCCTTAGGTGCACCCGTGGGAGGCTGTCTGGCCTTCCACATGCAAGAGCGGGAGCGGATTACTCAGGACCGCTCAGTCTTGCGATGGCTTTCAGTCGGTTACCATCCTGACTGGATTTCAAATCAGCCATCGCACCTGTCTAGTTCCGATCTGGACACAAAATCCAAGAGATCCAGATCAGCGGTTGTGTATAGAGGAAGAAATTCAATCCCTCATACTAAAACACGCTATTCAACCCACACAAAAATGTCCGGGTTATTATTCAACCATGTTCCTAGTAACAAAACGCACTGGAGGGTGGAGACCAATTCTCAACCTCAAACCTCTCAACAGGTTTATCATCACACCAAGTTTCAAAATGGAAACTGTAAGAACGGTGTTAGCAGGATTGAGGAAGGGAATGTGGACAGCATCAATAGATCTAAAAGATGCCTGTTTTCACATTCCCATTGCGAAGAGCTTTCGTTGGTTCCTGAGATTTGTATTTCAGGGCCGCCAATGGGAATTCAGGGTTCTCCCATTTGGTATATCGACGGCTCCTCGGGTCTTCACTCAAGTGGTCCAAGCTATGATGTCATACCTCCGCAGGAGACACATAACAATCCACACATACATAGACGACTGACTTAAAAGCACACACTCAAAAAGGTCTATCAGCAAATCTGGAGATAGTTTTGAAAACTCTCACAGATCTAGGCTGGATAATCAACTTTCAAAGGTTTCAAGAGTGGACTCCATCCCAGAAGTTTGTTTACCTGGGCATGTTCTTCGATCTAGAGATAGGATATGTTTATCCATCTCAAGAGAGAGTAGAAATACTCATCTCAGTCAACAGTCGTCATGTCCTGGCACGGGTCTACTTGAGAATGTTGGGGTTGATGGTTTCTTTGGAACCAGTCATTCCTCAGGCAGCCTTACGCCGGCGGCCGATCCAGTTATTTCTCATGACACAGTGGACCCAGAGTACGGGTTTCCTGGACTCAAAGGTGTCAGTGTTGGAGCCTCTTATTCACCACCTTCAATGGTGGATGAAGAGAGAAAATCTCCTGGCGGGGCTGACGTTGTCACCTCCCCACCCTCAGTTAACGATGTACACAGATGCATCAATGGAGGGATGGGGAGCTTGCCTGGAAGGAAACAAAGTATCAGGACTTTGGAATCTGGATCAGTCAAGAGAAGATATCAATCTGCTGGTAATACGAGCAGTAGTCTTAGCCATACCACACTTCCTAGAGAAGGTCAAGGGCAAGAGTGTTCTGGTTCGATCAGACAATACAACAGTAGTGACTTACATAAACCGCCAGGGCGGAACGAAGTCGCCCAGTCTCTGTATGATGACATGGAAACTGCTTTGCTGGTGCCTAGATCATGGGATTTCCCTGAAAGCAATTCATATTCCAGGAAGGCTAAATCTATTAGCAGACTCATTGAGCCGAAGAATGAGCATTCCTCCCACGGAATGGCAACTAAATCAATGTGTGGCGGATCGCCTGTTCAACCACTGGGCAAGCCCAACATAGATTTATTCGCAACGAACAAGAATGCGAAGATGACGACGTTCGTCTCTCTGATTCCAGATCCGAGCGCTATCGAAATAGAAGCGTTAGCTATCAGCTGGGAGGGAATGTATGCATACGCATTCCTGCCAACAATCCGGATTCCAAAAGTTCTCCAGAAAACCAGGCAGCATATATGCCAAGTGCTTCTGATCGCCCCAAATTGGCCAAGCCTTTCATGGTATACGGATCTGCTGGACCTTCTGGTCTGCAATCCTGTTCCTCTGCCTCTGATGGACAACATAATCTTCCAGGGCAAGGCCTTGCACAACAACCCGTCAATGTTCCTATTGACTGCGTGGATGTTGTTAAGGAATCAGCAGTTAAGGAGGGTTTTTCGTAGCAAGCAGCCATGTTTATGGCAAAAGCCAGAAGGGGGTCAACCTCCAGAGCATATAATTATAAAATCAACAGATTTGCTAAATGGTGCTCAAAAAGATGTATTAATCCAATGGAAGCATCTATTCAGGTAGTAGCCGATTTCCTCTGTCACCTTTTTGATGCCTCAAGCCTAACTCTATTGCTGGCTACAAGTCAGCTTTAATGTCAGTTATCCCTTGCTTGGCTAATAGGGGAAGTGATGAGGTATGTAATCTAAATACTTTGATCAAAGGCATGGGTAATCTAAAACCAAGGAATCCGCCAGTGATTCCGTCTTGGAGTTTATTGTTAGTACTTCAAGTATTAGCAGATAAACCTTTTGAACCACTAAGCTCCATTTCCATGAAAATGTTGACGCTTAAAACAGTTTTTCTGATTGCTGCAGCTTCAGCCAGATGAAGAAGTGAAATACATGCTTTGTCAGCAGAGCCAGATCGTGTTGCTTCTACCTAGAGTTAGCTTTATGGTGAAGAACCAGGCTTTAAAACATCCTGGTCAGCCTATAGTTTTACCTAGGCTTGCACGATTTTTCGATTTAATCGTGAAGTTCGATTTATTTTTAAAATCACAATTTTTACGATGTAATTGAGGAAAAATCGGAAAATCGTCAAAAATGTCAAGGTTTTTTTTTAATCCGAGGTGTGTACTTTTCTGTCGCATTTTATCAATACATGAGTACAATTGTAATCGATTCACGCCTGTGTTCATTGTGTTTATATCCCGCCGTGCCATGCAAGTGTCGAATAATTACTAATCACAACACAAAGCGCTACAATAAACAAGCTAACAATAGCGAGGTACCACCTTTTGTCATTGAGACTCTGTCGAATCGCCATAAAATTTTCTTTCTTTCGCTGCAGACCCTGAGTCTGTCGTGAAATGTCACGTATATACTTAGTTGCAGAGTGTTAGGCAATCAGTGAACATAAGTCTCTTTAATTCTAGAGTTAGCAATTTCAGGCGGTGTAATACTTTTTCCTTTTTGATTCGGTTGTCATGTCAAATTAAAGAAAATAAAGCAACAGCATTCCAAATTGTTTGATTTTGAACTGTGCGTTCTGTTGATTACTCTTAAATGTAACTCGTACATTCTGAAAGCAACTATAAACTGCACTATAGGACGAGTTTACGCCATTCCACTCGTACCTACTCAAAACTACCGTCCTATGTATGTGAATTGCGCAGTATCTCCCCGGGTACTAATATTAGCGTCTTCGCGTTACTTCGGTAATGACCTAAACTCGCCCTACAAAGGGAGGCTATAAGCAGAAGCTGATACATCATGTAATTTATATATTTTCTCGGCGACATTTTATCTCAAATTTTGATGAAATAAATAATGTTTATTAAACTATACGCAATATTTAGGCGGTCCCAATTAATAATTTCACTCCCGCGATGATGGATATAAGGTATGTATTAAGCGTAGACATAGGATGGTAAGAATTCCTCGCATGAAAATGTGTTCTAATTTCGTGCTATTTTTGTGTCATTTATTTCAACTTTTTCTAGAAACAAGTCATGTTACACCCACACACCCACCCACTTTATACTTTTGGGAATTTGGACCTACGATTTAATCGAAAATCGCATTTTTTTTATAAAATCGATCGCGATGTTTCAAAGCAAAAATCGCGCAATCCTAGTTTTACCCACTTTGTTTAGGTTTGATCCTAATTCAAAGGCTTGGTGTCGAGTCCGTGCATTAACGTGTTATAAACAACGTACACAGGAATGGCGGACAGACCCTAGTGCTTTATGGCTATCTTGCATTGAACCCCATGGGAGAGCTTCTAAAGATACCATTTTTAGGTGGATTGTGGAATGCATCCAGCATTGCCACAAATCCGCCACGGGTAAACAAGTTGACATGGCCAAAGCTCACAGTGTCCATTGGGTAGTGACATCCATGGCTCTGTTTAACGGAGTGCCGGTGGATGACATTATGTCAGTAGCACAATGGCACTGTGAGTCTAGTTTTACAGATCATTACCTATGTAACACTGGTACACCATCGGTCGTGTTATCCGATGTCCAAATCATTTCCTGATTGTGTTTACATACGCAATTTCAGATGTTTGTTGTGCTCCGAAAGCAAGAGCTTGCTCTTCCAGAGATGAGCCAGTCTTCTGACCTTCGCCTCCCTCCCGCCGAATTCTCTTAGGAATTCTGGCTATATCATAAAGTATCATGGTGGTAAGTATACTCTTGATGTGAAATAAACGAAATCACGGATTTCTTTTTTCACGAGAGAGTTGATACTTACCACCCTGATATTAACCCGGCCTCTCCACCCCACAGAGGCTCGGTCTATTGGCGTTTTATGTTGCAATTAGGTCAGCCAATATTTTGGAATAGAATGAGTCAGCCCCGCGCATGAGCGAGTTTGGGCTGCACATCCGCTGGACTGTCAGTTATGTAACCTGCCCAGTGGGGGAGGTTACTTTTTAATTCTGAGTATTATTGGAGCTAGGTCGATATTTAGGAAATATAAAGTATCAGGGTGGTAAGTATCAACTCTCTCATGAAAAAAGAAATCCGTGATTTCGTTTAATGTAGCTGGACTCCATTTTACATGCTGACTGGTTCTTATTTAAAAAATTGCTGCTGAAAACTTGCTTTCCAAGACAGCAACAGGTTTCAGCAACACTAGTTTTAAAATGATCACTGGCATGATTGGTCATCATCTATGCACCATGGTCTTACAAGATCAAACTTTTCTCGCAACAACACCATCGATCAGGAACCCAAAAATTACTTTTAATTTTATTTCTCGCAATGAGTTAACTACACAGTATCTGCATGCATTGCTGAATTTCTGTAAACTACATTTTCCATGGGTTTTAGCTCTGAATATGTTGAATATTTTGAAAATGATTTGACTGAAAGTTGTTGGTGGATAAGAGCAAATGACAATCATTACAAAAGCTGATAACTAGGGGTTTCTCAGTTGTTATTGGTTGCCAAGGTGGCCCAAACATAAGAATGTCATAATCAATTGTGTGCGTCAATGCATTCAACACTAGCAGTGTTGAGCCAACAAGCAAATGCCATTCATGCACAAAGCTGGGTAATTAGTGTTATCTCAATCGTTCGTGGTTGCTAAGTTGACCCAAGCAGGAGCACGCCATGAGCAACCGTATACGCCAATGCATTCAACACTAGCAGTGTTGAGTCGACAAGCAAATGTCAATCATGCACAAAGCTGGATAACTAGTGTCATCTCAATCGTTCATCGTCGCCAAGGTGACCCGAACACAAGCTCGTCAGGCTGTTATCCTCTGGGCTGTTATCCTCCAAAAGTATACATATTGTATGATTATACAACAATAGTATTATATAACTGCCTTATTGTTCCAAGACTAATTAATCTACTGCTGCTCAGAAGCATCCACTGTCAGGATGCTTTGAAAGCTGCAGGTTGCTAAGGTTACTAAACATAAGGGCAGATGCTGCTGCCTTATGTTATTTGGCCAAAAAATTGTTTTTGAAACTTGTATTATGCCTCCAGTTATGTGTGCATGTGTTAACACCGACTTTAGAATCAGTAAAAGTAAATTTACAATACAAAACTTATTCTCTTGGGTAATTTGAAATTAATTTGACTAGAAATGGCAGCAACGGTTTCCAGTCAAATTAATTTCAAAATAATCAACAGTTTTCCTCTATGGGTGTCTTGAAAATATGATATTTAGAATTCATCGCTGAACACAGAGTATAGCATCCTCAGTATTTCTCTTGTAATATTCTCAGACATTAATCCATTCTGTGTTGGTGAGAGTGAGCCAGGCGCGCTCTGAGCTGTACACCATACAGATGAAGCAGCATCACCGCGCAAAAAAAGACGCTTCACTACAGAAGGCACAGAATCTAGCTTGCAATATCCTCAATATTAGCCAGTCAGATATGGACGATATTATGGCAGTTGATTCGGAGAAGGATAAATTGGTAATTATATACAATGTCTGGTTGTTACCCTGAATTCTGGATGTTTTTACTGCTTCCATTTTCCTAATAGTCCAGATCCACCGCCGCAATGTGATTATATTTTTTTGACTTCCATCTGTTTTCCGACGACTTGCATTAGATATCAGATTTTTGTTTGTTTAATAACTTATCTTCTATTTGTATGGATACTGTAATGACACTCCAGCTATTTGCAGCACAGCTCATAAATAAGTTAACATGTTTCCAAAACAGAACCATGTTAGGTTAATTTTGAACATGATGCAAGAAATGTTCTGTAGTATTGCCTATAGGCAGCAAATCAGTTATATTCAAACTATTCAAGAATACTTTTTTTTAAATTTAGAAACATGTTAATTATGTGTCTAGGAATAAGGCTATTATTTTGGAGAACAAAAGGGATTTTTGAAAACTTGGCACTGGCTGGAATGATTGGCTCGATAATAGAGCCAGTCATTCTAGTGATAAATTTTCTAAATTGGGCTTAGAACTCTTGGTCTGAAAATGGGCATTGACTAGGACCAAGAATTTATTATATTTTCTCGATTAGTAATGGATTTGAGGCTAAGATAAGCTCTGCCACTAACATGACTAATATAATGTCGCGCATGCATTGTTAGCTACACATGCCATCTTACCTTACTGGAATTCTGCTTTCTCTTTCAGCAGACGTCTCATCAAGCCAGAGATAAACATAAGGATCGAGAGTGGCGCAAACGATGTGACAAGCTAATACAAGGAGATGTAAGTTAATGCTGCTAAATATTCCCTGACAAATTCTGACTGAAACCCTTGTGTCAACATCGCCTCAAAACGTGCAAAATGCTTCCCATATCAATTAGCCATTTAACACCTCTTGTGTCAACAGCACATTAAAGCATTCAAAATACTATTTATTTCAATTAACCATTTAATTGCCAATACCTTTTAAGGAAATTTTGATTTTTGTAGCCAAAAAGAGTATTTTTGTTAATTTATAGCGAAAATTTACAAAAAAAAGATTTCATTTATTCTTCAAATGACCATTCATAAAAAATGTAATGGTCAAGAAAATTCAAATTTCTGCTTAGCCAGTGTCCAATGCAGACCAAGAAGAGTATTTTTTTTAATTTACCCGTTACCAAGCCAGTCATTCCAGTGGTAAATTTTCAAAAATAGTCTGCTCTTGGCCTTCGAATGAACATTCTTCAAAACCACTGCAGGATCAGTTTTGGGCTGATTTGAGTGATTAAAATTTTCGATTGAAGTTTATCAAACTATTTTATTCTACACCTGTGGAAGTTACCAAAATCTTGGCCTGCAAGAAGAGGCGCGGTGGTCAAGTGGTTAGAGAGTCGATCTCGAATGTCGCGGGGTTGATTCCCGTCCGGGCTGCTGCGTTGTGTCCCTGAGCAAGGCACTTCACTCTACGTTGTTCCAGTACACCTGTCCGTAAAATAGGTACCGGTGAGGGCAGCGTCGGCAATACAGAATGTCGGCAAAAAAGCCATCGAGCGCCTATAAACGGCAGGCGTAATATGGCTGTGTGGTGGAATGAAAAGGCCCAATGACCAGGGGGATAACATTGGAAAGTCGGCTGAGCACGCAAGTGGCAGCAGACTATAACCCTGGCCTTTACCTATGCACAATTTTACCAGTAATAAAATAATGTTGCAAGCAGCATTATTATGTCCTAACTGCTAGGTATCAACATGTGAATTAATACATTGCTCGACGAGGTTGATAATATTGATATTAAATATGACAGAAATAGAGAGTTATCATATATAAACTGAAATTTTGACATATTTTCCAATAACATCGATTCCTGAAACCCCAGTTCAGACCTTCCATTAGTGTACGATCGTCAAGGGTTGTTAATGAAACAATGACAACTAGCTCATTGGACTTCTTAGGCCCAAAACATGCAGTACTTGTAATATGACATGAGAAAATTTGCGTTAACCCTTTCGTGGTGAAACCGGCCTCTTTAGTGGTTTTGAGTAATGTCCATTTGCAGGCCAGAAGATTATTTTTGAAATTTTACCTCTGAAATTACTGGCTCGGTAACCAAGCCAGTCATTACAGTGGTAAATTTTCAAAAATAGTCTTCTCTTGGCCTGCAAATGGACATTAAATAAGTAAATATTTTAATTTTTCGAAGACATTTAGTCATTAAAGGGTTAAGCGAATTTTGTTTATTTACTTAGCTAACAATCTATATATATCTTATATGCAATCAGTGTTGCCCACAACATCTGATTTTTGGGGGTCCCAAGCACCTCACACTCACATTTGGGGGTCCCACTGTAAAATCTGGGGGTCCCATGGGGTCCTCATCTGAAATATGGGGGTCCCACATTGATCTTATTATAAAGCACTTCATTAAACATGTTGAAAGCGCTAGTTATGACATTGTGTAAATACTTTTAATGTGTATATAGAGAATATTAACTATGCATAGTTTATTAACCTTTAGCACTTAACACTTTTGGCCACTATTGTAGATCACCAAAATACGTATTTTTGAAAGTTTAACACTGGGATAACTGGCTCTAAACAGTGCCAGTCATTCCAGTGGTAAATTTTCAAAAATATGTATTCTGTGACCTACAATGGTGGCTAAAATTTATCTATTGAAAGGGCCATTGTATATTTAACTAATAACATTTGAACTGCATGTCAATAAACAATAACTTAAAGCACTGTACTTGTTTGTTGTCTGATAAACTAACCAACCTACATTGACAACCTTGTATAATTAACATTTCCAAAGACCACTACATTAGTAATTATCAAAGACCACTTGACTTTGGACGAATTGAAAAATTACGAGTATCTGGGGCGAGTTTGCTCAAGGACAACTTGACCTACTTCGATATAATGCGCGCGTATTTTTAATAATGTAACTGGAATGACTAAATATAGTGGAATACATAGGCTAAGATCAGACAAAACAATAATTTATCAAAAATAATCTGTATAAATCAGATCAAAATGCGTAATTAGTGAAAATATATCGGCCAATAACCGGATATGTCTAATTCATAGCGAGTAACTATGTAACGCGATTGCTGATTGGTTGAAGCATAGATAACGCATTAGCATGTATCCAATAAGGACGCTTGTATCGGGGAGCTTTGAGTTATACGCTGTTTGGGGGAAAAAATTCAATATTTTAACGTATGCCTACCTGTACATCGACGATATCGTTGAACATCGCTGCTGGGATGAGTTTTTTAGTTGAGATATTGGGAACACCTAATGATCGAGTATTGTTAAACATTATAAACACTAATCCATCAGTCAATCAATCAGCCGCTATTGCTAAATAAAAGACGGACTATAGAGCGTATTGATACCGTTATTCAAACAGCAATACAAAGACACCGCCGCTAGTCCGCCAAATGGCCATTCAAATGTAAAAGATATCACAATATCTTCCATATATTCCTTCATCCATTTAGATATGTTGATAAGTAAATAGAAAAAAATATTTTGCCTGTAAGTCGTTGCTGCTTTAGGCAAGTAGGCATGCGCAAATTAATTTCAAAATATTCAGCATATTAGTGATAACAACTTTGTGATCTGTCCAATGTTCTGAGCTGTGAAAGGGTTAAGATGCCCAGACACGTTTGTATACGCTTGATCAGTTGTATTGAATTTCTCAAGCATGAGTTCCTCTAGAGGGAGATTCCACTGTTATCCAGTCAAATACTGACACGTCACACTGACGTTTAGCACAACTGACAGAAACATGGCGGGTATTTTTGCAATTTGTAGGCCAAACAAGGCGACTAACATCGGGCTTGTAAACTCATTATTTATAAAAATTAGATCAAATGGGATACTAAGGATGCTTTGGGGATTGTGTTTAGAATTAAATGTGGTGGTTGAATCTGATTTATGGGCATTAACATCTTTGAGTTGTGCGAGAAAACATATAACAAATCATAGTCTTAAACAACGCAGTAATTTCGTTTTTATTGAACACACAATACATTAGGTATATTTTTTAAAGTAAAAACATGCACAAATAAATATACACACACGATAATATAATCGATAATTAAGCACAAGCAAAGTTACCAGTTTCTGTTACAATTTTTCACTGCGTCCCTCGTGCTACCTCGGGGACGCAGAGGGTTAATTTTTATGCGTCCCTCTGCCATTTTTATGCGTATATACGCGCAAAAGGACGCATAAGGGCAACTCTGTATGCAATGCGACATCACAATCTGTGTTGTTGCGTTACTAGCGCTCAACTTCGGCGTAGTGATATCCATTGTCACAAGCACGATTGTATTCTAATTGATCAATATTTTAAAATTACTTTCCCACACTAAGAACCAATGAAAATATGTGACTGCATTATTACCCTTATTAATGTAAAATCAGTCTTTGTTTATAGGATGAATTCTTGTTCTGATTGCCTCTTATTTCAGACTGAGTTTGTGTTGCCGCTGATGGAGCTAATTTTAGAAAAGCTTGATGAGGGACGTGAGATGTTTGTCAAAGTTTACAGCATCCCGCCTACATAATATTTAACAGTGCTTGGAATAATCTAATTTGTAAACAATGGTCCATTCCAGTTTTAGCTATACCCCGTACATCTCTTTCTAAGCTCCACCCACACTTTGCACGTGTTGGGATCGATCGATCCCTGAACTCCCTGACTATCAATTTCCAGAAAACTATACGAGTAGGCTGTTGAATGTTTTGAAACTAATTTGACTCGGTGCCATAAGCAGCAACAGCGCCACGCCCAGTCAAATTAGTTCCAAAATATTCAACAGCATGTATATTAAATTGTAAAGACATACAATTCTTACAACAACGCTTAGTCTGTTACCGAGAACGTGTTCGTGATGAGCTACGTCATTCATAACGTAGTTGATTACGACGTCATATGATTGATGTATAAACCTGAATCCTCCATTGTGGCTGTAGTGCGCTATCAGTGAAAACTATATTAGCATAGCCAAATGCTGGTGTGTAATGTTTACCCTAAGACTTTAATGCTAAAAGCTGCCCAAAGAAGCCGCTGCAGTGGTCTTAAGAAATGTGCATTTACAGGCCAAGAAAAAACTATTTCGGAAAATTTATCACTGGAATGACTGGCTCGGTAACCAAGCCAGTCATTTCAGTGGTAAATTTAAAAAAACCCAGTTCTTTTGGCATGTAATTGAACATTTCACTAATGAATAATTTCTCTTTTCTTGACAAATCTTGAGAATTGGCAGGCCTGTGCTGTTATGGTAACCTGTCGAAAACGTTCTCCATGATGTTGCCTTAATTTATTTTAGGAGACCTGAAACGGGTTACCTTAATCTGTTGGTTTTGGTATGGACATCAATGAGCTTTCTATGGTATAGGTTACCATATGTTTCCTTAAAACATATAAGGCAATCTATTAGGGGTTACCATTGGAAATTTTACAGCACAGGCCTGATTGGTGGGTTAGACGATGTACTCATCTCAGTTGTATTGTACTGATAGATTTTAGCATCTTGAGATTGGCTTTCAGACACGGTTATTTAGTAATCTCACAAATATAGCGTTTTTAACTATTTAAACCCCTGCATGCCCAGAATCTCAAGTTCAAGGTAACCATACAGGATACAGTTGAATATTTTGAAATGAATTTGATGAAGCCTGTTTCTGCCATAAAATGAAGATGACCCAACACTCATTGGGTGGAATTCAATAAGGTGGTTTAGCTGGACCTGGTTTAAAGAGTTAAACCTGGTTTAGCTATTACTAGGTTTAAACCTGCATTTAGACTGACTTATAACACTGGTCCAAAATAAAAATAATTTAACACATGTTAATATCACGTTTCTAAAGGTATGTACACTTAAATCAATTCTGTGAAAGCTATAGCATAATGTTATGAGAATATCAAAGATTAAACCAGGTAACACACCAGGTAATTCACCTGGTAACCATATAAACCGAGCTCAAGAAGGTAGCTTATGTACTAAACCTTACAACAAATATCATAAAAATGTATTAACTCCTATTGCTATGCGTAAAATTAGCACTTTTAAATGTGGCAAATCAGGCCACCACTGAATTAGTTTGGGACAGAGTTCTCCCATTAATATGCATAATGAGATTGACGTCCGACAGGTATTTAAGTGACGTCGTTGTTTATTAACAGAACAGCGCTGATTTATTTTATTGCGACTTATTATGTCCATCAGTGTATTAATATATTTTAATATTAAGCCATGTACCATATATATTGTTAGTTTAAAATGTAAATGTCAAATTTCTAATAAACCCCTGAGCATGGCATGCGAATGCTGATAAAATAAATATGATTAAACCAGGCTTAAACCTGGTCTAGCTGTTACCTGGTTTAAACCTCGTATCTGAATACGGATGAGGTTTAAGGATAAACCTGGTAATAAATCTTATTACTCGGGTTATGTAGTGAGTTATTACCAGGTTTAGGCTAAACCGAGGTTTAAACTGCCATATTGAATCCCAACCATTATGCCATGCACTGACAGCTATCTTGGAAATTGATTTCTGAACAATCATTATGTTACGTTTTGACGGATTGTTTAAAATTTTTATAGGCATATTGGGCTAGGTATATAGCCTTATTAAAATCTATGATGATCCAGTATGCCTACAAGCTACCAATTTCCTATATCTAAAAATCAGGGCAAACATACAGGAAAGCTATTGAATATTTTGAAATGAATTTGACTGGAGTCTGTTGCTGCCATAAAATGATGATGACCAACACCCATTGGGTGGAATTCAATAAGGTGGTTTAGCTGGACCTGGTTTAAAGAATTAAAACTGGTTTAGCTATTACTAGGTTTAAACCTGCATTTAGACTGACTTATAACACTGGTCCAAAATAAAAATAATTTAACACATGTTAATATCACGTTTCTAAAGGTATGTACACTTAAATCAATTCTGTGAAAGCTATAGCATAATGTTATGAGAATATCAAAAATTAAACCAGGTAACACACCAGGTAATTCACCTGGTAACCATATAAACCAGTTTCAAGAAGGTAGTTTATGTACTAAACCTTACAACAAATATCATAAAATCTAACCTGTGGTAGGGTAGTTTAACTCCTATTACTATGTGTAAAATTGGCACTTTTATAATTGGCAAATCAGGCCACCACGGAGTTAGTTTGGGACAGAGTTCTCCCATTCATATGCATGTTGACGTCCGACAGGTATTTAAGCGAGCTCATTGTTTATTATCAGAATGTCGCTGATTTATTTTATTGCCACTTTTTTATTATTATGTCCATCGATGTATTAATATATTTTAATATTAAGCCATGACCCATATATATTGTTAGTTTAAAATGTAAATTTCAAATTTCTATTAGGCTTCTGAGCATGGTATACGAATGCTGATAACATAAACATGGTTAAACCAGGCTTAAACCTGGTCTAGCTGTTACCTGGTTTAAACCTCTTATCTGAATACGGATGAGGTTTAAGGATAAACCTGGTAATAAATCTTATTACTTGGTTTATGTAGTGAGTTGTTACCAGGTTTAGGCTAAACCAAGGTTTAAACCGCCTTATTGAATTCCAGCCATTATGTCGACCATGCACTGACTTGGAAATTGATTTCTGAACAATTATTATCATGTTAAGGTTTGTCTGATTGTTTTCAAATTTTATAGTCATATTGGGCTTATTAAATTCAATGATGATCCGATATGGCTACACGCTACCAATTTCCTGTATCTCAATATCAGGGCAAACATACAGGAAAGCTATTGAATATTTTGAAATTAATATGACTGGAAGCCATGAAAGTATTGTTTAACCTTCGGCACCTAGCGTCCTGCTATTGCAATTTCAAAACAAAACAAATGAAAGCTGTTGAATCTTTTGAAACTTATTTTGTTGGGTGTTGTCTTGACTGCTTAAAACAGTAATATTGTGGGGCCAGTTAAATTGGTTTCAAAATATTCATCAGAATATATTGCACACCGTATCGAATCCCATATTTGGTGTTAGGAAGGTCTTATCCCTTAAACCCCAACAGGCCAGAAAGTAGAAATTCTTGCTGATGTGAGAAATACTATGTTGAATAATTTTGAAACTAATTTAACTGGAAGTAAATGGTTTTACTCAAATTAGTTTCAAAATATTCAATATCTTCTGATCCTGAAATAGAAACTCATGAACTTTAAGTGTTGACCCTTTAATGGTCAAGCCGGCCAAAACTGTCCTCTGTAGTGGTCTTGAGGAATGTCCATATATTGCAGGCCAAGAGAAGACTATTTGAAAATTTACCACTAGAATGACTGGCTCGATAACCGAGCCAGTCATTCTGGTGGTAAATTAAAAAAAATAGTCTTCTCTTGGCCTGAAAATGGACATTTAATAAGCAAATATTTTAATTTTCTTGATCAAATTTTACAATTAAAGGGTTATTGTCACAATTAAAGATTATAGTGTACTACATTTGTGAAAGTCTATCCGTCCTACAATATATGTGCCTTTGCAGGTATATATACCCACGCATCCAAATCCACACACATGCACGCACACACACACACACAAACACACGCACTAAACTGCAATGGCTGCTATTTTGTCTCAACTGCTCTTATGTATTTTAAGGATACAAATATATGATTAATTTATCTGAATATTTAAATATACATAAGCCAATAGTGTTACTTAAATTACTGCTACTCATAATACATAATTTTATGTCTGGATAATTTGTTTCTGTTTCTTAGCAACCATTAATCTCACATATTCATGTTCTGGCATTGTCCGGCTAACTGTTTGTTTTTGGAACAATATCTTGTTATATCTTTTCTCTCCCCACCACCACCCCCCCCCCCCCCATCTTATGTATTCTGAGCTTGATGATCTATAGAACTCTGCATAACCTCAAGCTCAGCCCAGGTGTGAAGGGTTGCAGTAATAATAATAATAATAATAATATTAATATATTTGTATACTGAACGGCAATCAGTAGAGGATATTAAAAGCTTTATTTTGAAATGTGCACAACTTTGACTATGGACATCAGATGATGCCAATTCTTTGCGGGCATAATCGCCAGAGTCTGTTTTGCGAGTGTTTTCTCGTGGGTCTATCACAGAATGGCCAGAGTTAGGGTGTGCAAATCAATACCATGGGCGTGCTCACGGACACACATCTCCTGTACATGGAATGAACAAGGTGGTTGATAAACACCATTGGGATCCGGGCCCATACCCTCAAGAAGGCTGCACTCAGTTCAGCTGCAGTTGTCGGCTTTGGGTGCACTGTATGAAGTCTTCATTGGATCTCATCCTACAAGTGTTCAATGGTGATTAAATCCGGACTCTGTGCAGGCCAGGGCATGACTCTGATGTTGTTCTGCTGGAGGAAGTCTGGTGGCGCTGGCAGTGTGGGCATGGGCAGTGTCCTGCTGGAAGGTGTGATTCGGGTGTCGTGTAAAAATGGGGCACAACATGGGGTCTCAGAACTTGGTCACGGTACTGAACAGCCATGACCCTATGACCTCTGCCTGGACCGATGTTCTGGAAGACCACAGGCTCAACTAACTGGTTCAGGCCAATTCCACCCCAAAGTATGATGCTTGGTTTTCCACACGGGTCTCTTCATGACGCATGCACACCGTTCGCCCCTCATTCGCCATACCCTGGCTCTGCCATCTGCTGTAGAAATGCAGTAACGGCTTATCTGAGAAGACTATGGTCCTCCATTGCTGATGGCACCAATGCTGATGATGCATGGCCCATTGCAGATGTTCCTGATGGTGATGAGCTGTGAATAGAGGACGCCTGGCTGGATGACGACATAACATGTTGTTGGCGGCCAAATGGCATTGGATCGTGTCTTCAGCAATGGGTCGCTGGTGGGTGCCAATGGTTTGACTGTGTAACACTGGGGCGACCACTGCGTGGATGGTTATTGGTGGCGTCAGACGTTGTATAGTGCAATTGAAGGCATTTGCAATGACTTGAGGACGTTGCCGGTGTTCAGATCTCCAATGGCTTGTTCACATTGTTTAGCACTTAGTCGTGGCATGACTGCTGTGTCCAAATCACAACTGACAGCCTTTGAATTATGGGTATGTGGGGCTGGAGGTGGGTTGGGGGGGGGGATGTGTGTGTGTGTGTGATAAACACCATCCACAAGTATTTAACATTAAATAGGTTAATTACTAATATTGTAAAAAGTAAGACAATGAAATATCTCATGCAGGTTGTTTTTAATGTTCAATCATTTGGCATTAGTTGAGATTAATCATCGTTCTTGATTCCGTTTCATCTCATATCTAATTGTAATCTGAAAATGAATTAATAATAATAAGTTTAGTAACAGAACGTGGAATTCTCAGAGTCAATTTCACGGTAGCTATAAGGTAAGCTGCTGAATATTTTGAAACTAATTTGACAGGAACATGTTGGGCAGCACCCAGTAAAATTAATTTCAAAATATTCAACAATATTTATTAACTCGCAAAGGTTATTAGACCTTTCGCCTTTCTGATTGAATTTCTTTCTAATAATACAATTAAACAATATACATGCCATACCAGGCAAGAGCGGAGAGTCACCTACAATCTACCCAAGCTCATCAGCAACACTGACACTCAAATGTCAAACAAAAAAGCCCTCGGGGCGCAAATAGTTAACATCGACATCAGCTCCATTGCAAACAAAGTCCTAACCAAAATACTGAAATCTATGGAATCATCAGCTACCAGCACCATAGCTATTCTTAAGAACAACCAAACTAGGTATACTGACGACCCTCTAGTAGTAAAACTGTCAGCGGAGCAGAAAGCGTTATGTCTGCGCATCTATCAAAGTGAGGACTGCACCAAACTTCACCAGGAGCACAATAACATTCTGCAATAAATTAGCGAACGCTTAAAAGATCTTGCTATTCAACAGGCAGTCTCCCTAGCAGATGAAATCACTGGCACGGGTGACTGTCACAAAATGTTTCGGGCAGCCCGAGCCCTGAGAGTTACTGACTACACACCACCACTCACTGCACAACTATGATGGACACTTTAGCGGGACTGACCAGTGAAAAGCCGAGGCAATCCGAGAATGGTTCAAGGAACAGTTCACTGACAGCGATGATGAGCCCTTGCACCCATTCTCAGGAGACCCCAGGCCATTACTAACACCAAATAAAACAGCAGAAGTTAAGAAGGCACTTAAAGCCCTGAAAAATGGACGTACATCTGGACCTGATGGCATGAGCAATGAACCATTCAAATATGCAAGTGACATTATCTCAAAACCGATCACGCACCTAATCAATTCAGCTTTTATGCACCACCTTCCCATCGATGCTGTAGGCCAATGCACCCTTATCACACTACCCAAGCCCAAGAAGTCCCTGAGGCCCCCAGCCAATCTGCGGCCCATTGTGCTCCTCAACAGCACATGGAAAATCCTATCCAATGTTACTCTATGCCGCATCTGAGGCAAGATCGATTACTTAACCGGATCATGTCAAAGTGGCTTCAAACGTAGACGCAGCTGCGAAAACATTGTATGGGCTCAACTCATGCTTGTGTCGGTAGTCATGTCCAAACACTGAGACTTCCACAAAATGGGCATTGACATGTCACGAGCCTTCGGCACAATTAAGCGCTCAAAAGATCCTAGATGCACTACGCCAGACCAGCTGCAATGAAGATGAGCTACGACTGCTGAGACTACTGCTTGCAGACACCAAGCTGAGAGTACGGGTCAAGTCAGTGAAGTCTGTAGAGTTTGAGACATCAATCGGCTCCCCACAGGGAGATGGTCGATCTCCGGTACCTTTCACCTGTTACCTTGCTGCCGCATTGAAATCTGTGCGGGAGAGGTTCCACAAGACCAAACCCCTCCCCCCCCCCCCCCTCCCCGGTGTCAATACTCGGCATGCCGCTAGAGATGGAATATGCCGACGATGTGGACTTCATTGACGAGGAAAAGAAACCCCTTGACGAACTTCTCCCAATAGCTACAAGCAAACTAAAAATTGAGTCTTTTTATGAATGAATCCAAAACAGTTCACCCACATATACCTATCGACAAAGCATTAAACTATAGAAAATGATGACCCACTTCGTGGCGGCGAACCATGGTGGAAAAGTAAAATCCTGGGCTCACTGCTTTGCAGTCCTGCTGACATTGCCGCACGCTGCATCATGGGGAACATAGCCTTCCAGTCCTGGAAGCTATGGATTCGTGGATCAAAGATTCCCTTGATAAAAAGGCTATGTTTATATACACCTGTGCAAAAGTTAAGCACCACCCTATTTTTACGCACATGCGAGGGTATAGTCATGTGCTATGAAGAAAGCAATAGCATAAACATTTATGTACCCATCCATCTTAGTGCAAGAGGTAATAATGCAACTAGAGGAATGCTGATTATGATGGTGGGGAAACACTGTATGTTTTTGTTTGAACTTGAAAACGAGGCCTGAATATGGTTACGTTGACACAACTGACAACTATTGCCCTACAGTTGACACACGTGGCTAGATTGTCATTAATGGTGTCTGAAAACGAAGTTTAACATCTGTGCACGAGTTTGAGACTGTCATTATTAATACCGGGTATATCCACCTTGTGCCTGGATGACGGCCTGGACACGACGTCTCATGCTGGTCACCAACCGACTGATACGCCATTGTGGTATTCGTTGCCATTCAAGATGGAGTGCGTCTGTTAATTCCTGTAGGTTCTGCACAGGAGGATCCCTCCTTCTCACCATGTTTCCCAGAATGTCCCAGATATGCTCAATAGGGTTCATGTCAGGGCTCCTTGCTGGCCATGGTAGGGTTTCGATGGCATTCTGGCGGAGGTATTCATGCACAGCTCTAGCATGATGTGGTCGGGCGTTGTCATCCATGAATATAGGGTGGGTTCCAGGTGCATGATTTACAAAATGAGGGACCACAACTCTATCCAGTATGGAATCTTGATATCTTTGTCCATTTGGTGTTCCAGGTACAGTCAACAGATCCAGCTTACAATCAAATGAGATGCACCCCCATATCATAACGGAACCTCCACCAAATGGAACTTCTTCCATGATGTTACGTTGGTCGTATGCCGTGCGTCTGGACCTCCATACACGAGTTCGACCATCTGTGGCATGAAGCAGGAACCGACTTTCATCGGACCAGTGTACCCGTCTCCAGGATCTCATGTTCCAGTGTCTTCTTTCGTTGCACCACCTCAGACGCTCCTCTTCGTGGTGTGCAGTGAGGAGAGGACGTCTGACAGGTCTCCTAGCTTTCATGCCAGCAGCATACAGTCTCCTTTTGACGGTAGACATTGACACTCTATTGCGCGTTTCCCATTGCTGGGTGAGCACTCTGCCGTTGGTGAATGGAGATCTCCTAACAAGGCGTACTAGGGCTCGATCATCACGGGCAGTAGTCTTCTTTGGTCTTCCAGATCTAGGCCTGTCGTTCACCTCGTTAGTTTGCCCATGTTTTGCAATCAAACGACTGATTACAGTATGGTTAATGTTCAGCTGTCTGCTAATCTCTCTGCATGACATACCAGTGGTATGCATGCCTATGATTTGCCATTTCACACGATCACTTAACCTTCGTCTTGCCATAGCGGTTCACAATCAAGAGCTAATTCTCTCTGTACAAATAAACCACGGTCATGAACACAAAATTCCTAATCTTGTCGCCTAAATCTGTATGTAATGTTCTACACCTCAAACTGGACTTTTACATAACTGAACACGTGTGCTGTTTCCCGCCACGCACGGACATCAAGCGGCGTGAAGTCATGCATGCATGTGCATTTCATACTTGGAATTATGTCAGCTAACGCGGGGACAAAAAGTATGGCAGCCTAGTTGTACCATCATGTTTCTACGTTCTATTGTTTTTGCTGGTGCTTAACTTTTGCACAGGTGTATACAATGCAACCTGCGTATCTTTGATGCTATATAACTGTAACAGCTGGGCAGCTCCAAAGGCAGCTCTAGACAAACTCGATGCCTGCCACCGTAAACACCTACGCACCATCACTGGACACCGATGGCCTGACAGTATAATTTCCAACGATGCACTGTACAAGATGTGTAATACGTTGCCGCTGTCTGTAAAAGTTGTCCAGCAAAGATGGTCCATGTTTGGCCATGTGTTAAGGATGCCAGAAGAGACACCAGCACAGAGCCTTGGAATTCGCCCTACTCGGACACAGCAAATACAAAGCCAGGAGAGGGCATCGTTGCATAAATCTGCTAAGCATGCTATAAGGTGACCTCAAGAAAGCAGGACTCGGTACACTGAAGTCAAGAATGGACCTGATGAAACGAATGATTTTGGCTGAGGACAAGACACGGCAGGCAAAAGCAAAGAAGGACGGATTGCATCTGCAGGATGTTTCTACTACTACAGCCGCAGAATACAGTAATCATACAATACAATTAACCCTTTGAACCCTGAAGTTCTAGTTTCCAATTTTTAAGACAATCATAAATATAAGATGTATAGGCTGCAATAACTCGCGGTCAAAGTAATTTCAAACTATGCGACCACATTCTTAAATGGTAAATAATTTGTCGTATTTGGTTTAGCAGTCGAAATGGTAAATGATTATAAAACATGGTTTTATGTCTTCGTCATGATAAAGTCACAAAATATGCGCTGTACACTGAGAGCAGAAACACCTGTCGTAATAGTTATGACTTATGACACACTAAAATGTGTACCTATCTCTGGCCTAGGACTGAATAACAACACCGTCGGCGGCAACAACAGCTGCCGCTGCTGCTACTACTACTACTACTACTACTACTACTACTACTACTACTACTACTACTACTACTACTACTACTACTACTACTACTACTACTACTGCTGCTGCTACTACTACTGCTACTACCATCTATATATATATATATATATATATATATATATATATATATATATATATATATATATATATATGAATGTAAATAAGTCCTCACATAACATGCTTTGTATAAAGTCTGGGTGTAATAAACTAAATTGAATTGAATTGTATAGGTCTAAATTAACATATACACTCACTTATTGTACATCTGTAGATATTTTCGTAGACGCCAATCAAAGATCTGTGTCCCGCCTTTATTCGCTCTGAACAGTCTTGATTATACCGACTCAAACAGTCCCACCATGCCTGAGCCGCGCTGAAAATAATACATAAAATAATTGTGACAATCATAATGACGTATTATAAATCTGTCATGAATCTGGGGAAGTCAGTCAAGTGCACGAATTGTATTTTTGATGGATTTGCAATGAAACGATCATTTTGTTAAATATTTTGAAACTGATTTCACTGAAATCTGTTGTTGCCATGTGCAGAAACAGTTGCCAGTCAAATTAGTTTCAAAATACTACTACTACTACTACTACTACTACTACTACTACTACTACTACTACTACGTCTACATCATCTTTCCTGTAACTTTACATTTAAATTGGGATTCTGGTAATTCAGGGTTTAAAATATACAAATTGATTTCAACACAAAGTGGACGGAGCTTATGTAGATGTAGCAAGAAATGAAGGAAATTTCAATTTCCCGTTCTCCGAGATCTAACAATACTCACCATTCTATTACTTCTGATGCAGCTAGCCCTGATAGGTAGGCCCTAGGACTATAGACGTAGTAAGCTTTACCGACTCCTGGAACTGGGTACTCGGCTCCCAACTGCCGAGTACCCGTTTGCCACGAAGCTCATATTGTGTGCATAGCCACCAAACAAGAGATACTCATGGCTTGCCTCCGTGGGGCTGGGAGGCTGGGTCCATAATAGAATGGTGAGTATTGTTAGATCGCGGAGAAAGGGAAATTGAAATTTCCTTCATTCTCCTTCGATCAATACTCACCATTCTATTACTTCTGATATACACCAGATTTAGTCAGTAACATGGTGGGAAGGGGCACGCCATCAATTGCTACTTTTGCCCCTTAGAGAAAGAGCTAGACTTAAACTTGATTAATGGAGACATAAAAAGGACCATCAAGTTAACGGAACCGAACCACATTCGCATCACTGTCCCCCCCCCCTTTTTTTCTCCTAAGAAAAGGGAGAGAACTCACGAACACGCATCTCGCCTGAAAACACAAATATGCCAAGAGGGTTAACTGCTCTTTGCATGTATTAGCCTGGGAATGAGCATGAATATATAAGATGAATGAACATGATATATAGACATAATACAAAAAACTCAATATTGAATTACCTCATGATATTTGGATTTCAGACCTGGAGCCTCCAACCATTCACTTGTCCGGCTATCAGTGACACAATCTGGTTGACATCCTCTCGCTCGACCATGTCCGCTTCTTAATTCTTTCTTACAAATGCCAAAAAAGGAAGAAGAGCAGTGTGGTCGTATAGCTATCGTCTCAAAACAGCTAAAGCGAGTGGATTGGCGGAGTCTGACACATCCCTCATATAGTAATCCGTGAAAGAGGACTCACAGTGTCATTGTGCAACAGCCATGATGTCCTCTAATGGAACACCATTGTAAAGGGCGGTCGAGGTGGCTATTCCTCTAACATCGTGTGCCATTGCCCAGTCGCAATCTCATGGGTAGTCTGAATGCATTCGACTACCCATCGAGAGATAGAATCCATGGATGCGGCGCCATATGGCTTCTATGGCAGATCCACAGATGTCTATCATTGGACCGTAACGAGTCTGTCCGTTTTTTGTACTTAGTCAAAGCATGGACTGGGCACCAGACACTGGCATCACGATCAAACCTACTTAGTTTGGGTATAATGATCGGTTTGCCGGGATATCTCACTGATTGATTCTTTGACATAAACTCTGCTCTTGGCAGTAGGCGCAGACCCTCTCTGCAGACAATAAATCGGTCACTCTCTGCTGAAAGTGCATGGATCTCACCGCACCTTCTAGCTGAGGAAGCTGCCAATAGAAAGACCGCCTTTGGAGTCAAATGCTTTAGACTAGCCGAACGCAACGGTTCGAAAGGGTGCTTGGCCAGTACATTGAGCACTAAAGATAAACTCCAGGCTGGAATGACTACCGGTTGTCTCGGTCGGAGATTGCTCATTCCCTTCACCATCACATTCAACTGGGCCACCTCTGGACTATCCCTGTTGGCTAGACAAGGGATAACTGATGCCAAAGCTGACTTGTATCCAGCAATTGTGACAGGAGCTAGTCCTGAAAAGAACAGCTCATAGAGAATGTCTGCTATTTGCTGAATAGTGGAATGAAAGGTACCAATACCCTTTTCTTCACACCAGTCTGCAAATCTGTTAACCTTGTTGTTATATGACTTGAAGGTTGACCTCCTTCTAGCAGCTGCGATGAAATCTGTAGCTTGTCGAGAAAAGCCTTCCGACGTGGAACATTGTTTGATAACATCCACGCAGTCAATTTGAACATTTCGGGATGCTCGGGTAGGAAGCGTCCCTTGGCCTAGGAGATTATGTTCGGAACCTCGGGTATCTGCACTGGATTTTCCACCAGCAGATCTAGAAGATCCGTGAACCACGCCCTGCTGGGCCAAAATGGCGCTATTAGCAGGACCAGGCACGGTTCTTCCCTGATCTTCACCAATATCTTCGATAGAAGAATGGTGGGTGGGTACGCGTAAGCTTAATGCCAGAGCGTCTGTATCGACGGCATTTGGATCTGGAATCGGCGAGACATAAGTCATGATTTGAGCATTTTCCCTTGTGGCGAACAAGTCCACGTTGGGTTTGCCCCGATGCTCGAAGATCCTGTGAAGAACTGGAGGTTTGAGAGACCTTTCTGTTGGCAGAATTATCTGTCTGCGAGACAAAGCATCCGCCAGAATGTTCAATCACCCAGGAATATGAGCTGCTTTCAAAACAACCGAGTAATTCCTGCACCATTGAATCAAGTGCCACACACTGATACATAGTGTGGGTGACTTGGTCCCGCCTTGGCGATTTATGTATGATACTACTGTCGAGTTGTCCGACCGTATCAATATCGCCTTCCCCCTGACTTTTGGAAGAAACTATTCCAATGCCAGTTCCCCTGCCATCATTTCCAACAGATTGATATGCAGCTGGCTCTCTTGGAGAGTCCATGTGCCTGAGACCTAGTGTTCTCCCAGGCAGGCCCCCCATCCCTCCAGCGATGCATCCGTGTACACGGACAGCGGGGGGTGGGGTAGGTGCGGCGAAACTCTGACTAGGAGATTCTGACGCTTTTTCCAACATACAAGATGCGACATCATTGGCTCCAAAACTGGCACCAGTTTTGACAGGGGTTCTGTTCTCTGTTTCCACAGAGACATCAGATACAACCGGATAGGTCTTCGCATCAGAGCAGCGTACGGGATTACCTGCTCCATGGAGACCATCATGCCCAGCATCTGAAGAAACTGCCTCGCCTGAATGTGGTTTCCCAATCGAAAACTCTTGAAGATGGCTAACAGAGACACCACTCTGGGATCTGACGGGTAAACCCTGCCCTCCTCGAGATCGAATCGCATCCTTAAATAAACGAAATGTTGAGTGGGTGTCAACTCGGATTTCTCCTTGTTGACTATCCAGCCTAGATCTGAAAGCAACTTCAGAGTCAGCAGTATCCACCTCTAACCTGGCGGATGTGTCTGCTTTGATCAGCCAATCGTCTATGTAGGTGTGAAGCGCCACGTTCTCTTTTCTGAGAAATGCCGTCACCGCAGGGACCACTCTGGTGAAAACTCTTGGAGCTGTCGACAGGCCGAATAGGAGGACTATAAACTCCCATACTTGATTCTGAAACGCAAATCTCAGAAACCTGTGACAACTCCTGTTCATTGGAATGTGGAAATATGCATCTTTCAGATCGATCGATACACACCACATTCCCTTCCTCAATCCTGCGATTACCGACCTCGGAGTTTCCATCTGAAACCGAGGCGTATGGATAAACCAATTTAATGGCCTGAGATTGAGTACGGGTCTCCATCCCCCATGTGCTCTTTGGGACAAGGAATATGTTTGAATAGAAGCCTGGAGTGTTCCAGTTTGCTGGTTTTATTGCTCCCTTCAGAAGCAAGCCTGACACTTCGTTTTGAATGGCTTCTAACTTGTCTGGTTCCCTTGGAACGGGTGTCCAGACAGGTGCCAAAGACAGATTCTGTGGTGGAAAGTCCCACCACTCTGGCATGTACCCCTGGGATAACCATCCCAGAACCAGACTGTCTGACGTCACACCTCGCCAAGCCTCGACGAAATGCATGAGCCTTCCACCCACTATAGACGCCTATTGGGGGTGTCTGGCTCGCGATCCGCCCCCCCCCCCCCTCTCTTGACGAGAGAGAAAGAGAACCATTTTGGTCTTGGCTTGGCCGGTCTAACTGGCACCGCTGTTCCTGTCGCACAGGTACGGTCCAGGCAGATGCGAAGGGAGCCCTCGTACCCTCAGGTACGATCCGCTCCCTTCTGTCCGCCCTTTGAGGACTTACCCTTCCCCTTGCCCTTCCCGCCTCTCGGGCGATCAGGAGCAACATTGGGGAGGGTAGGGGCCTCCACAACCTTCTTGGCTTTCTTCGCCGGAGGCAGCTAAGAAATCCCAGTAGAAACAGAAGCAGCACTAGGCTTAGCTTTCGCCTTGCTTTTTCTGCTTCTTAGAAGGTTGCCCGGTCAGCGGCTTGACTACAGCCCCTAGTGCGTGCGCTTGACGCACTAGTTCTAGCTGCAGATTAACCGCCAACCGATTCTGCGCAATGCTGGCCATGTCCTCTAAGATGGCCTGCGCCTGGCCACCAAAGATGCTAGGGCCTGTCAGGGGCGTCCCAAGAAGATGCTCCATAACGGCAGTAGCTGGACGCATATGGTCAAGGACCATCTGCCTCCTGGACTTAGTCACATGCGCCTGCACCCTTGCCAATGCGTCCATAGACAGCACCAGGGCGTCATTAACGCACGAAAGCGCCACAGCTGGCACAGGGTGGCCTGCCCCCGCTTCAGCCCACACCGACTGAAGAAGATGATAAAAGTGGTTGACGGCACTCATTGCTGTCCTCACACCCTCATCACATAGAAACAGGACTTCATCATGGTGTACCTGAGCTCTGTCCACCAGTGCCGGGGCGGGGCCACCTGCTCCAGCACTCTGGACACCCAGTACCCAGCAGTCATCCTCGGTGACCGACGGGACAACACCATACCTGTCGTATCCCCCCCCCCCTCCCATGGAATACGACACCTCGCCCGCACTTCCATTGAGGCCGCAGGAAGCTGGCCCTTGGTCATGAGTTGTTTGCTATAAATAGCATCAAGCAACCCCATAAACCTTGGATCCAGTCCAATAGACTGGATCCGGGCTGCGGGCAAGATCCCTGTGCTAATCGATGCACGGTTGCATCCTCCTCGGCTGTGGTCGAAACCACGGACGGGTCTACCCTGGCTAGCCAAGCCAGAGCTTCAGACCAATCTGTCTCCGAGGAGGACACTCACTTCGTAGCAGTTGAGGAGCCGTGGCCAAACACGGGTGCCAACGGCACCCCATGTCTGACCGCCGGACCAGGCAAGATAGGTGAGTACCACGCCTGGCCAGCCACACCCGTCACCATGTCGGTTGGCGGCAAACCAACCATCACGGAACCGGTTCCCGGTACCGGAGTGGCCTTAACCACAGGCGGAGCCACTGCTCTGGCTTGTGCCAAGCCAGACAGATGGAGGACGGTTCCGTCCAGGACGGAATCGACCGCCATGCTCTCTACATGCGGCATCACAGGCCGCAGCAGCCTCTCCTCCTCGGCCTCCTCATCTTCAGACCCCGAAGAGTCGTCACTAGACGAGGAAACCGTGGAGCTGTCCTGGCGGACAGCTCCCATGCCTGACGGACCGGCCACCGCTACTGGACCACCCGGAGGTGGCCGCAGAGAGACAAGAGTCCATCAGGCCGGAGCCCGACGGGACTGCCAGGGGGGCGTACAAGACAGCTCTCTCGGTGGCCAGTCCAGAACCCTGTCCAAGGACAGGGTCAGAATCAAACATGGGGAGAGACTGCCCTACAACTTTTGGCAGCAGGGACGCCACCAGCGTGGGCAGAACGCTATGCAAGAAGCCTTGCATAGCAGGACCAAACCACACCGGCGGTGCCATCTCCGCCACCTCTGGTTGCAGACGTGAAACGCCCCCAAGGGCCAAAACGGACGCTCCACGATTTACTTTCAGACCGCCTGACAAGGAACAAGGGCAAGGAACTTAAGCATCATATCCACCGCACTGCGCAAACGTTACACCTACTGTCAAGATTACATTTAGTACAGCGGAAACAGACATGGACCTTGAATAGAACCCGTACGAATTTGTGGCACGCGTCACATGATGGCGGGGCTGGCTTGGCCTATGAATAAGCACAAACCTACAATAAGCAAGTGGAACGAAACAGAAATGGAAGGCAGACAATTAATTTTCAAATATTTTGACCCTAAATTAACTGTAAACCCTCCCACACCCCACCCCGCAACGTTACAGCAAATATCGCATTGATTATGAAGTCAAGAACGAAGCGGGCAATAATACACCCATACACTGATCCTCAAGGATGTATAACGGAACCAGGAATCATATCGCATAGCATTCGGGGTATATTTACTAATAAATATAAATTATACTCCTAACGAAGGCCAAAACGATATGTGAAGAAACAACAAAATGTAAACAAACTGCTGTAGCACACGGTAAAGTCGCAGACCACACATCTAAATCAAGAATTTTGAAACCACTGATCATTGCAAACAGATCGTGATAACACGCAAAACTTGAAAATTCCAGTTTTTATGGTACTAATAAAAGTACGCAGCACCTAGAATCAGATGCGCGAATTAATGAAACATTTTCTTCACATAAACATCCGAGTAACACGGTGTGACGTCACCCCTGCTCGGATCTTACGGAGAAAGACGTCAGCCGATTTTCGTGTTTAAAAACACAGATAAGCCAACACCTTATTTCATATCTGCTGATCGCCTGTTGGGGTTAAAGGAAGGCGATCATCTGGCATATTTCATTGTTAACACACGTCCCAAATTCTTTGGGGTTAGAAATTGGAACATGCGACACAGACGAAATTTTGAAGACCTAAGTCTTTTAACTATGGAATAACATGGAAAAATACAACCTGGTTATCATTGGCAGCACCCATGGTAATCCAAAATCCTTTAGAGAGCGCACAAAGCTATCACAATTTACACAGAAAAAAGACTTAATATAATCTCAAGACTTCCAACTGCAAAAAAGCATGTGTCTCTTGTTGCTATGCAAACAAGAATGAGTTTCATGGCAAACGGGTACTCGACAGTTGAGAGCCGAGTACCCGGTTCCAGGGGTCGGTAAAGCTTACTAAGTCTATAGTCCTAGGGCCCAACTTTCAGGGCTAGCTGTATCAGAAGTAATAGGATGGTGAGTATTGATCGAAGGAGAATGAATCCTTGGACCCATAGTTTTGACTGTCTGAAATGAAATCTTCCAACTAACACGATTGATATGTGGATTTGATGGGGGAAATGGTCAAATGAATCCGAAGATTCCTCTACAAAAATGAGTTTGAGGCAAATTTAGATGCGTCCTGCGACAGTTTGAGGCAAATTGAGATGTGTTCCGCATGGCAGTGCTATCCCTCCAACACTGTTGATGATTTATGAGAATGTTCTCAGCAACGGCACCGGCACATACCATATTTCAAGCATACATACAAATCAACATGGCCAATGTTCTACAAATAATAACGGCAGAATTCCATTTTGAAAACTATTTAAAGTTACTTCCATATCGTGATGCAATACGTCTTCTTCATTTCAGTACCCTCAACAACCGACTTGCCATAGAAACACAAAGATGGATTGCTATAGAGAGAAATGAGTGTCTTTTCCCCAAATTTAATGTAATAGATTTTTTTATTTAAAAATATTTTATTGTAACATATATGTACAACGATATTGGGCACACGTTATCTCCAGAATAGAAGATGAAAATCAGTTTGTGTTTAAATGTGAAATGTATAATATAGAATGAAATAATTCAACGCCACTCTATTATTCAAACCAAAACAATGAAGATAAGATTTGTGGTCTATTGTCCATATGCAAGAAACCGATACTTACCAAACTGTAAATTCATACCACTATCCAAGAAAGTCTTCTACTGTTGCTACTGATACTGCCATTGCTACTGCGTCTACATTTACTACACCTATTGCTGCTACTGAGACAACTACTATGTAATCTCCCTTATTGCTGCAGCCAAAATGTATAAATTATAATCCGACCTCATTTAAGGCTAAGTTATAGCCATGTCTCTGCTAACAACACCAACAATGTCGTAGAAACTTCATACTCCCCATCCTTCTTTAGACACACGCACGCACGCACGCACACACACGTTAACAACTACACTATGAAGCAATCTGCTGGCAAGTTATACCTCAAACCTTCTGACCACACATAACAATAACATTGATCAGGGTCATGCTCGCCATGCAAATACTTATCAAAGGAACAAACCATCACTAAATGTTCTAATTATTGGAAGTTCAACTCAGAAAGATCAGCGGAATGTACGTGTCATCTTGAGCAACTAATGTAACTGTCCAGTCTTATGGTGGGGTACGGATTGATGAAACAACTAGGTTTTTCAATTCAATGAAATGCTAAGGACTCTAGCTACACGGCATGATGTAACGTACATACGTAAGTGATTCAAAGTAACAGGTTTCTCGTGTGTAGCAACATATTTCCCACCTGTAGCAACTGATTTCACGTCCTACACGCTTATATCTCAAGAGCTGACTGACAAATGGCTATTTGACCTGTACCTATTATTGCGAAACCCGGGCTGTACAGACAAATCATGCAGAATTCAACAGGCATCTCATATCTTGTGCAAAGGTGTCTGTTTAATGGGACATGAGGACTTTAACAATGATTTCTCATTGTGTGTACTATTCTAGTATAATTCACGAATTTCAATGACAAGCCCTAACAAGAACCCCAGGGGCTACATTACGTTGTTTTCAACGTATATGGAATCATAATCAATTTCATCATATGTAGGCTGGCGTCGCAATAATAATGACGTAGGCTACTATAACTCCTTCATACAGCTCGAAAAGTGTACTAATTCTATTTCTTTGATGGATTTACGATTTAAGAAACATTCTGTTTGAATATTTTGAAACTAATTGGACTGGGATCTGTGGCTGCCATAGGTAAATCACTTTCAAAATATTCAACAGCTTACCCTCAAGTGCCTTGCTCTGCGTAGATTGGTGTACCTGTGTGGCTTACCTGCAAATATTGTCTCTGGGATTCACTCCCATCAACCTTAGCGCCCGCGCATTAGCGATGACTCGACTGAATCCCCCACATATGGTCGTAAATCGCGATGTTCTGCACGCGGCCGATACCACTGTAAACCAAGCGGACACATTAGCATATGATACTCAATTAACCTTTCCTGTTTATCCATCCATCATGACGTCATAATCATTATGTCATGATTGACTCGATTTAGTCCATCTTAGACGCTTAATAGTCCGGCAGGTTTTTTTTAATTGTAGGCCTATGTCTTTACTATTTAAAGGGATGCTAATCCCATCTCAGATGTTGTATTGTACTGATAGATTATGGTGCCTAGATTCCATATCATTCATATCCTGTCACATTTCCTTTTCTGTATCACAATTATCTGCTTTGTAATATCGCGCAAACGTTGAACAGTGATCGCCACCATTTTGTCTCCTCAAACAGCAGTGTGTGATGTCATGCAAGTGCCAATGCATCACATTCTTTATTATGTATTACTTATCCCTTTGAATATTTTGAAACTAATTTGACGAAGTTGTTGCTGCCTATGGCAGCAACAACTTTCAGTCAAATTAGTTTCAACATATTTAACAGCTTACCCGTATTGTTGCTTTTATACAAATTGCAAAACTATAGCTGGAGCCTCTATGACTGAGTGTATATATCGAGGCGGGCACGCTAGGTTTCTTTCTGATTGGTTGAAAGGTAAATCATGACAGCCATCATAGGGTGTAGAAATGTACCAACATTTAGCTACTAAACTCTGAATATCTTTCTTTAGAGGCATGACATAAAGCTTAAAATTACCTGCACAGTTTATGAGTGGAATATTAGATCACCTGAATAGCGATCGAGAGATGAGGTTAGTTATCCTTTAATACTTTTACATCAGCACCCAGTCAAATTAGTTTCAAAATATTCAACAGCTTACATGTATAGTTTTCTTGAAATTGATAGTCAGAGTTCAGGGATTGATGGATCCCAAAACGGGCGAAGTGTGTGTGGAGCTTAGTTAGAGGTGGTGCCTGTCATTCTGGTGGTAAATTTTCAAAATTTGCCTGCAAATGGACATTACTCAAATCGTTGCATAGGACAGTTTTGACAGAATTGATCTTGATGGTGGTTAATTATGCTCCCCGAAAAATTTGGGGGAGCAGGTTGTCGGCGCTTTGTCCGTTCGTCTGTTCACCCTTTACTCGTTTGTCCGGGCCATAGTTTCAAGACGTATATATATGATCATGAAACTTGATATGTGGATGCATCTTATTGAGAAGATGTGCAATGCATGAAAAGTAGGTCAGTGTGACCTACTTTTGACCTACTTCATGGCTCAATGAATATTACCGAAAATCGTGGTCCGGGCTGTAGTTTCAAGAGCTTTTAGTATAGGCCTATGGGAACTAAACCCAGATATGTAGATGCATCTTAGTGAGAAGGTGTGCAGTGTATGAAATGTGGGTCAGTGCGACCTACTTTTCGCGCTTCATTGAACATTACCGAAAACTTTTGTCCGTGCTGTAGACTTTTCAAAAGTTTTGGGTATACGGGAACTAAACTTGATATTTGGATGTATCTTAAGGAAGAGTTGCAGTGGATGAATCCAGTTTTAGCTATGCCCCACCCATCTCTAGCTAAGCTCTGTTCAGGCTTTGCCTGTGTTGGGATCGATCACTGAATCTCGATTTCCAGAAACTTACATAGGTAAGCTGTTGAATATTTTGAAACTAATTTAACTGCGTACTGTTGCTGCCCATTGTAAAGACATGCATTTCGTTCGACTGACGGACTATTCAATGCCCCTAATGGACTTAGCTACGTCATTAATTAATTAGTTAATTGTAACATCAGCCTACATGTGACGTAATTGATTATGACGTCATATACTTGATCGACAGAGTGGATTCATCCATTACAGTGTGGTACGATTTCGGATTTCAGAACTGCAAATCAAGCAATAGCCCATGGAGATTGCAGAAGCTCTCCTTCCCGGTTTTTCTCACATTGTAAAACGTCTTCGAATTTTCCGGATTTTTTTCAAATTTTCAAATTTAATTTTTTGGATTTCTTCAGATCACGCCCAACTAGTGTATTATCACACATTTTCTTATGTTAAAATTCGAGCAAAATCGGACCAGTAGTTTCTGAGATATTCATAGATCCAGAATTTGATCCGATCCAGATCCGTTTCTTTATCCGGAACACGGTAAGAGTTTGGACATCCTCTTGCACGGCAAGTTCCTTCCTAAAAACTTGAGCTAAATCGGATCAGCATTTTTTAGATACCGGTTGGGACATACGCACGAATGCACACATTCTCCCGCCGGCAGACGGTTAATCCTCCGTGACGTCGTAACTCCAAACTGACGTAATTAGTACGGCCCGATGGTGTTGCGAGAATGGCATGCACACAGAAGCGATCACAATACCCGCTTCCCCTTACGGGGCGAGGGTAACAAATGTATCAGGCTTTCAAGCCCACACCACATCAAAGTAAATATACTACAAAACAGGTAAGGGCACCCACGGGTCTGCGTCAGTATAGACCCACACAAACATACACACGGGGATATTCAATGAATCCACGCCATTATAAACAGAACTAGATTGATCCAAATCGGATTAACGCGTCATCGCAAATTCCCATGTTCATCGCTTTGAATTTTTGACATCCACCCCCCCCCCCCCCCACCCCACAACCCACTCCAGGGGCGGAGCCAAATGTAAATGCCTTTTGCACTGGACAATCATAAGGGGTAGCTCACATACCAAATTTGGTTGAATTTCGTGCAATAGTGTCAGGGGAGTTGCATTACAATCAATTTCATGACCTTTTTACCACCTTCCCCACCCCCAGGGCTGAGGAGGGGGGGGGGGGGGTGGTGGTGGTGGTGGTGGCGAGGAACAAATGTAAATGGGTTCATCCACTCCACATTGATATGGGTAACTCACATACTAAATTTGGTTGAATTCCGTCCAATGGTTTCGGAGGAGATGCGTTAAATCAATTTATGCAGGTTAAAATTTGACCTTTTGACCCATTTCCCGTCCCCCTGTGGATGGAGCCAAATATAAATAGCCTCTTGTGCTCCACAATCATATGGGTAACTCAGATATCAAATTTGGTTGAGTTCCGTCTAATGATTTCAGTGAAGTTGCATTAAATCAATTTCATGACCTTCTGACCCCATCCCCCATCCCCTGAGGGCGGGGGCCAATGTAAAGGTGCTCATGCACTCCACATTGATATGGGTAACCGGCATACTAAATGTGGTTGAATTCCGTCCAACAGCGTCAGAGGAGTTGCATTATAATCATTTTTTTACATTTTGACCCACCATCCCCACCCACCCTCGGGGCGGGGCCAGATGTAAATGTGCTCATGTACTCCACATTGATATGCGTAACCCACATACCAAATTTGGTTGAATTCTGTCCATCGGTTTCGGAGGAGATGCTGTCACGGAGCGAGCCTCCCTGTAGTGCTCAATTAAGCGATTCAAATTGGAAAGTTGTTGTCTAGGGGTTAAATATTGGGAGGATCTACCGTTAATCAATTCATTTGATCCGAATTGCTTAACTAAACGGAAGTTAAGTCAATGCAATTATGACTCAAATGGATTCAAGACGCTGGATTGACAGAATCAAGAGACCCAAGATGGCGGTCTCTTTTTCAAATTGACTCAATATGGTAACATCATCTTTCGAAGATCCAATATGATGCCTTCTTGACCTCAGAATGACCTCATAGGGCGATCTCATTATAAGTGGTAGTCAGTATACCATTAAGTAATTACTAACCTATACTAATAAAATAATGAAGATGTATAGTATATTATGTTTTGTGTTTGTTGGTGTAATGTCATACCAAAATCTGCATGTCTTTCGTAGAGACGTAAAGACTGTAGTCTGTCATAGTTGAGTTGCTCGACCCTAGAGAGGTGGTCGAAGAAGATGATCCGAAATAGGTCGTGCGAATCCGGAATAATAATCGATATATATGCGTGATATAAACACAGGCACGGGAATATAAGGAGCGTGACGTCACTGGCGAAACATATATGTGCAACGCCCAATGTGGGCGTTAAAGCACAATGACGTTAAACGAAATGGAGATCCAGAGGTGATTCGTTGAAGACTATCCTCGGATGACTGCTGTTAAGAATCGAGTCCCGAAATGTAATTCGAAGAAGATAACTATATTACATCGGTGTTCTGATAACTGATGCGTAGATGTAAAGAACGGGTTCGACACATCTCTATGGTGATTGAGAATGTTCGATGATGGATCTTTATGTTTGCAGCTTTTATGGGTGGAAAGCTATCCCTGAATAGACTGAAGATTAGCGTAGAAGCGTTCGACGATGGGTCATAAGATTAGAAGACCCATGAGCAGATGAATGACTACTGATGAAGGTTCAATGGCTGGTTCGGGAGGATAAGAGGTTCCCAATGGCTGATTTGAACCCAGAGCCGGTAGGCGTGACGGTAAGTGAGCTAAGTGAGTTGTCCCTAGGGCGTGGAGAGGTCTTTATTGAAATGTGATCGCAGATCAGGCGTAAATGATCGACCGATCGATTACCTCAGTTCTCTTGTAGATTTCACGCCTCCTCCATAGGAATCAATTACGGCACCTAGGACTATCACTACTAATTCAACTTAATATAAAACGTTGATATTCAACTACTTAGCTTGTTCCTCTTAAAAGGAACCCCTACCGCTCACATAAAATAATAATAAGAAAACCTTTAAAAAAATTCACATTTGAAGAACCAGACACATCTCGCTGGTTTCACGCCTGCACACACTAATCTTGCTATTCACTGACACATGCTCTGGCGGCAATTTTCGCGCCGAGAAGCATGTATAATGCCATATTTGGAAGTTGACTGATGAATCATAGTATTGAGTGATTACTCAACCATATCGAAATCAGACTTGATAGTCCCATATCAATTTAACCAATTTTGGATCATATTTTGAAAACATGGGATCTATCGTGTCAGATTAAGATTCTTAGGCTCATAAGCAATATATAAGCGGCCTTATTCAAATTTTAATTTTGTTTGTGACGTCATATTTCGCATTTCCGATTCTGTCAATACAATCGTCAATTCTCGGTATTGCGAAACTATCACCGGAAGTGATGTCATTAACACGGCGGAAGTCAGTACAAAACCGGAAGCTGCCATCAAGCTTCGGTACCAACACACGTGGACTACTCCAAGGGCTACCATAGGCTGTATAATGCCATTTTGTAACATATACGCAATCTCTTTATCGATTATTTCAGATTTCATTGGGTGTGTACGGTATGGAGATTGCTTGATTGGTTTGGCATTGCCCACGTCTATATCATGGCTAATCACCGAAGTGCATCCTGGAGTATCTTTGAAAAGACACGGATACTGGTTACAAAAAGTTACTATGTCTTGTCTCTGATTATCCTTTAAATAGGACAATGTGTCGGACAATGACGACAAAGCATTTGTGTTGTCCATCTTTGGCTCGCATATTTTCTCAGTTGTTGATGTGAGATCAATGCCGTCATCAAGGTGGAATACCTTTTTATCCACTTGTAGGATGACCACATCCTTGCAAGGAATAGTGACGTCACGATCAATATACTCGTGTAAAAGATTGACATAGCAACATTGGAGGGCTTTACGTTTTCCTGGGGTTTAATCCAGTAATTCAAATCACCATCATGACTTGTGATAACGTAATGACCTTCGTATTTCGCTTGTAAAGGACTACTTGTCACTGTAGTCATCTTTAGGACTTTATCGCCAACTACGAAACTTCGCTCTCTAGCATTTTTATAATACCACCGCTTTTGCTCGTTCTGGCTACTCTTCAGATTTTCTGCTGCAAAATCGTGTGTCATACTTATCTGTGTACGTAAATTGGTGATGTTACTATCCGAGCGCAGAGTTAATAGTTGCTCTTTCAATACAGTTAAAGGACTTCGGACTGTATGCCCAAATACCAGTTCATTTGGAGAATATCCAAGTGATTCGTTAACTGTATCGCGGAGTACCATGCATTTGTTCTAAGGCTCCCTGAGACTCAGGATGATAAGCGGTGCTAGTTATATGCTTAATACCAAGTTCTTGACAAACTTGTGCGAAAATATTCGATGTGAAATTTGACCCTTGTTCAGTTTGAATTTCGCGTGGTAAACCAAAAATGGTGAAAAACTTTAGCAAAGCTTTTAACACAGATTTTGCTGTAATATTTCTCAGTAGAACGGCATCAACAAATCTTGTACTTGGACAAAAAATTGTTAGCAAATACTGATTGCCAGCCTTCGTACGACTGAGCGGTCCAGCACAATCCAAGACAATTTTTGAAAATGGTTGGCCAAACACCGGAATCGGTGACAACGGCGCTTTGACTATGGGTTGGTTTGGTTTACCAACCAACTGGCAGGTTTTACAGGATTTACAAAACGGTTTTACATCACTGTGAATTAAAGGCCAGTGGAAATTGGGCGTAACGATGGAAGTTGTCTTTTTACGGCCAAAATGTGGACCACATTGTGAGCCGCTATGGGCCTGCTCAAGTACTTTATACCAGTACTGCACAGGTAGTACTAATTGCTCTACCACTCTGTGTTTATCATCTAGTTTTGAATCACGTGGAGTGTATTTACGTCTGGGGATTCCATTATCCCAGTAGTAACAGATACGGTAGTTAAGCCTCATCTCTGGATCACTAACCAGAAGAGATACATGCGTTATCCCCTTATCCTCCATTTGCAGACGTGCCAGTTCCCCAGAGCTGTACTCCAACTTGGGATCACCTACAAACGTGACACAGTGATACATGCTTTTAGATGTTCCAGCATACACCTCCATCCCTGTCGGATTCATCACATGACCTTTAGCTTGGGTGCGTGTAACGACACACGTCGAAGTTTGAGTTTGAAAATCTCGACTATGCACACGCGAAAACAAGTGTCATCACACGAATCGAGAGATGGGAAGTCGGACACTATGGGACATATCATGGAAGTACTCACTGCACTTTTACCCATACATAATGCTTTAGCCTGCTCTGGCTTAATAAACAATGCAGCTAAATCATTTCCCAATAATAATGAAATTCCTACTATAGGTAATTTCTTTACAACTCCAACAGTTACATTATGAATCCTGTTTGCGATTTCTAAATTTATTTTATGATGTGGAATATTCACAAATTCCATTTTTACGCCACGGGTTAATACGCTAGAACCTGTATGACTCTTCAGGACATTGCAACAATGACTGTGATAACAAAGTCTGTGATGAAGCAGTGTCTCTCAAAATGGTGACCGGGGTTAAAACAATGCTTGTTTTATTTACAGTTAAGTGAATCACTCCGGCTAAACAATAATCTCTAAATAATACGTCAACTTTGGGAAATTTAGGTGGATCGACGAGTCTCCTGTCATTCATAAGACTCAGATGTATTTAACTGATCGAATTCATCTTCGTTCGTTAACTCATTAGTTAATGACGGGTCAGAACAATCAATCAAATCAGATACAACTGACTCCGCAATTCTGTAGATCGCCGGGTAGTGTCGGGCCGTTCCGGTGTATCATGTCGACTCGCCGTGCCGCAAGTGCACGACGAATGATGAAGCTGGTTATCATCCGGTCTCGAGGTGATGGACCTTGTACAAGACTGCCCTGCGGATAACAAAAACTGGCTCATAAGGCCGGTGGAACTCAATCGTTCCAGTGGGGCTGTGCGACCGTCGTCGCGAACATTAAATACAACATTCTCATCCCAAGAATTTGTGTCACCAGTATGCCTGTCCATAGCAATTTCGTGATCTATGGACTTACAAGATTTGATTTTGGTGACCTAAAAATATAAGTCTATACAATGATTTTACCTAAACAATTATAAATATGCTATATAAAACTAAAATAAGAGCATACAAAAATACGAGACATAGAGACAGGTAGATGAACTTTTAAACATGGGGCTCCAGGAGGTACCACACAGACCCGTAGGTCCACAGAGGTATCCCCGCAATGGAGGCCCCCATACACGAGACTTAACTAATTAACTTAATATATGTTATTATACCTCTAAGCTGAAAGGAAGGAAATTATCTCGGACGAAAAGTTATGTGCCTCACGCGGGCACTACTCCTAGTGTTAGTTTTCGGTGAGGAGTATTACCCTCGCGTGGACTGTCGTCACTGAATCTTTGCGAGAGGCAAGTGCCTCACGCGAGCCTCCATCTCGGGAACGTGTCACCACTGCTTAAAGCGGGAGAAGAGTAGTTGGCAAAAATGGGCCCACTGTAGTATTTCAAACAAAAATGCTTGAGGAAGAAAAGACCATACCTAGTGAGATTATGACTATAGGGTTGCGTGCTGTTTTACGTGAAGACGGGACGAGTGATTCCCAATGGATTCCCTCATCACCGTCTTATGTCATTCTTAGTATGCTGAATTAGAAGTTGCCGCTTTATTTATGCGGGCCTTCTGCTTTGCTTAATTAGCTTTTAGTTTTTCGAAACAAGAACTATTTTAGGCTGCAAATGGCTGGTATCTACCTAGCTATTAGACATGGCTGTCATTGAGAACAGACGCCCTAAGACATCAATACTGAAGACAGCGCTCATACATGTTACTTAGTAAGATCTCCGAACTGGATAAGAATCCGGACATCCTGCTCCGTAACCACATAAAACTTTACAGGACATTGGTTACTATTCACGTAAGCATTATTAGACAATTGTTCTATCGTTATGGTGGGGTGAGACAGACGAATACCCACCATAAATGTCCTTCCCGTAAGGGCGTGGCAGATCTAAATATCATGCCCAGACAATATTATGGAACTAAGGTTGGGATACGCATCTCGCCCGTCACCGGCTCCTATGGAACTAACCGTTTAACCTGTCGTTAGGTTTATATACAAGTTGCCCAGTTTTGCACTGTGGTGCGGGAGGATTGTTCAGCAAATAAAATAATAATTAAGACATGTTTTCGCAGTGCTTTCCTATATTGGCAAAAGTGCTAACTACTAGGTATCCGAAGATACAGAGGGAATGTAAGTGATACCACACTCTGGCCATCACCGCTCAGAAACCCCAACAGTTTCCCAGTCGGATCAGCCCATGGTACGGATAGGGACATCCAAACAATTAAGAAGCCACAAGGCTGAATGGAGCGAGACAAAATCTTAGAGTTATGAGTCTTACCGGAGTGCGGGGCTAGATTATCGCACTGCCGGAAGAGAAGAATATACTACAGATTTCTTAATGAAGAAAGTGTCTCTAATCATATTAAACCTATCCTAACGAGCTGAATAGAAACGGTTTAGTAGGTAGCATGCCGCGCTAAACAGAGTTATAGCACGGACAGCGACCTCAGTGAAAAATTGTTGGTGGCGAGAGAAAGTGCTGCATATATAAGTGTTGCTTTATAGTGTTTCCTACGTGCACTGCAGTCCTATATTTTCTATAAAGAAACAAAACATATGAACTGATGGCCACTGGCCATATATATACATAATCTAAGCAGAACAATCAATGCGGTATCAAATGATCAGAATTATATATCTTAGTACAGGTTAACGAACCTACCACGGTACCTTTTAGTCATCGGGACCGTTCTTACGGATACAATTTAATTAGAGAAGTACATATAGTGAAATACTTAAAATATGAAGTATAGTTACTTGAATACTCCGTAGTTATTCTTAAGTTAGGCTACCATGTTACTGAAATTGATATGTCCTTCCGTAGTTGACGTGCGTTGATGCATTCCCAGGAATCTGGAAAGTTCCCACAGGTTGGTTCCCGCAAGCTGTTACCCGCAAACAAGATTCCCGCAAGAACACTCATGGCGGGAGTACATCGCTCAGCATGGTAAGCCTAATAGGATGTCTAACGAGCAGTCAGTAAAAGATACGATAGTACTACTGTGGTGAAGAAAGTTCCCATACACCGATGGCACAGATGGAAGTTGTAAACAACCCGGTCACAAGCAGGGGTTGCCAGAGGCAAACGAAGATACAAAACAAAGCTTAATGGTGCCGGGTACGTCAGCCAGCTCTGAAGACGCACCGGGCAGAGTTTACTTGCTGCGGTCGCAAGTTAGTAGAACCTACACGATATTAGTACGGTGACAGTTGAAATACCACTTTTAGGCATGGCCAGCATATCCGGCGAGTCATCCATCAAAGAACATCCTGCCTCTACATCTGTAGAATCACATCTTCAGGCCATAAAGGCCTCACCGCAGATTTGTGTTCCGAAGTATATATTGATATTCGGGAACAGTAATCAGAAAGTTCCAAATTGCTCCCGTAAGTAGGGAGTTACAAAATTGTTTAGTGCGGCGGATTGGCACTGCTAGCTAAGGGATAAGAACAGAAAACTGAAGTCATATGCATAATATCTGTTGATTGCACCTAGTATAGGTCCAACCTGTTCGGCCCCTATCCGAGGATGCTCTCGATCTCTGGATCGCGTCTCCTTTTATACTCCTCGTGACGTCACAGGCGCAGGCTCCAACCAATCATCATTCGAGCAACAGCCAATCAGCGTGTAGCTAATAATAGCGCAGTCGAAAGTTCTAGATCTTTCTAGAAGTTCTGCGCCCATGTGGTTGTGACGTCATGGCAATATTTTGAAGATAATCAAGAAGGGTTTTCCGTGGATAACTCAGCCATTTCTTAAAGGATTTTGAAATGGTTTACAGATTTGAAAAGCCCGTAGAATTCTGATCTTGATTAATGCCAGATTTAATGGGAATAGGTAATCCATAAGGATTACAGGGTACCATCTCGGCACACTAAAAGCGTCATCCTATCTTGGTCGTAAATTACGTGCTCCATCAAAAATAGCATCTAAGCGCATGCATGCGCACTATGTGCTTTAACGAACTTAGTCGTTTTCGCAACGCGATCTCTCCCATAGGCCCATATATGCTTATGGCTCTACCCAGGGGGGTGTGTTCAGGGAACGAATCCAGGACGGGCGGTGCGTACCCAGCTTAGCTGGTACGGCTGGTACCCGGCCGGTCGATCCGAACTACAATTCCAATTGGCATGGATGGTTTATGACCTACATGAGCAAACTTACTCACAGGTTGAGAACAATTTGAAGCGTAATGTCCGCTCAAATTGCATCGGAAGCAGCGTTGGGTGTTAGCTTGATTTCTGTTTGCACTTGCCAAACTGTGCCTCTCCACCGGTGAGTTGTTTCTACCATCCATGTGAACCGGGCTTAATACATTGTTTGGTGAAAAAGGTCTGTTTAGAAGGTTCCTGTTTGGACCACCACTAGAACGCAATGAAGACTCTGCAGTTTGGCCAGCAGTATTTTGCTTGTTATAGTTACGGTTAGTGCCATTTTTAAATGGTTTAAATGATGTGTTATTGGTAGATGGATTCCGAAAGGGTTGTATATTGACACTGTTTATCTCGACTAGATCGGCTGCAACCTCAATATTCTTGACTGAAGTTTGCAGATCAAGAAATCGTCTCTGATGTTGTGGCAAATTAAGTCGAAATTGCTTGAAGAGCAACAGATTACGTAACTCTTGGAAAGTTTTAATGCTTTCTGACTTTAGCCAGTTATCAAAATTCTGTTGTAACCTCTTAGAACGATTTCGGAAATTGAACTCCACTTGATCATCTCTCCTGAACAACTGTTGATATGCTTCTGGAACCTTTGAGTATGCTCCAAAAACTGCAGATTTGATTTTCTGATAATCCTTTCGGTCATCAGAATTTAAACCATGTTCTGCTGTCTGAGCCCGACCAAAAAGTGCTGTACATACTAAGATTGGCCATCCACTTACCGGCCAATTTAGGTCGACAGCCGTCTGCTCGAAGGTGCTGAAAAAAGCTCCTGGATCTCTTTCTAAAGATTTTGGAACCAGTCGAGTTTCACATGATATATGAAATTGTGGAGTTCGAGGTTGAACAGTATCTACAGGAATGTATGGTGTTCTTTTCAAACTTCCAATTCATATTCTTGGCATCTGGCATCACTCTCATGTTTTCGTGCTTCTACGTCACGTGTCCATGCCTCCATGACTAATTTAAGCAATTCGGATCAAATGAATTGATTAACAGTAGATCCTCCCAATATTTAACCCCTAGACAACAACTTTCCAATTTGAATCGCTTAATTGAGCACTACAGGGAGGCTCCCTCCGTGACATGGGGTCATCGTCAAACCATATCTAGCTTCCTTATTGTTGGTCAGCGGCAAATGAGTGGTTAAATTACGCAAAGTAAACACATTTGTATGCTATATTTGTGTATGGTTTTTTTGCGGAATTGCTAAAATATTTTAAGTTTTAGCAATGTTGGTCAAATCGAGATTGTTAGTTTGCAATCGCATATTATTGGTCAAGAGCACTAATTTTTTCTTATAACTTTAAAACGCTATAAGACGTATTTTGGCTATTAAAATATTCAAGCATTAATGATGGATTAAAAGAAAACAAATTTTCGGTGTTTGTTTTGGCAATTAAATAATGAAAGATTAGATTACATTACCGGTCGAACAGAAATTGATAAAAAAAAACCCCCAACATAATGGTTAAAACGAGTATTTTCTGACCGACAGCACAGTATCATCTCATCTCCACATTAATGTGTTTTTTCCAGCATTCGTTGATTATGCATTGAAATATTCTCAACACTCAATTGATAGTGTTATTGCATATCGTGGTCAAGTAGCAAATTTGTTACAGGAGGGTTAATACTCTGACGAAACCGATTTTCAGAAACCAACATGGGTATTGGTCACCGGTAACGCATTGTCATATTGTATTTTGGCACGTGTCGAGATATCCCTTGAATTTAAAACACTATTTGCATTGAGAAGCGCTATATAGCTCGATAGGAATCAATTACGGCACCTAGGACTATCACTACTAATTCAACTTAATATAAAACGTTGATATTCAACTACTTAGCTTGTTCCTCTTAAAAGGAACCCCTACCGCTCACATAAAATAATAATAAGAAAACTTTAAAAAAAAACCTTCACATTTGAAGAACCAGACACATCTCGCTGGTTTCACGCCTGCACAGACACTAATCTTGATATTCACTGACACATGCTCTGGCGGCAATTTTCGCGCCGAGAAGCATGTATAATGCCATATATGGAAGTTGACTGATCAATCATAGTATTGAGTGATCACTCAACCACATCGAAATCAGACAAAATAGTCCCAGATCAATGTAACCAATTTGGGATCATATTTTGAAAACATGGCATCTATCGTGTCAGATTAACATTCTTAGGCTCATAAGCAATTTATAAGCGGCCTTATTCAAATTTTAGTTTTGTTTGTGACGTCTTCAACTTAAAGTTGACGCGTCTCTCCTTACAGATGCATTACAATCAATTTCCGCAGGTTAAAACGACGTTTTGACCCCTACCCACCCCCTGGGTGGTGGAACCAAATCTAAATGCCTCTTGCACTCCGCAATCATATGGGTAACTCAGATATCAAATTTGTGTCAGTTCTGTCTAACGATTTCAGAGAAGTTGCGTTACGACTGATTTGACATTTTGACCTTGCCACGCCGCCCTGTGGGCGGAGCCAAATCTAAATATCGTCTTGCAAAGCGGAATCATATGGGTAATCCACAGACCAAATTTGATTTAATTCCACCCAAGGGTTTGGGAGGAGATAGCGTGACGGGCAGAAGGACGGAGGCAATCACAATATCCCCGACGTTTTTTTTGCTGAAATGAAATCTTACCTTTAGTATCAGTGCATAAATTGATTGTTACCTGAAAGAAAATAAAGTTGTTTAACAGTCTGCTAACTGAGTTTTTGCAGACGACACATTCCAATGGTTATTTCTCTGGACATGCTAAATATTTTGTACACAATTTGACTGACAGTTGTAGGTTGCTAAGCTAAAAGCAACTTTCAATCAATTTGTTTCCAAAATATTCAGCAATCCACGAGTTTGTGCTCATTTAAATGATTTCCTGGTGGCTTGCAACAGCGAGATAGTTATATATCTATTCAATAATCTTTAATGAGTTTAGTATCATAGAAGTTACAGGACTAACTGTTTGTTATCTCAGTTTCAGTTTTCTTTATTTCACTCAGGCCATTGCAAATGGCATATGAGGGCAACATTTATGCTACAGCTTTTGGCGATAGAGGTATCATCATCATCATCATCATCATCATCATCATTATTATTATTATTATTATTATTGACCTTATCAGTTTGAATAATTTGTAAATAGATATAGACGTTAATCTTCGGTGGTTGTTGTTGTGGTGTTGTTGTTGTTGTTGTTGTTGTTGTTGTTGTTGTTGTTGTTGTTGTTGTTGTTCCCGTCATCGTCATCGCATTTTTTTTTATCGTCATCGTATTGCAGTAGTTGTTCGTCGATTTGTTTGATCTTTCTCTTTGAGTATGGCAGTAGCTTTTTTTTATACAAAACAGGCGTGCTGTATATTTGGATTAATCTCTTAATTTTGTCGTCTGTATAATTTCTTGTATAATAATCCGAGATAAATTTCCTCCTTTCGGTTTCAAATCGTGGGAAGTCGAATAGAAAATGAATTTCGTCTTGTAGAACATTACAGACTTCGCGGACTCTTGTGGCTTCTCTGGGTTTTTAAGGTATGTTTCGAATTTAAAGTCTTGTCTTATCAATGCGGTAAAATCTTAATCTATTTGAACTGTTAATATTAGTTCTCCAGTTACCTATAAATTTGTTCTCTAAAATGTCTTGTTTTGTCAAACAAGTTCTTTTTTATTTATATGATCCAAGCTAAAATTCACCTTGTTCGATTGAGTTGGGGATGTTTTTGACATTATCGATCCTTTTGATATTTACATCATATTTTCCTATATATTCTAATGTGCAAAAGTAGAGGAGTTATGAAAGTTTGCTATAACCCGAGTTTACAGGCTGGCCCAAATATCTAATCACATTACATTGAATGCTAATTTTCAGCGGGAATTTGCCAAGCTCGCCGTAGATCATAGAATTTTGTGTACTTTACTTTAATTTTAACAACACTTATATACAATTTTATTGACAATTTTAGAACAGCTCTGTTTTCAAAGCCCCAGATTTCTGATGCATACAGTAAAACAGGTTGAATCATTGGGTCAACAGTATACATGGTAGGTCAATTGGGATATTAAACTGATTTATTTTTTGTATTAGTGCAAACATAGCTTTAATTCCCTGTCTTAGATTGCGCTTCCTGCATGCAAAGAAATTTCCATTATACTTAAATAAACACAGAGAAAAAGGTATTTGTCTACTATTTCCATCTCATGTGGTCCTGATTCAAAACATGGCCCATGTTTCTTCTTACGGTTTGAAAAAATTATTATTTTGGTTTTGTTGCGGTTCACCTTTAGTTTATTATTTTGACAATAGTCATGGAATGCATTTAACACTTTCTGTAAAAATCTGCTGAATCAGCCATAAGAAGGGTGTCATCTGCATAGAGCAATACTAACAAGTATAAGTAAATGTGAAGATCATCAGCCAGTTGGCTTAACCATGTAAGTCCTGGGTTTCTGCGTTCTATTAACTAAGTTTCTAGGTCATTGATAAAAATAGAGAATAATATGGGTGAGAGGTTTTCTCCCTGCCTTGATTTATACATATTTACAGAGTTTGCTCCATAGGCCAACTCTCCAGACAGTATCAAATGCTTTTTCAAAATCTACGAAGCAGCAGTATAATTTTTTCTTTTGCAAACATAATAATTCTGTAATACTATGTAAGTCAAAATTTTTTATTCCTTTCCTAAATCCAGATTGGGATTCTGTAATGATGTCATGATCTCCTGGAAATATTTTTAATCTGCCATTCAGTATAGATGTGAACAGTTTCCCTAAACAGCTTAATAGAGTTATTGGGCAGTAATTAGATGGTTCGAGTTTGCTAGCTTTATTTTTATAGATTGGTATCATCTTACCGATGAACCATGTTTCAGGGATAATTCCGGTATCAAAAACTAGGTTAAATAATTTTCCATATATGTAACATAATATCAATTGTGGATTTAATATGCTCGTTTATCCCCCCCCACCCCTCCATAGCCACTTTGGATGACATTTTGGTATTAACATCTAATTGTACTCGTACTCAAGTACATTTACAATGTACTCGTACTCAGCCTCAGTACAATTGCTAAAAAGTACATATACTTGTACTCAGTCTCGAGTACTTTGCCAAAGTACTTGTACTGAGCCTTAGTACAGCTGCCTGTACTCGATCCCAACCATGGTTTAAAAATAATTTTCTTTTGGTCTGCAAATGGACATTTTCTAAGAGAAATTGAAATTTCTTGAACAAATTCCTAGAGTTAAAGAGTTAATGCAATGTAAAAATGCAATCTACACAATTCACAGTATAACTTTGGTGAATTTCTTTCCTTTTTCCGTGTTTTTGACTTGGTTAGATTTCTATGGGTAAAATTATCAAGATACACAACACCTTGAAATTCATATTCTGAGAATTCAGGATTCAAAGGGTTTGTAATTATAAATTGTTCATTGATAAAAACATAATCAATTAATTTTAATGTTTCATTACAATACTTACAATAATCAGAACAAGAAAGACTGCCGTTCTCAGCTTGATATCCATCTTGTCACAGTTATGGTAAAATTACAGAGTGTATAACCTATATATGCCTAAAGCGCAGATACGGATGTGTGTGCAAGTTCAACTTAACTATCCTATGCCCATATATGTTATGCCACATCTAAGTAGGGCACGTTTAACTTGTGGAAGATAGAGCCTATTTAAGGACGGTCGACTATTTTGTCAGTCGAACACACTGGTTTGAGCCTAGAGCGTTTGACCGACAAGTAGTGAACTATATTCATCTTGTGTTTGTCAGCCGAACTTGCCCTGAAGTAATGTCACGCCTTTGGGAATAACACGAGCCTACGCCGATTGGCCGTTAATGGTACTATCAGACTTTAAAAGACCATGACCTTTTACTCAGTCACGTCTTTGACATTTTAAAAACAACAGATTATTGATACATGAGCACTCTGGTGCTTGTGCACTGGACTTCGTTATGGTTGGTACAAAGAAAGTGAATTTCCTCGTCTGGGGAAGTGTGTCACGGTGTGTCAATTAGGTCTGCCTACCTGCCTGCCTGCCTGTCTGTCTGCCTGCTTGCCTGCCTGCCCGCCTGCATGCCTGTTTGTCTGTCTGTCTGCGGAAAAGTGTATCACTCTGTGTGGCAATTAGGTTTGCCTGCCTGTCTGCCTACATGTCCGTGTTTAATGCGAATATTTAACCAGTTGAACCTGATAACAAATAGGAAAATTTATTTTGAATTTAATATTCATTTGAATAATTTGAAATTAATTTCACTGGGATTTGTTGCTGTGACAACGGCAGAAACGTGTTCCAGTCATGTCCAGAGAGCTTTCGAAACTAATCAACGGTAGAAAGGTGACAGGATGTGTATCTCACGAGGGTACGCGCTGGTCCATCATGTTGCTCCGCTCCGTTGCACTGCATGTACATGATGCGCCGGAGGGCTGGTTAGCTATGGTTCTCAGGGTTACGGAAAGATAACGTTCCAGTGGGCCCGTGCGACCATTGCGGCCGAGATTTAACCTCACCGTCTCATCCCAACTGTTGGTGTCACCGGTATGACGGTCCATAACTTAATTTAGGAGTCTGGACATGATAATAATCAAAAATATATTACTAAAAAAACCAATGGTACGCGTTTGCTAGTAGACGAGAGAAAGTATACAATACATAGAACTAGGTTGGTGTCTTGCTTATGTGGGATCGTCGGAGGTACCTCACAGATCCGTATATATCCGAGAGGTATCCCTGCAAGTAAGTGTCCTAACTAGGCTACTTATATAGTTTAATATAAGCCACTATACCCCTAATACAAATCATATTGTAGCGAGAGGAAAGTGCCTCGTGCGGGCCTCCGTCACAGGAAAATGTCTTCAACGCCGAAGCGGAGGAAGAGAGCTGACAAAAAGGCCACTCTCTTGTTCAAACCAAAAGTTATGTGTAGCAGGGGCGTAGCTAAGGGGGTGTTTTGGGTGTTAGAACACACCCCCCCCCCCATGGGCAAGGCAAAAAATTTTAAAATCTAAGTCTAAGTCACAATAAAATCAGCCTATGTGCGCAAGTGAGATCACTGCATATAGAAACAGTGAGAAACACGGCCAGTCAGGCTAGACAATTGACCTCATTGTCTACCAGCGGCCACGCGCATATCGCCGTAGTCACGTGCCTTGTAGCATTGATGCTGTCTCCGCATTGGCTGACCTACAAGCGCTGTCAGAAAGCAATGCGTGTTTCGTATTATCGTATGTATCAGTGTAACTGTTTAAAATGGGTGATAAGAAACGACAGAAGACAACAATTTATTCGTTTTTTAAACCTTCTCGTGACGCTGGTTGTACCTCCGTAATAAACAATGATATCATAGCCAGTACGTCTAACAATTTACTGCCACAGCATATGAATACGGAAACTGTATTAGAGACTCCAGTCACCGCACAATGTGCTGCTGAAGTGCCAACGGAGCAACCTGCTAACGACATTGGCCTCTTCTGTGGAGATGACTCAGATGAATCTAGGAAAGTGAGTTTCTAAGAGTATTTGTACAATAATGACAGTGACATAAATGCATGAATTTTAATTAGCCGCGATCGTCGAGCGGCTCCATAGGGCCTACGACTATAGGAGCCTTTAATTGTTAGTCCGTTACCTAATTCCACCCTCAAAATGTATTGTTTTTTAAATTGAAATATAAAGGATCAATGAGTTATCCGATCACAATGAAACAGGATGCTTCTATGCCACCATTGCATCCATCCTACACCATGCGACCCTTTGTTAGCCCGTCTGTCTGTCCCTCATTCAATTACTCCATGAGGCTCACACATTCAACGTTAAGGGTTTCGTTCAAAATGGGTTTTTTCAAACGATACAGTATTTAATTCATCAATGGGTTATCCGATCACAATGAGACTTAACAGGATGCTTCTCTACCATCATTACATCCATCCTACAGCAAAGGACCCTTTGTTCGTTCGTCCGTCCACCCGTCTGTCTGTCCATTACGTTAACTCCTCTCCAACTGTTTAGTGGAATTGAACCAACTTTGGTATGTGGGATACCCAGAGGATGCACTTTGCAAGGCGACATTTTGATTAGGCTCCGCCCTCAAGGCAGCGTGACAGGAGTCAAAAGGTCAAATTAATTGTCTAACTGTCCGTCACGCTAACTCCTCCCAAACTGATGGGTGAAATTCAACCAAATTAGCTATGTGGCTAACAGTGGGTTACCCCTAAGAATGTGCTTTGCAAGACGAGATTTAGTTTAGACCCATTCCCCAATTTTCAATTGGTATTTAATTCGTCAATCCTAAAAGGTCGCTGCTTCAACGGCATATGCCGCCTAGTTTTGGTATTACGTTCGCAATACCCCCAACAACCCCGATAGACAAGATTAACAAATAATACGAGAGATCCGCTATAATTAAGCAAGCAACTATGGCTACTAACACTAGTAGAGTCTTACAGTTACCACATTAAAAATTAAATAACGCAATTTCGAAACATATTTGTATTACACCTCAATGAGTCTTGAATAGGCCTATAACGAGTTGTGGGAGTTTCCAGTTAAATTAATTTCAAATTAACATAGCTCGTCTAATTGTATATAACGATTTTAAAATTGGGATTCTGTGACGTAATGGATTAAACAGTTTAACCCTTTAGTGACTAAATTTGTTCCTGAAAATTAAAATATTTGCTTTTTGAATGTCTATTTGCAGGCCAAGAGAAGACTATCTTTTTAAGATTTACCACTGGAATGACTGGCGTGGATATCGGACCAGCTATGACTGACGTGGATATCGGAGCAGTTATTCCAATTGTAAATCTCCAAAATGAGTCTTTTCTCTGTCTGCGAATGGACATTCCTCTAGACCACTAAGGAGGCCGGTTTTATTATTAAATGCTTAATAAAATATGCTGGAAATTGGTTCAGGGCGCTGGGCTGATGACCTTTATACAGATCAATTATTAGGAGGTAATCGTGTGTGGCGGATGTACTCAATCTCTGAATGCCTTCTAATATTAGAATATCTTGCTAATCTGGTCATTCATCTGATTCTGGCCCCAGCTTTGAGTGAGAGGTTTTTATTTATTACTGTATTCCATATTGTTTGCTCATCTGGCCAGAATGTCCAATGAAGCGTATGGCATGGCGACTGGCGGGTGTCCGTCCATCCTCCGGCGTCTGTACAGCTAGTCACTGTGTCCCTTTAAAATGCTACTCATTAATTCAATGTAAATGATAATGGTCCAGGTGAGCATCACATGCCATTGTGCTTTCCAAAACCCACACATCCAGTATTCGATCCTAATCTTAATCATACATTTTATTCAGAATTCAGATGTCTAGTAACAATTTAAAATCCTTGGTTTGAATGACAGCCTCGTCATTATAGAACAAGAGGCAGATCACCTAATACATTTATCTCGTACAGTTCAAGACCAACCCACCAACCAACCAACCAACCAACAAACAAACAAACAAACAGACGCATCGGTTATATACGCCCTTTACTTTGATCTATAAATGATAATAATGCACATGTAATGGTTATTGACTAGTCGGAAGTAAATAGAATAGATTTTTATTTTCTTAACAGTTAACCATGGAGAAGCGCTTGGACCTCCTTTGTAATGCGTGGGTTCCTGACGCAGACTATATATTTTCTTCCCGAGGCAAGCGTAATCTACGATTCCAGCACCAGTGGCTGCATCGGTGGAAGTGGCTCTTATACAGTCAGTTTCGGAGTGGTGCATTTTGTAAGTACTGTGCACTATTCGCGCCAGAAGGAGCGGGTATTGGAAGTCAGTCTCTGGGAAAGCTTGTGAGGATATCTTTTTCTAACTGGACAAAGGCTGTTGAGCTGTTTAACGATCACGAGAAGACCACTTATCACAAGGAGTGCATTGCGAGTGCTGGAAACCTTCAGTCTGTTGCTGGTCGTAAAGTTGATTCAATTGACATCCAAGTAGATAGTGCGTCCAAAACCATAATTCGTGAAAATCGTCTCAAAGTTATACCAGTTATTGATACTATTATTCTTTGTGGCCGGCAGGGATTGTGCATTCGTGGCCACAGGGATTCCGGACCTCTGAGACTGAATTGTGCAGAAACATCCGCTAATGAAGGAAACTTTAGAGCTCTGCTATGGTATCGTGCAAACGGCGGTGATCAGGTCCTTAGCAAACACCTACAACCATGCTCATAATTTTCAGCATATGCCTCCTACATTAGTCCTCAAATTCAAAATGAAATAGTAGATTGTTGCAATCTCTGGATCCGTGATAAGCTAGTAAATAACATCAATGCTGCAAAATGCTTTTCAATACTCGCTGATGAAACAGCTGACATTTCGGGAATTGAGCAGTTTTCACTATTAGTCCAGTAAAACTACAAATTAACCTAGAACAAATTGCAACAGAATTTATTTCTTTTCTGCGGCATTCATGGGACTGCCAGGTGTCACATATCAAAAGTCCTCCAAAATCCCTCGATGGGAAAGTGGGTAAATTCGCATATTTAGCTACCGCCATTATCCGAATAATGAAACTTCCCTTACCTGCTTCATTCCGCAAATAAACGAAGTAGAAATGTTGTCTAAGCTCTGAATTTCATGGTCACGGAAGACAGTAAGCAATTGGCAATATTGCCTTGAACCACCTGTACAAATTCTCCAAACCACAGATTAAATATGGTTGTATGCACAGGGCCGGGGTAATTAAAAAAAATTATATTTAAAGTAAGTTTAAATTTGTTTTTCGCTTTTAAAATTTTATCTAAAATAAATTGCATTTTAATTTTCACTTTTATCTCACAATTTGAATAAATTTCTATACAATTCAATCAGAATATGGACATGGATTTAGATACGTGCGTTATTTGTAACCAGAGCCTAGAAAATGGCTCACAAACTGTTAAGCTTCGAGTTAAAAGTTGTGACGGTATTAACAATGCTAGCAGAGCCCGTGAAAGCGATGTCATAGCTGAAGTAGGACAGAGGGTTCATGTAAAATGTCGACGAGAGTTCATTGATCCTAAGCGGATTGCCCGTGACGCAGAGAAAATTGAACAATCTCCGCCACCCATGCGAACACTCCGTTCAGAAAGTCCAACATTCAATTTTAGTGAACATTGTTTGCTATGCGGATACCCTGCAAAAATTCAAGATGGAAAGAAACGTAGCTATGATATTTATCCAGTAAGCACTCATGACTTTCAATGTAGTATCGCCGAGGCCTGTGAGCAGAGAAAAGACGAATGGGGCAAACTTGTAGCTGGGCGGCTTGCCTTCACGCCGGATTTATGCGTTGTCAATGCAGTATACCATCAAAGCTGCAGTGTAAATTTTCGAACCATGAAAAATATCCCTCAGCTGCACTCATCTTGCTCATCCCAAAAACATGGAAGGCCAGAAGACTTGGACAGAGTAAGAGCATTTAGTGCGACAATGGCATTTCTTGAAAATAATGATGATGAGCAGCTGACCCTGCACGACCTCGTTAATAAAATGCAAGAGTATCTCGATGATAAAGAGAATAAAGCATACAGTACAAAATACATGCAGGATAAAATAAAAGATAATTATGGCGATGAAATATTTATTAGCACTGTGAATGGTAAGCCAAACGTTGTTACCTTTCGTTCTAAAGCATCTACTATTTTGACTGACTTCTATAAGGAACAGAAGAGAAAGGATTCCAAATCAGAGAGCATGCTAATCATCCAGACAGCTGCCAAACTGCTTAGACACGATATTAAGTTAATTGATTCATGCACATCATCTGAAAGCTATCCATCAAGGGAGCAAATGAGCGACCCAGTAAAGGCATTGAATTATTTACCAGAGACACTGCGGGAATTATTGCGGATTTTGTTTAGTGGAAAAGACACAGAAATGAAACAGGCATCAGTTGGACAGGCTATTATGCAAGGAACTCGTCCTAGAGTTATTTTGGCACCTTTGCAGTTCGGGCTGTCATGTGAGATGCACCATAAATTTGGATCTAGATTTATTGTTGACACCTTGTACAAGCACGGATTTGGATTAATTCGATGTGTGGCCAATGTGTATCAAGCATTTCGTTCCAGAGAAAGAGACAAGCTATTACCTTAGCATCCAAAACATCTCTCAAGATTGATGATGAATGTGTACTAATTGATCCACAACTCCTATTTCAAAGACTCAGTTTAATTGCTACAAATGGATCAAAAGGGAATCCAGCATCTTATTTTGAGTATGAGTTGTGCACTCATCCGCCCGCACTCTTTGATAATTCATCTCTTCCATGGGAAGAAAATAAGCCGGCACTTGCTGATGCATTGTGGAAATTAATTCAAAATGAAGATGCAGTCCTTCCAGATTCTGTCCACTATGTGCTTGATGGAGGAGCTCTATTACACCGTGTTCCATGGCAGCGTGGAGAGACATTTGCAAATGTTTGTCAAAGATATGTAAAATATTGCATAAGCAAATATGGAAAGGCTACAGTAGTTTTTGATGGTTATGACCAAGGCCCAGACATAAAAGATGTAACACATAAGAGGCGAACTCGTGGATCAGGCGCAACTGTTGTACTGACTCCGCAAACAGTTGTAACTCTGAGTAAGCCTGATTTTCTTAGTAACAAGCAGAACAAACATCGGTTCATATCAATCTTAAGTTCATCTCTCGATCAGGCTGGATGCTTAACGATAAAGGCAAGCGGTGATGCTGATGTCTTAATTACGCAAACGGCTATCTTGGCTTCAAAGTCAACAAATACTGCTCTTGTTGGAGACGATACCGACCTACTGGTGTTGCTTCTATACCATACTGATATGAATGGCTGTCAGCTATTTTTCAGACCAGAGCCAAAGCAAAATGCAAAGAAACCCCGACTGTGGAATATCAAAATGGCAAAGGAAAAACTCGGGTTCTGTTTGTGCTCACAGCTGTTATTTATCCATGCTATCCTTGGCTGTGACTCAACATCTAGGCTTTATGGAATTGGAAAATCTGCATCCCTTAGCAAAATCCAGTGCTGCAATGAACTCTCTCAAATTGCTGAAGTGTTTACAATGAGTAATGCGAATAAAGATTACGTGATAAAAGCAGGTGAGAAGGCAATGCTTATTCTATACAATGGCACTTCAATGGATAGTCTAGTTGCTTTGCCGTACAAGCGATTCAGGGAGAAGGTTGCAAAAAGTTCCAAGTATGTTGAAGCACGAGATTTACCACCAACACCCGCATCCGCAAAGTTTCACAGTCTTCGCGTGTACTACCAAATTCAAGTTTGGAGAGGAGATGCTGGAGATATGCATCCAACAGAATGGGGCTGGAAAGTTCTCAACCACCAAATGCTGCCTGTTAAGACTGACATGCTGGCAGCACCTGACGATTTACTGTATTCATTTAGATGCAGCTGCAAAACTGGCTGTGAATCAAAGAGATGCACCTGTAGAAAACATGGGCTAAGCTGTACATCCGCCTGCGAAGACTGTAAGGGTCTCAGTTGCTCGAATTCAATAACGCTCATTGAGGAAGATGACTTGGATAATTGATGCAAGATGAAATTAGTAGAAACCAGGTACCTATGCCATACTATTTCATCTTAGCTTAGCTTAGAAACACACAATACCGTGACATAATAAAATATAATATGTATTGTATCAATATCAATGATGGTATTAGGTAAATTCATGCAAGTGGCATAACACAATATATTTAATTTGTGGAGAATATGTCAATCGTATTCATTTATTACTAAAAAAGTCCAAAAATACCCAATCACACATATACACCTGTGCAAAAGTTAAGCACCAGCAAAAACAATAGAACGTAGAAACATGATGGTACAACTAGGCTGCCATACTTTTTGTCCCCGCGTTAGCTGACATAATTCCAAGTACGAAATGCACATGCATGCATGACTTCACGCCGCTTGATGTCCGTGCGTGGCGGGAAACAGCACACGTGTTCAGTTATGTAAAAGTCCAGTTTGAGGTGTAGAACATTACATACAGATTTAGGCGACAAGATTAGGAATTTTGTGTTCATGACCGTGGTTTATTTGTACAGAGAGAATTAGCTCTTGATTGTGAACCGCTATGGCAAGACGAAGGTTAAGTGATCGTGTGAAATGGCAAATCATAGGCATGCATACCACTGGTATGTCATGCAGAGAGATTGGCAGACAGCTGAACATTAACCATACTGTAATCAGTAGTTTGATTGCAAAACATGGGCAAACTAACGAGGTGAAGGACAGGCCTAGATCTGGAAGACCGAAGAAGACTACTGCCCGTGATGATCGAGCCGTAGTACGCCTTGTTAGGAGATCTCCATTCACCAACAGCAGCGTGCTCAGCCAGCAATGGGAAACGCGCAATAGAGTGTCAATGTCTACCGTCAAAAGGAGACTGTATGGTGCTGGCATGAAAACTAGGAGACCTGTCAGTCGTCCTCTCCTCACTGCACACCACAAAGAGGAGCGTCTGAGGTGGTGCAACGAAAGAAAACACTGGAACATGAGATCCTGGAGACGGGTACACTGGTCCGATGAAAGTCGGTTCCTGCTTCATGCCACAGATGGTCGAACTCGTGTATGGAGGTCCAGACGCACGGCGTACGACGAACGTAACATCATGGAAGAAGTTCCATTTGGTGGAGGTTCCGTTATGATATGGGGGTGCATCTCATTTGATTGTAATCTGGATCTGTTGACTGTACCTGGAACACTAAATGGACAAAGATATCAAGATTCCATACTGGATAGAGTTGTGGTCCCTCATTTTGTAAATCATGCACCTGGAACCCACCCTATATTCATGGATGACAACGCCCGACCACATCGTGCTAGAGCTGTGCATGAATACCTCCGCCAGAATGCCATCGAAACCCTACCATGGCCAGCAAGGAGCCCTGACATGAACCCTATTGAGCATATCTGGGACATTCTGGGAAACATGGTGAGAAGGAGGGATCCTCCTGTGCCGAACCTACAGGAATTAACAGACGCACTCCATCTTGAATGGCAACGAATACAACAATGGCGTATCAGTCGGTTGGTGACCAGCATGAGACGTCGTGTCCAGGCCGTCATCCAGGCACAAGGTGGATATACCCGGTATTAATAATGCCAGTCTCAAACTCGTGCACAGATGTTAAACTTCGTTTTCAGACACCATTAATGACAATCTAGCCACGTGTGTCAACTGTAGGGCAATAGTTGTCAGTTGTGTCAACGTAACCACATTCAGGCCTCGTTTTCAAGTTCAAACAAAAACATACAGTGTTTCCCCACCATCATAATCAGCATTCCTCTAGTTGCATTATTACCTCTTGCACTAAGATGGATGGGTACATAAATGTTTATGCTATTGCTTTCTTCATAGCACATGAATATACCCTCGCATGGGCGTAAAAATAGGGTGGTGCTTAACTTTTGCACAGGTGTATATATTACATACCGGTTTCAAAGAAATAAAGAAAAATGGATTTTTCAGGTGAAATGGCCCAAATCTGGTAATAATTATGCAAATTTTACCCTTTCCCCTATTGGAATTTTGGAGGACTTTTGATATGTTGTACATGATGGCCCCCTATACACTGGGTGAGGTAAAAAAATTATGTTGCAATTTGTTCCGGGTTAAAATATTTTTGGCCTGGACTGACTGGACTATATGCGCACGATACATAGATGAATCGGGACATCAGATTCGAGAAGACTTCATTCAGTTTGTACCTGTTTATGATGTCACTGGCCAGAACCTCGCTCAGGTGATCATAGATAGTCTGCGAAACTTCGGTGTAAATTTAGATTATATGCGTGGACAAGGTTATGATGGCGCAGCTTCCATGAGTGGATGGACGATTCAACGGTGTACAAGCACACATTGTGAGACAGTTTCCACTTGCCCTGTATGTTCATTGCGGAGCACATAGTTTAAACCTTGCTGTGTCAGATGCGTGTACTGAGGTATCAGTACGGAACAGTATGGGCACTATCAGTAGTATATATAACTTTCTCAACACACCAAAACGACAAGCTGTAATTGCTAACGCTGTTGAGGACAATTTACCAGATGCCAGGCGAAAACACCTAAAGCAAATGTGTCCAACGCGATGGATTGAGAGACACGATGCTGTCATAGTTTTTTTGAAGTTGTTTCCCGCTGTAATTGAGTCGCTAAATACTATTAGTGAATAGCAAGACAGAGACTCTGCCACAAATGCTAATCAACTATTGTGTGCCATTAAACAGCCTGAATTCATTATCACTACGAATGTTGTTGCAAAGGTGTTCTCTATTAGCCTTCCGCTTTGCAGATTCATGCAGAAGGAGAACTCGGACTTGGCTGCAGCAGTTAACTTTGCAACAGATGTTGAGGACTCCATCAAGGCTATGAGAGCCGACTCAACAAAAGTGTTTAATGATCTTTATGTTAAAGCTGAGAAGACATGTGAAGAGCTTGGCATTCCTATACTTGTCCCACGTACTGCTAAAAGACAAACTAAGCGATGTAATGTTCAAACAGCTGATCCTGAAGAATACTTCCGTATCGCTGTATTTGTGCCATTGCTAGATCATTTTCTAAGCCAACGCCAGGACAGACTACTAGCTCACAAACAGCTTCTCAGCGGGTGTATGTGTCTTATCCCAGATGGAGGCACGTCGAAACCTTCCATGGCTCAGCAAGCACAGATTAAGGAACTCCTTGAGAAATATGCCTTCGACTTGAATTGTAATGACCTAGCACTGTTGGGCGAAATGGACCTATGGTATCGATGTGTAGCTACAATGGACAATCCTCCAGCGACGCTCTAGATGCTCTAGCTAAGTGTAACGTTGGCATGTTCCCAGCTGTACGGAAACTAATTACGATCATCGCAACGTTGCCTGTGTCAACCAGTTCAAGTGAAAGGTATGAATTGTGTTGCGTTGTACGAATGGATATTATAACAGTAGTAGTAGTAGTAGTAGTAGTAGTAGTAGTAGTAGTAGTAGTAGTAGCAGTAGTAGTAGTAGTAGTAGCAGCAGCAGCAGTAGCAGTAGCAGTAGCAGTAGTAGTAGTAGTAGTAGTAGTAGTAGTAGCAGCAGCAGCAGCAGTAGCAGTAGTAGTTATACCAGCAGCATAAGCAGCAGCAGCTATTTTGGTGAATGTAACTATCACGTTGAGTTATATTAATGGTATATAGCACTAAAGCCATCTCTCAAGCAGCAGCAAAAAGGAACGTTGTCAGCGAGGTCGGGGCGGTAGCAGCAGCAGCGGTGGTGGTTGTGGTGGTGGCCATGCTGCTGTGCTGCTGGTGGGGCTCGTGGAGGTGTTGTTGTTGTTGGTGATGGTGGTAGATTGTGGGTGGTGATGGCGGGTGGTCGTAGCTGTTGTTTGAACTAATTAAATATCTTGCTGTTTGCAGGTCTTTCTCTACACTTCGCCGACTTAAAACCTATCTTCGGAATACCATTGGTCAAGATCGCCTCAATGGCTTGGCGCTGATGAACATACATCGAACCATTGAGGTCAATGCTGAAGACGTCTTGTCACACCTCGCAAGAAAACCACGACACCTTAACTTTATCCTATGATAAAGATTACCAAATTATGAATAGCCCAATAGAGCATATATACGCGTGGGTAATGCGCCCATTATTAAACTGTATAAAGTTTTGCTTGAATAAATGACTTTTCGCTCGAGTCAGGTGGATTAACGTTCAACTTTGCTCTATGTGTTATATTTATGCCGAAGTTTTGAAACCTTTAAGCATTTGACTTTTGGATTGCATACCAGTATTGCAGTTTAGCTAGGCCTGTATAGCATTGGCAAGCATTCTTTTGTCTATGGCGCCTTAGATATACACTTTACAAATTATCAAATACAAACTGAAACGTTTAACGTGTTGAGCGAACAGAATTAGTAGATCTTTTCAGGGTATGATGCATCGCAATGGTGCAGTGTATTTTGGTGCCATTGTCGGTGTCTATGTATATTCAAGGAGCTTAAGATGCATACTGCAATATGCAAACGTTCTGCAATTATTATATAAGTGATGTAGCTGTTAGGTTTAGTGGGTGTGTGATGGCAACGGGCAAGACTTTCAAACCAGGGAATGTTTTGTAGAAAGATATATTTGACCAGATTGATAGTCCAAGATTATATCAACCTGAATGCAAGAAATGACTCCCAATACACCAAATTTATGAAAAGAATTCTGGAAATACTCATTTCAATTCACTTGTATAGCAAATTACCAAAACTGCGGTACATTTTCTCCAAAAAGTATGTAATATCTCGGTAGAATCCAAGTTTGTTTTATCATTAAAATTGCTGGAAATGACGTCTCAGAGCATCTACGTTTCATAATTTTCTGGGGGAGGACCGCCAGACGCCCCGCTTTAGGGTCGTAACACCCCCCCCCATGAATAGCATGTAGCTACGCGCCTGATGTGTAGTGTGTGTCAACCTAGTGAAACTATAATTAATGTGATGCATGCTGGTTTATGTGAAGACGGGGCGGATGATTTCTGAAGAACCCAAAGGCTTGTTCTTCTAAATTCTAACCTACCATTTAGTTGTTAGAATCGCTTCCAAGCTTTGGCCGCAAGTGGCAGGGATTCCTACCTATCTTTTGACACATGAGTCTAGTTGACGAAGATGCCTGGTTTCCCGAAGGTTACCTTACGTAGCATCTTCCTCAGAAAGGCAGCGTGCAGACATGTTATGGAATGAGTGTTCCAGAATCATATAACGATCCTGCCACACATCCCCCCCCCCCCCGCAACCACATATAACATCATTAGGACAAGTTACTATTCTCATAAGCAATTTAGAAAGCGCAATAGTATTTTATGGCGGGGAGTAATAGGCAGATATCCCTCCTTAGTGACCTTCCCATGAGGGCAATTGTGGGTTCTAAGACCACGCGCAGTCACTGTACTGTAGTTCGGATCGACCGGGTGGGTACCGGCTGTACCAGCCAAGCTGGGTACGCGCCGCCCGTCCTGGACGCGTTCCCTGAACATGCCCCCATGGGTAGGGCCATAAGCGTATATGAGCCTATGAGAGAGATCGCGTTATAAAAAGGACTAAGTTCGTTAAAGCGCATAGTGCACATGCGCACGCTTCGATGCTATTTTTGATGGAGCACGTAGTTTATGACCAAGATGGGATGACGCATTTAGTGTACTGAGATGGCACCATGTAATCTTTCTTAATTACTTTTTCCACCGAATCTGGCATTAATCAAGACCAGAATTCGACGGGCTTTTTAAATCTGTAAACCATTTCCAAATCCAGGAAATGGCTGAGTTATCCACGGAAAACCGTTATTTTTATCTTCAAAATATTGCCGTGACGTCATAACCACGTGGACGCAGAACTTCTAGAATGTTCTAGAACATTCGACAGCGTTATTATCAGCCACGTGCTGATTGTCTGTTGCTCGGCCGATGATTGGTTGGAGCCTGCGCCTGTGACGTCATGAGTAGTATAAAAGGAGACGCGATCCAGAGATCGAGAACATCCTCGGCCAGGGGCCGAATAGGTTGGACCAGTTCCAGCTACGATCAGCACGACATTACACAGATCACTTCGCTTTCTGTCGGTTTTTCTCCCGTAGCTAGCAGTTACCCAACCCACCGCACTAAAACAATTTTGTAACTCCCCTTACTTGCGGGAGCAATTTGGAACTTTCTAATTATTGTTCACGAATATCAAGATCTACTTCGGAACATGAACTTGCGGTGAGGCCTTTACGGCCTGAATATGTGATTCTACAGATGTAGAGGCAGCGATGTTCTTTGGTGGATGACTCGCCAGATCAGCCGGCCACGCCAAAAAGTGGTATTTCAACTGTCCCCGCACTGATGTCGTGCAGGTTCTTCTAACTTTCGACCGCAGCAAGTAAATGTTGCCCGGTACGTCTTCAGAGCTGGCTGACGTACGCAGCACCGTTAAGCTTTGTTTTAAGCACTTTCTCCCGCCACCAAAAACTTTTCACTGAGGTCGCTGTCCATGCTATAACTCTGTTTAGCCCGGCATGCTACCGACTAAAACCTTTTCTATTCAGCTCGATAGGATAGGTTTAATATGATTAGAGATGATTTCTTCGGTAGGAAATCTGTGGCATACACTTCTCTTTCGGTAGTTGCGATAATTAGCCCCGCACTCTGGCAAGACTCATAACTCTAAGATATTGTCTCTCTTCATGTTCCACTAAGCCTTGTGGCTTCTTAATTGTTCGGATGTCCCTATCCGCACTATGGGCTGATCTGACCCTGGGAAACTGTTGGTGTTTCCGAGCGGTGATGGCCAGGGTGTGGTGTCACATACATTCCCTCCGTATCTTCGGATACTTAGTAGTTAGCACATTTGCCAATGTAGGAAAGCACTGCGAAATCATATCTTAATTACTATTTTATTTGCTGAACAATCCTCCCCGCACCGCAGTGCAAAACTGGGCAACTTGTATTTAAACCTAATGACAGGTTAAACAGTTAGTTCCATAGGACCCGGTGACGGGCGAGATACGCATCCCTACTGAATTCCATAAAAAATGTCTGGGCATGATATTTAGATCTGCCACGCCCTCACGGGAAGGACATTTACGGTGGGTATTCGTCTCTCTTAACCCCACCGAAACGATAGATCAGTTGCCTAAAATGCTTGTGTGAAAAGTAATCAGTGTCTTGTGACGTTGTATGTGGTTACGGAGCGAGATGTCCGGATTCTTATCCAGTTCGGAGATCTTACTAAGTAACATGTATGAGCGCTGTCCTCAGTATTGGTGTCGTAGGGCATGTGTTCTCAATGACAGCCGTGTCTAACAGCTAGGTAGACACCCGCCATTTGCGGCCTAAAAATAGTTCTTGTCACTAAAAACTAAATGCTAGATAAGCATAAAAGAAGGCCCGCATAAATAAAGCGGCAACTACTAATTCAGCATACTAAGAATTACATAAGACAGTGACGTGGGAATCCCTCGGGAATCACCCGTCACGTCTTCACATAAAACTGCACGCAACCCTGTAGTCATAATCTCACAAGGTATGGTCTTTTCTTTTCAGCATTTTGGTTAAATATTGGAGTCGGCCCATTTTTGCCTGCCACTCTTCCCCCACTTTAAGGAGTGGCGACATTTTCCTGTGACGGAGGCCCGTACGAGGCACTTGGCTCTCGCAAGGATTCAGCGATGACGGTCCACGCGAGGATAATACTCCTCACCCAAACTAGCACTAGGAGTAGTGCCCGCATGAGGCACATGATTTTTCGTTCGAGATAATCTTCTTTCCTTTCAGCTTAGAGGTATAATAACTTATATTAAGTTAAATAGTTAAGTCTCATGTACGGGAGTCTCCCTTGCGGGGATACCTCTGCGGACCTACGAGTCTGTGTGGTACCTCCGGGAGCCCCATGTTTAAAAGTTCATCCGGCTGTCTCTATGTCTTGTATTTTCGTATGCTCATTAGTTTTATCTAGCATACTCGACAGTCTGTGTTGGTAAAGTCATTGTATAGACGTATTTTAATTAGGTCACCAAAAATCAAATCTTGTAAGTCCATAGATCACGAAATTGCTATGGATAGGCATACTGGTGACACAAACTCTTGGGATGAGACTGTTGTATTTAATGTTCGCGACGATGGTCGCATGGCCCCACCGGAACGATTGAGTTCCACCGGCATTAGGAACTGGTTTTTGTTACCCGTAGGGCAGTCTTGTACAGGATCCGTCACCCTGAGACCGGATGCTAACCAGCATCATCATTCGTCGTGCACTTGCGGTATGGCGAGTCGACATGACACACCGGAATGGCCCGACACTACCCAGTGAGCTACAAGTGGCGCCCAATGTGTCGGTTTTTCGCCCGTAGCTAGCAGTTACCCAACCCACTGCAGTAAAACAATTTTGTAACTCCCCTTACTTGCGGGAGCAATTTGGAACTTTCTACTTATTGTTCACGAATATCAAGATCTACTTCGGAACATGAACTTGCGGTGAGGCCTTTACGGCCTGAATATGTGATTCTACAGATGTAGAGGCAGCGATGTTCTTTGGTGGATGACTCGCCGGATCTGCCGGCCACGCCAAAAAGTGGTATTTCAACTGTCCCTGCACTGATGTCATGCAGGTTCTTCTAATATTTGTGGCTTCTTAATTGTTCGGATATCCCTATCCACACCATGGGCTGATCTGACCCTGGGAAACTGTTGGGGTTTCCGAGCATTGATGGCCAGGGTGTGGTGTCACATACATTCCCTCCATATCTTTGGATACTTAGTAGTTAGCACTTTTGCCAATGTGGTATGGCAAGTCGACATCACACACCGGAATGGCCTGACACTACCCCGCAAGCTACAAGTGGCGCCCAATGTGGAGTGCGGAGAACATCATTAATAACACGCAGCGAACTAACGCCCACACCATATAGTGAGCTCAGTTCTATACCGTCTCCATTTAGCAACGACTCCCTCGATCAAGAGGTAGTGTCATACGATGGATTCACAGCTCACATGCTCACCGACTATGCCAGAACTTCTGCAGAATCAACAACACCGCAATATAACCTGTTTTCGCCTGTCAGTGACCGCACCTTTTGGGATGCCTCACAGGCGGGAACAGAGTTCAGAACTATCTCGGACATCCGCGACAAGCCACCACCATCAGGGCCGAATCGTGGACGACCCCGACAAAGACCCGATTATGGGCATATAAATAATCCTTCAGACTACTATCATTCACCCGTGTTGTCTATGGAGACCATATGGCCGGGTGACAATCCACATTACAGACAACCTCCCACACCACCCCCTTCTAGCGCAATGCTATACTCAAGGGGGACACCACGGCATTAACGGGAGAAATTGGCTCCACTTTTTCGCCGGTACATCAGTCATGCTACACATCATGACCGTCAGCTGACTGCACCACCACCATATAAGGAATATCAGTCATCACCACGGGGAGAACGTCCGCGTAATCTTCACAACATGCCACCTATCGTCCTTAGACCCATGTCGGTCTATGGCCCTACAACCGGGCTAGTAAATTGGAGTATGCGTGTCCTCGCTCCTCATCATCTGCATCGACGGGAAACACCAACACTACCACCACCACCACCACCTGCACAAGGACCAGCCTCACAATACTCGTCAGTCTCACAGGTACCCACACTACCCAGATTTCGGCCACTTCATTCTTCCCGCGGTCTTGGCTGAGTCATTCTCCCTCCCGAATTTATCGGGGAGAATGACTGGACCAATTACAAAATCCAGTTCGAGATAATAAGTCAGACTATTCACTGGAATGATCAGCAAATGGGTGAATATCTCGCCGCAAAGCTTTCCGGAAAAGCACTTCAAGATCTTGTGGGTCTTGGGACTGACTGCACACCCACCTACACTCAATTGGAACGAGCATTGATGGAGAGATTTGGCGACACATCTCTCGGAGAAACCAGTCATATTCAACTCAAGAATCTACGACGACGCATGGGAGAAATTCTTCCTGAATTAGCTAGCCGAACCAGAATGCTGGTCACCCACGCATATCCGAGCACCAACACGGAAGGCGTAATCCATCTGCATCTTGACACTTTTATCGATGCATTGAGCGGTGAACCCGGCCTGAAAGAAAAATTATTTCTAGGCGACCATGGTAGTTTGGCCCAATTAACGGCAACCACGGTCCGTATAGAAAACTTTCTGGAGCGGGAAAAGAGTAGCTGACGCCAACTCCATCCTATCAATGAGATAGAGGGTGCAGCTATCGTCACGCCCACTAATGCTCCCCCCAGTTCATCGACACCAACCACACAGACATCACCATCACCAGCTATGCAGAATTCCAGTCAGAATCAAGTGCCTGGAGGAAGGGGGCGTGCCAATAGAGGAAGCTATAATGGGGCCCTCGGGCGCAGGGACAAGCGCAACAATAAGAACGGCAACATGAAAGAACGTATAGATTAGATCAATCAACAGATCTCCACACTAACTAATTTAGTCACAACACTCAACACCAATCTCACCACCACTCATTTTAGGACAACAAAACCACCAGCACCGCACCGCCACTAAACACCTGTTTTGGATGCGGTCAGCCAGGCCATTGGAGGGAACGGTGTCCTAACCGACATCCCTATACAGCGCCTGCCCCTGACCACAGCACACCGCAACCAGAGAAGCAATCAAACTCCTAAGGGCACCGAACTATCACGAGCCACCTCAGTGCCCGTATCCGCTTCCCGGCTCAACTGCCCCTTTCGTACAACAACGGTCGGTGGCCAACAATCACCCACCAAAATCAGCTTTTACACCTACACCCAAATGCATGGCTTCACATATGTCAATCCCTACGATGCCTCCCCCATCCGCAGCATTGCCATCCCCCTCTTTCTCCGCACATAACAAGCCTTCTTTCCTGTGTAAAACGGCAGTGGTAGGTTGTAGCACCTCCGCTGAAACAACGTTTTTGCAAGCACCACGTCCCGCCACCAAGACACTAAATTCTCGGTATCCCTTGGTGATATGCAAAACACCGCCCCACCCAGCATCATCTCCCGCATCCACAGACAGCGGCGACTCGGGAGAAACGGTTCACTCTGCCTCATGGATTCGCAAGGGCCGACGTAGATGGGGAAAAACATGTCCCTGGCAGCAGCACTGTTTCATCTGTGCTTCACCAAAACATCCAATGAAGCATTGTAAGAAATGGCTGGCACAGGTAGAGCTTATCCGTCATCCCGTGCGCACCCCTGTCTACACCAATACTGCATACCCTGAAACGGCTACACCAACATCATCATTGCTACCCCCAGCTCAGCCTTCACCGCAGCCCTCATAGCAGTGGCGACTACGAACTGGCCCTTTCCTCACTCAGCCATCCACCACATTAAAAGAAGCAATTAGGAAGCAGTCAGAGTACATACAGAGTGATTCCGCTCCGACACCATTGTCGCAGATGGCATCATTGGAAACTCTTCCACAGGTACACCGCAAAATAATATACAAATGTGCCTGTCTGTTTAGTGGCGTTTCCACCAGTGCCACCGTCGACACTGGCGCTTCAATCACTGTATTTAACAAGCGCTTATATGAGAGCATCCCACCTCATAAGAAGCCTCCCCTTAAACCTACAAACATTTACCTACAGATGGCTACGGGAGCTGAAGGCCCATAGCCGGTGTAGTCAATTTAATCATCCAAATAGAGGAAATGCAATTCATACAGCGAGTTGTCATCGCCTCTATTCATAACGATGCCCTCCTTGGCTCTGATTTCCTCACTGCCAGCGAAGCCATCATACATTGCAAACAACAGGAACTCGACATACACGGCCGACGAATACCTCTTGGACCGGCATCGTCATTATATATCATGTGCGCTGTAATATTGTCCAGTATAGCCACAGTTGAGCTGGGTCAAGAACAAATCTTATGGGCCACCGCACCACAGTTAGGAAGCAACACACACATCACCATGCTGGAACCCGATCCTGATTATATTATCCCCGCATGATAGTAGACATAACTAATAAGGAAAATATACCTTTTAGAGTGTTCAATGGTACCACAGATCCCATCACTCTGGAACCAGGTGTACGCTGCGGCCATTTAGTGGACATATTCTCATTGGAATCACCTACACCTGCTGACACACCACCGCACATGACTGATGATTTACAGGAACATTTACATGATTTGTAGCTACGTGCCACAGTTGGATTACAGCAATCACAGAAACATGAAATTCGGAAATTACTGCACAAATATTGCAATAGTTTTTCCTCCGGAGACATGGGTCTCGGAGAGACTCATCTCGAATGACACTCCATCAACACAGGCAATAATCGCCCTGTACATCAACTGGTACGACGTCTTCCCATTCATAAGGAAGCGGAAGCACACCAACAAGTGAACGACATGTTGCGGACCGGTATTATTGAACCCTCAGCATCTCCATGGGCTAGCCCAATAGTACTAGCAGGAAAAAAGTACGGAACCTTGCGGTTTTGTATCGACTACCGCTGCCTTAATGATCTTAGCGTCAAGGATGCTTATCCGTTACCTCGGATAGATCAGGCCTTGGATTCCTTGTCCGGAGCCAAGTGGTTTGGTACCCTTGACTTAGCTAGCGGATACTAGCAAGTAGCCATGGATGAAGCTGACATGGAAAAGACCGCATTCATTTGTAGGGATGGCCTTTTCCAATTCCGCAAGATGCCCTACGGGTTGTGCAATGCTCCCGGAACTTTTGAACGACTCATTGAGCAGGTATTAACCACCCTGCAATGGGAAATCTGTCTTTGTTATATCAATGACGTAATAGACTTCGGACCAACGTTTGAGCAAAGCTTAATCAATTTGGGCACTGTGCTCTCACGATTCCGCACCGCCAATTTGAAACTCAAACCCAAGAAATGTCATCTCTTTAGACAGAGCGTTGAGTTTCTGGGACAATTTATATCCAGTAATGGAGTGACCACTCAGCCGTCAAAAGTGCCTCGTGCGGGCCTCCGTGTTGGGAAGGTGTCGCCACTGCTTAAAGCGGGAGAAGAGTGGTAGGCAAAAATCAGCCCCCTCTAATATTTCAATCAAAAATGCTGTAAAAATAAAAGACCAACCCTAGTGAGATTATGACTATAGTGGTGCATACTGTTTTACGTGAAGACGGGATGAAGGATTCCCGATGGATTCCCTCGTCACCGTCTTATGTAGTTCTTTGTCGTATTAGTAGTTGCCGCTTTATTTATGTGGGCCTTCTGCTTTGCTTAATTTGCTGTTAGTTGTTTTCAAAACAAGAACTATTTTTGGCTGCAACTGGCTGATAACTACCTAGCTATTAGACACGGCTGTCACCGAGAAAAGATGCCCTAAGACATCAATACTGAAGACAGCGCTCATACATGTTACGTAGCAAGATCTGCGAACTGGATAAGAATCTGGACATCCTGCCCCGTAACCACATGAAACATTACAAGACATGGTTTACATTTCACGGAAGCATTTAGGCCATATCTCCTATCATTATGGTGGGGGTTAAGAGAGACGGATGCACACCGTGAATGTCCTTCCCGTAAGGGCGTGGCAGATCTAAATATCATGCCCAGACATTTAAACAGAATTCGGTGAGCATACGTATCTCGCCCGTCACCAGGTCCTATGGAACTAACCGTTTAACCTGCCGTTAGGTTTATATACAAGTTGCCAGTTTTGCCCTGTGGTGCAGGAGGATTGTCAGTAAATAAAATAATAATTAATACATCTGTTTTCGCAGTGCTTTCCTACATTGGCTTAAAGTGCTAACTACTAAGTATCCGAAGATACACGGGAATGTGTATGTGACACCACACCCTGGCCATCACCGCTCGGAAACCCCAATAGTTTCCCAGAGTCGGATCAGCCCATGGTGCGGATAGGGGCGTCCAAACAATTAAGAAGCCACAAGGCTAAGAGGAATATGAAGAGAGACAGAATCTTGGAGTTATGAGTCCTACCAGAGTGCGGGGCTAGATTATCGCACTGCCGGAAGAGAAGAATATTTTACAGTATGTAATGAAGAAAGTGTCTCTAATCATTCTGAACCTATCCAATTGAGCTGAATAGAAAAGGTTTTAGTCAGTAGCATGCCGGGCTAAACAGAGTTATAGCACGGACAGCGACCTTAGTGAAAAATTGTTGGTGGCGGGAGAAAGTGCTGTATATATAAGTGTTGCTCTATAGTGTTTCCTATGTGCACTGCATTCCTATATTTTCTATAACTTAAACAAAACAGTTTAACGGATGGCCACTGGCCATAAACATACGTAATCTAACCAGAACAAACAATGTGGTGGCAATGATTAAGATATATATAGTAATACAGGTTGACGAACCTACTATAGTGCAGTTTGCAACACATTGAGGAAAATGAGAATAACTATTAACAAATAAAGAAATTATAACTAGCGGTCCTAAGACCGTTACAGCTCCTTTTAGTCATCGGAACCGTTAGTATGGTTACGAAATAATTAACAAAACCTATATAGAAAGATAATTAAACGGTGAAGTATAGTTACTTGAATACTTCGTAGTCATTCCCAAGTTAGGCTACCGTGTCACTGAAATTGATACATAGATCTGTAGTTGACGTGAGATGATGCGCTCTCCGGAAGCTGGAAAGTTCCCGCAGGCTGGTTCCCGCAAGCTGTTTTCCGCAAACAAGACTTCCGCAAGAACACTCATGGCAGGAGTCCATCGTTTAGTGCTGTAGGCCTAATAGAATGTCTAACGAGCAGTCAGTAAAATATACGATAGTACTACGTGGTGAAGAAAGTTCCCGTACACCGACAGCACGGATGGAAGGTAAAAACAACCAATCAATGGCGGGGGTTGTCAAAGGCAAACGAGGATACAAAACAAAGCTTACGGTGCTTGGTACGTCCACCAGCTCTGAAGACGCACCAGGCAGAGTTTACTTGCTGCGGTTTAAAGTCGAAAGAACTGACATGATGTAAGTGCGGCAGCGATTTGAAATACCACTTTTAGGCGTGGCTGGCAGATCCGGTAAGTCATCCATCAAAGTACATCCCGTCTCTACATCTGTAGATTCACATATTCAGACTGCAAAGGCCTCACCGCAAGTTTGTGTTCCGAATGTAGATGTAGTATTCGTGAACGATTTGTTGAAAGTTCAAAATTACTCCCGTAAATGGGGAGTTACAAAATTGTATTAGTGCGGTGGGTTGGAAACTGCACACTATGGGATAAAAACCCGAAGCATAGCGAAGAAAGACGCGTGTTGCACTTGATAATAGTTGGTACAGCTCCAACCTGTTCGGCCCCTGGCCGAGGATGTTCTCAATCACTGGATCGCTTCTCCTTTTATACTTTCCATGACGTCACAGGCGCAGGCTTCATCCAATTATCGTTCAAGCAACAGTCAATCAGCACACAGCTAATAATAGCGTTGTCGAACGTTCTAGAACATTCTAGAACCTTTATGTCCACGTGGTTATGACGTCAGGGCAATATTTTGAAGATAATCAAGAAGAGTTTTTCCTGGATAACCGATCTTGAAATGGTTTACAGATTTAGAAAGCCCGTCGAATCCTGGTCTTGATTAATGCCAGATTTAACGGGAACAGACAATCAATAAGAATTACAGAGTACCAGCTCAGTATACTATAAGTGCCATCCTATCTATGTCACAACTACGCGCTCCATAGAAACAGCGTCCCGGCGCGCGCATGCGCATAGTGCGTTTTAGCGAACTTAGTCGTCTTTCGACACACTCTCTCTCTCCCATAGGTGTATATACGCTTATAGCCCTACCCAGAGGGGCGTGTTCAGAGAACGACTCCTAGACTGGGGCGCGTATCCAGCTTAGCTGGTACGGCCGGTACCCGACCGGTCGATCCGAACTACACCACCCCCTCCTAGTTTGACATCTGTGGCAAACGATCGCGCATGGTGGATCGATGCACGGACATATGCTAGGCGGGAATCATAGACTTCCCGGGTAGGCACATGGCCGTAGAGGAGTAGTGACGCATAGACGCGTATTCAAGTGACAGAGCACAGAGGGGTGCCAAGAGGAGGGGAGGCATACGTTTAGTCTTCAATTTTTGACCTGGAATTATTTTTCCAGGCCTTTCTTTTTTTGTGTTCTTTTTATTATTAATATTAGGGTGCGTGCTATAACTTTATTTAGTATATGATCCTAAACAATAGCTCGCATGGGTGTTCCCGTTAGTGTGGATAATCATAATCTCCGCAAAGAACACAAAAGCTCCAATGTACCACAATTTAAGTTTAAATATATATAAAAAATATAATTACAAAACGACAAGGTATATAAACATTACCTATGTAACATACCATTATGAGGAATGTTTTATTAATCACACCGAATTACTTGCGTACCCCGGGTAAATAAAGGGGCACGCAACACGATCACCAAGTATTATTATTACAGATATCTAAAATATCTATTTGCGGCCCGTACTTGGGGGTCCGCAACGGGCAGCTCTAGCTGACCCCATATCCGTCCCGACGTCTAAGACAGGAAGAAAATTAATAAGAAAAATAAGATATATAATAATTACTTAAAACTGGTTTATCAGGCAGCCTCAGTGCGGCTGAGACTGCATGACGGGATTCTGACTTTATTGCACTGCGGGAGGTTCTATTCTTTACATCGCACACGACGTCCTTACAACATCGGAGTCCGCAGTGCTCATTTCATGTGAGACATAACCGGGCACTGAAGTGTGCGGCTATGTCAGATAACCATAGTCATCCTAAGGACGGGATTCAATTGATCTAACATATATAATAAAAAGAAAAGCATGTCAAAAATAAAGTAATAATTAACACATTTCCACGAATCGCCTATTACCATTTCTGCTGAATTACACATGATTACACCTCAGCAGCCAAATTTCCCCATTGAGTCTGGGTCCCGCGACTGGTGGTGGTGGGTCGTGGTGAATGCACTGTCATTGCTGAAATGCTCTCATCATTATTATAATTGGCACTGTCCGAAACATCCGAAGTGATGGTGGCGGAAATATGGGCCTACATAATGTCCCTTACAGTTACTGCTGGTTCCAGGATATCCGTCCGTGTAGCAGCGGTGGTCCTAGTAGTTGCCAATGTTGCTGGTGCGGTGGTGATGGGAGCTGACGTGATGATGGCGGTTGTAGCTGGCGTGGTTGCTGCTGTAGTTGTCATGGTGAGGCCAAGAAGCTGTACCATCAGCTGAAGACGTGGTGCCGGAACGGATACGGCAGGAGACGACATCTTTCGGAACTTAGCATACTTTAACAGATGACTACCGGTAATATTCGGTATGGGATAAATGTCCTGTGTGTGGGCGATCCATTTCTTTCCCGCATATGGACGTTCTGTCGTGGTTCCCTTCCTGACTGCTGGGTCAGAAAGGCGAGGAGTCGGATGCTGAATAACACGGGTCGGAGTTATGCTGATTGTCACAGGCTGCGATGGTCCTGGTCCTTCGTCTATGGTAAGTTCAGGCGGAGATGGAGACTGCGGATAGTTAGAAATGTCTATCTCCGCAGGTGTCTTAATCACCACTGAGATTGGTTGACTGGATATTATGGTCTGTAATTCTACGGTGGCGGGAGTGGTAACCGTATTTGACTGGCTAGTAACTGGTGCGGGAGCTGTCGTAGTGGATTTTACAGGAGATTTCTGCTTCCTAATTTGCTTCAGGACTGGTGTGGATGAAGTGACTGGTACCGACGTAACATTTGCAGACGTGACTGCAGGCAGAATTGCATGTCTGGCTGTCAGTATGTTACTTGCCATAGCCGCGGGAAGACGATGTCCAACAGGATAGCTACGCATGGTGTTTTTCGTGTGGGCCATTTTCTCGGTCGGGAGAACCTTGACCGGGAGCCGAGATTCAAAGCATGTGGCTAGAACGGCACGATCCTTGCACTCTTCCCCAGGAACTAACGTCACTTCCAACACACGATGATGATGCTGAAGCGCGTGGGTGATCCTGTAGCGAGTAGTGGTGTAGAGGTACTGGCACATCACACAAAAGGCTGATTGAAAGAGATGATCCTTATTAATGTGAAGGATGCCGTCGGATTTCCTAGTCAAAGTTCTGGTACATGGCTCTCCGCTAGTCAACAATGAGTTACCCGGGAACCACTTCGGAACTGGCACTGATTCTTCTTCTTCGGAGGAATCCGATGACGCGAGATCTTCAAGGAGTGACATCTCATTCCCGCATGGTAGTTAGTTGCGGGAACTTTATTCAAAACCTAATGCCCTATCTCTTCATAGTTTTAACTTTCCAGGCCAAATATAATAATATAATCATGAGAAGAAAAACAGCAGAATTTAGTTTGCGACACGAAAGAAGCCTAATGCTATGTTCTTCTCTGGTGTCGAGTTTTGACGGGAAGACAAAGTTTCAGAGCGCGCTTCCTCCTTTTATACTATTTGGTGACGTCACATGCGGCGAATGACCCCACCTAAAAGGTTTTACAGGTGATTCGGTCATTCTTAGGTGAATATTTCCTTGCTTTTTCGCCGGGACATCTCAGGAATAATTCCTCACATATGAGGGGAGTAGTTGTAACTATAGGAAGAATGGCTTGTTAAACTTGTGTGTTTATTTCACACATTTAACAGCCTCCGATCAACATAGAAACGTGGTACTTCTTTGTCACCTTTTAATTAGCATGAAGCGGTTTTCCAGGTTGGATGCTTATAAACTTGCCTATTCGAATTTTATGCTGGAGCGCCTGATGGGGTGCGTGGGAGCCAGGTGACGTCAGCGGTAATCTCCCGGACTCACCATCACCACTCCTCCATCACGCTGTGGTAGTTGCGTTGTTGGGCGGCTCTTTTGTTTAAAGCGTTTGATCCAATTCACTGGAAATAGCAGTAAATGCCATATGGTTGATCGGAAACGTGTATGCTGTCTATGGCGACGGTCAAAATGCTGTTGCTGAGATGTAGTCTGTTGCAGAGGCGAGAGATAAAAATATATGTTACATCAAGATCTTTATAATGTCCCGTATTTGCGCGAGTTCTTTAACATGCATCTTAGTAAGTGTCTGTAATAGGTAGTTCTCAGTCTGTGTTGATTATAGACTGGAACGCAGGAATTCTCTCTGTGATTTTACTGCAGGATTTTTTATGCCGCTTTACCAGCCCGTGCGCTAATGATTTGTAGCACGGTAGAGCAGTTGTGCTCTTAATCAAAAATTTAGCAGTAAAGTTGCAAGTAATTTTTATGAGTGGTTTAAACAGTTCTATTCATGCGGTAGATCAATGTTACTGATCCCGTCAAGATAGCTGTGTTTTCTGAGCGGGAGGGCTGGCCAAGCATTCTCCTCAATGAGTAGAACTAGCTCCGTCCCGGCTTAGACCAAACATATTTGTACCATTTTTGTAATGGCTAAATTACTGTACAACTCGCAAACATGTGTGCCACAATTTTACGATTGCAATGCCGTCGTTCGGAGATTGTGAATACAGTCAACCTGAGTGTCTGTATTTCTGTCATGTTGGTGATTTGAATCTGTTATGCGTGACTGGTTCTCTGCGGATGGTACTTGCGCTGTGGTGAGGAGGATGCGTTTATGGCCGCCAGGTGCGGGAGGTGGGAGGGAGAGGCAGCGTGAATGTCACCTTTATCGAACCCTGAGGGTATTTCACTCTGTAATGGCCGAGCTCGTGGGCGGGAAGAGTTACTTTAGAGTGAAGATGACCTGTTGGAACAAACACAAAATTCTTCAGATACGATTTCCCAGATCTAGTAGACCCGCGCTGAGGAGGGAGAGGGCGAGTACGTATCTCGTCATCGTCGTCAGCGTTAGCCGCTTGTTCATCCACGTTCTGGCTTGGTAGAACTGGGGGTGAACTGGCACGCCAGTGCTCTGCGCAAACCATGGGAATACTAATTTCCGTTGAAATATCTGTCTGGGTACCGGTGTCATGAGAAATGCCCAATCCGAGCTCTGGTGCTGGGTCGTCACTGACACAAGGTTTATGTCGATCGAAGTGGATGACTGAGGTCAGGCCATCCGAATCACGGATGTGGTAGGTCACGTCCGACGTCTTACCTACTACCACATAGGGGACTTTCCACTGGTAACTCAGTTTACTTGGCACATTTGCAGACCGTCATGAATCGTGTGCCCAAACCATTCTTCCTGCTTCATATGGATCTCCATGCACTCTCCAGTCGTGCCATGCCTTTTGCCGCTGGTGTGCAGTGGATAGTGTTTCTCTCACTAACCCATGGGCTTGTTCTATCCTTTGCTGCAAGAGTTCGACATAGCGAGATGGTGAATTTTTCTCTCCTGTTATTCGTGGCATGGCCAGATCCAAGGGTAAGGCTAATTTACAACCTAACATTAACCGAGCAGGGGTTTATCCCGTGCTGGAATGTTCCGAAGTGCGGTAAGCCATGAGCACTTACGGGAGCCATAAATCCCAGTCTCTACAATCAAGGCGTGTTTCCTTGGTGAGCATCTCCGCGAGAGTTCTGTTGAATCTCTCTACCATACCGTCGCTCTGGGGGTGGTACAGAGTTGTCCTTGTCTTGACAATATGGAATAATTTGCAGAGCTCTGATATGAGCCGGCTCTCAAAATTACTTCCTTGATCGGAGTGCAACTCAAAAGGCATACCAAAGTGGCAGAACACATTGCTGGCCAAGACCTCCACTATGGTGGATGCCTTTTGGTCCGGCAAAGCAAATGCTTCTACCCACCTCATAAAATAATCTTGTAATACGAGGATGTATTTATTTCCATCATCCATCGTATTCAAGGGTCCGAGCACGTCTATAGCCACTCGCTCCCACGGTGCACCAACAATCTTAATTTGTGATGGTGTGATATGATGTTGGCCAACAGCGCGTCTTTGGCACAGGATACATTTGGCAACCCATGCCTTGACACTATTGCGAATCCCGATCCAGTGGAATCTCAGTTTAATATGGGCAATGGTTCTCTCCACGGCCAGATGTCCGGCGTTATCGTGTAGTTGTTGGAGTATAAGCTCTCGATAACTTTCCGGAACCACCAAACGGTCATTAATGTACAAAACGTTATTTATTAGTTGACATTGTTCGAACCATTGGTAATAATATTTAGCCGTGGGAGACAAAGGTGTCACCCATTCCTTATGAGGACGTACCCCCTCCTGAATCCACAGGTATATATTTCGTGTCTTCACATCTGTTGTTTTGTGGTGTGTGATTTTCTCTGGATTCCACTCTGCGTACCGCAATTTGGGGAACTCCGGAGATGGCTGTGTTGACTGTGTCACGGTGTCAGCCTCTTCATGTTCAGCCTCCACGCCGATTCTATTAAGGGCGTCGACATTTCCATGCAATTTGCGGGGAGGGTGAACAACATTATAGTTATAGGCCTGCATGGATTCCTGCCATCTCGCTACCTGGCCCTCCGGATTTTTTAAGTTCCTGAGCCACCATAGTGAGGCATGGTCTGTACGGAGTGTAAAAGGGTGCCCGTACAGGAAGTGTTTATAATATTTGACGAAATGGACCACCGCCAATAATTCTCGCTTGGTGGTTGCATATCTTTTCTCCATTTTATTCAGAGTATGCGAACCATAACCCAACACCTGCTATGTTCCGTCTTCGGTGACCTGCAATAGAACTGCGCCAATAGTGAAAGCTGCCGCATCAGTGTTTAAGATGAAATCGAGGTTTGGATTAGGATGAGCAAGAATCGGGGTGGTCGTCAAGAGTTCCTTCAATGCCACTCAAATGGTCGATCTTTCTCGGTGATCTTGTAGAGGGGTGAAGCAATCTCACTGAAATGTCGGATGCAACGGCGATAGTACTGGTATAGGCCAAGGAAACTCCGTGTCTCCGTGACTGAGGAGGGCGGAGGCCACTCAGCTACTGCCTTAGTTTTTGATGGCTGCGTAGCCACTCCATCACCGGATATGGCGTGTTCTTCGGTTTGAGTTTCAAATTGGCCGTGTGGAATCGTGGAGGCACGGTGTCTCCATTTTTCAAGGTTTGCTCAAACGTGGGTCCGAAGACGATTATGTCATCGATATAACAGAGACAAATCTCCCATTGCAGGGTAGTCAATACCTGCTCAATGAGTCATTCAAAAGTTCCAGGGGCGTTGCACAACCCGTAGAGCATCTTGCGGAATTGGAAAAGACCGTCTCTACAAACGAATGCTGTCTTTTCCATATCAGCTTCATCCATGGCCACTTGCCAGTAACCGCTAGCTAAATCAAGGGTACAAAACCACTTGCCTCCGGACAAGGAATCCAAGGCCTGATCTATCCATGGTAAAGGATAATCGTCCTTAACTCTAAGATCATTAAGGTGGTGGTAGTCGATGCAAAACCGCAAGGTTCTATCCTTTTTGCCTGCTAGCACTATAGGGCTAGCCCATGGAGAAGCAGGCGGTTCGATAATACCAGTCCGCAAAATGTCATTCACTTGTTGGTGTGCTTCTGCTTCTTTATGAATGGGAAGATGTCATACCAGTTGTCGTATGGGCCAATTATTTCCAGCATCGGTGGAGTGTCATACGAGATCAGTCTCTCCGAGATCCATATCTCCGGAGGAAAAACTATCGCGATATTTATGTAATAATTTCCGAATTTCGTGTTTTTGTGATCGCCGTGTATGTAGAGTTGTTGTTGTCTGCAGTATATGATGGCTTCGCTGAGTAAATCAGAGCCAAGTAATGCGTTGTTATGAATGGAGGCGATGACAACTCTCTGAATGAATTGCATTTCCTCTATCTGTATAACTAGATTAACTACACCGGCTACGGGTACATCTGCTCCCGTAGCCGTCTGTAGGTAAATATTTGTAGGCTTAAGGGGGGGGGGGCTTTTATGAGGTGGGATACTCTCATGCAAGCGCGGGTTAAAAACTGTGATAGAAGCTCCGGTGTCGACGGTGGCGCTTGTAGAAATGCCACTAAACAGACAGGCACATTTGTAGATTACTTTACGATGAACCAGCGGAAGAGTTTCCAATGATGCTGTCTGCAATAAAGGCGAGGGAGCGGCATCACTCTGTATATATTCCGACTGTCTCCGTATTGCTTCTTGCAATGTTGCAGGTGGCTGAGTGAGGAATGGGCCAGTTCGTCGTCTCCGCTGGGGTGTAGGTTTCAGTGAAGATGGAGCTGGTGGTAGCAATGGTGGTGGTGATATTGCTGTTCTGGTGTAGGCGGTATTAGTGTAGACGGCAGCGCGTAGGGGGTGCTGGATACGCTCTACCTGTGCAAGCCATTTCCGACAATGCTTCATAGGATGTGTTGTTGAAGCACAAAAGAAACAGCGTGGTATGCATGGACGTATGTTCTTTCGTCAATGTCGGCGCTTGCGAATCCATGAGGCAGAGTGAATCATCTCTCCCGAATCGCTACTGTCTGTGGATGCGGAAAATGATGATGGCTGGGGTGATGTTCTGCATACCACCAGAGGGCACCGAGAATCTAGTGCCTTGGTGGTGGGACGTGGTGCTTTCAAAAACGTTGTCTCAGCGGAGGTGCTACAACCTACCACTGCCGTTTTACATAGGAAAGAGGGCTTGTCATGTGCGGAGTAAGAAGGGGATGTCCTTGCTGCGGATGTGGGAGGCATCGTAGGCACTGACATATTGGAAGCCGTGTATGTTGGTGTTGGTGTGAAAGCTGATTTCTGTGGATGATGGTTCGACACTGAACGTTGTTGTGTGAAAGCCGCAGTTGAGCCGGGAGAATGATACGGGCACAAGTGGCTCTCTGTAATTCGGTACCCTTATGAGCTTGACTGTTTCTCTGGTGTGCTGCAGTCTGGAGCAGGCGTTGTGGAGGGAGGTCGGTTAGGACACCGCTCCCTCCAATGTCCCGACTGACCGCATCTGAAGCAGGTGTTCGGCGGCGTTGCGGTGTTGGTAGTGTTTGCTGGTCTAAACTGTGTGGTGGCGTGGTTTGTGCTGAGTGTGGGGACTAAGTTGGTGAGTGTGGAGATCTGCATGTTGATCTCTTCTATCCACTCTCTCATGTTGCCGTTGTTGTTGTTGCGCTGGTTCCGGCGCCCAGGGACTCCATTGTACGTATCTGATACTGGTGGTGGTGGTGTCTGCGCGGTGGGTGTTGCTGATCTGGGGGGAACACTGGCGGGCGAAGTGACAGCTGCACCATCTATCTCATTGACAGGATGGAGTTGGCGTCAGTTTTGTTTTTCCCGCTCCAGGAAGTTCTCAATACGGACCGCGGTTGCCGTTAATTGGGCCAAACTCCGGTGGTTGCCGAGAAATAATTTTTCCTTTAGAGCGGGTTCACCGCCTAATGCATCGACGAACGTATCAAGATGCAAGTGGAGTACGCCATCCACATTGGTGTTCGGATATGCACAGGTAACTAGCCTTCTGATTCGGCTAGCTAACTCGGGAAGAGTTTCTCCCACGCATCATCATAAATTCTTGAGTTGAAGACGACTGGTTTCCCCGAGATCTGTGTCACCAAATCGCTCCGTAAGTGCTCATTCCAACTGTGTGTAAGTAGGAGTACGATCCGTCCGCAGATCCGCAAGAACTTGCAGGGCTTTTCCCGAAAGTTTTGCTGCAAGATATTCACCTATTATTTGAACTGGATTTTATAATTGGTCCAGTTATTCGCCCCGCTAATTTCTGGGGGAGTATGACTTGACCAAAACCGCGGGAAGAGTGTAGGGGTTGAAATCCGGGTGGTGCGGATATCTGAGAGGTGGCGGATTGTACTGATGTTGGTCTTGGTGCCAGTGGCGGTGGTGTTGGTGTATCCCGTCGATGCCAATGCCGAGGAGCGAGGACATGCGTACTCCAATTAACTGAGTCTGCCCCGTTTGTAGAGCCATAGACCGGCATGGGTCTATGGATGGAAGGCGGATTGCAGTGGAGAGTGCGCGGTCGTTCCTCCCACGGTGAGGGCTGTTGTTCCTCATATGGCGGTGGCACAAGTGGCTGGTGGGTATGATATGTGGCATGACTAAAATACCGGCGAAATGGTGGTGCCGATTCCTCCCGATGACTCCGCGGTGTTCCCCTTGAATATAGTGTTTCTCATGAAGGGGGCAATGCGGGAGGTTGTCTATGTGGTGGATTATCACCCAGCCATACCGTCTCCGTAGATGACACGGACGAACGATAGTAGTCTGAAGGGCTGTAGATAATCCCGTAGTCGGGTCTTTGACGGAGTCGTCCATGATTCGGCCCTGATGGAGTTGGCCTGTCACGGACGTCCGAAATAGGTCTAAACTCTATTCCCGCCTGTGAGGCATTGCGGAAGGTGCCATCGCTAACAGGCGAAAACAGGTTATAGTGCGGAGTTGTTGATTCCGCTGAATTTCTGGCATAGTTGGTGAGCATGTGTGCTGAGAATCTGTTTTATGAGGCTACCTCTTGATCGAGGGATTCCTCGCTGAACGGAGATGGTATTGAACTGAGCTCACTATATGGTGTGGGTGTGAGTTCGCTGCGCGTTATTACCGTTGTTCTTCGGGCCCCACATCGGGTGCCACTTGTAGCTCGCTGGGCGGTGTCAGGCCGAGTGATGACGCTGGTTAGCATCCGGTCTCGGGGTGACGGACCTTGAACGAGACTGCCCTGCGGGAAACAAAAACCGGCTCCTAAGGCCGGTGGAACTCAATCGTTCCGGTGGGGCCATGCGACCATTGTCGTGAACATTAAACCCAGTGGTCTCATCCCAAGAGTTTGTGTCACCAGTATGCCTGTCCATAGCAATTTCGTGATCTATGGACTTACAAGATTTGATTTGGTGACCTCAAATATAAGTCTATGCAATGAGTTCACCTAAAATATGCTAGATAAAACTACAATAAGAGCATACGAAAATACGCTGTGCAATAGGGTCTGCTGTTCTGCTGATGGTATTAGCTGCATAGACCAGTGCTTCGACTTCAGCTCTGTAGCTTGTGCAGTATTTGCCTGTCGGTATTGCAGCTGACTCATGTTGTCCGTTTGGATACTGTATGTGCAGTCCGGCACCTCCGCTCCTAATTGCATCTTTGGCTGATCCATCTGTGTAGATCATTATCCATGTCTCCTGAGGGTACATTTCTTCCAGCATGGTTAAGGTCAGGGCTTTGTTGCTCACATCACTGTGATCATCTTTGGTTGTGAGATGATATACTGTGGTGCGAATAGCTATGCTCTCTAGTTTGTTTTCCCAGGTAGGAGGATCAAGGGTGTGGTTTGGGTCTTCTATTTGTGCTGGCAACATTTCTTAGTGTTTCCTTTGAAGTGCTTTTGTCTCTTTCACAAAAACTTGATCTTTTAAGTCTTCCTGATGACAGCTGTGCTTGCCTGATCTTCATCGGGTGGTTGTTAAACGATTTCAACTTTGCAGCTTGGATCAGTGCTTTGCATTCCCTTCCTTTACTAAGTGGGGGGGGATGCCTGCTGTCTGCTCCATTTTTTCTATTGGTATTGACCTCATTCCACCAGTGATGATGCGCAGGGCCTGGTTTTGTACTCTGTCGAGGTTCTGTTGATGAGATTTAGCTGCTGTCATCCATGAGCTGGATCCATACTCAAGGTGTGGTTGTATGGCACCTAGGTAGATGGTCTTGAAGATCCTAACATTGGCAACCCCACTTTGTTCCTGCCAGCTTCCTCATGATGTTTAGCATTCTTCTGGCCTTTGCCTCTGCATTCTGGATGTGCTCCTTCCATGTTAATCTTCTCTCATAGGTGACTCCCAGGTATGTCTGCTGGTCCTCGTACTCGAGTGGAGTACTGGCCAGTGTCAGATTGCCAACCTTGGTTTTGGTGGACAGTGAGAATAGCATGGCTGATGATTTTTCTTTGTTGATGGTAATACACCAGCGATTGGCCCAAGCTGTAATTCTGTCCAAGGCGAGCTGCATTCTGTACGTGGCAGTCATTGTGTACTCCTCGGTGCACCAGAGTACGAGGTCATCTGCATAGAGGGCTGCTTGGATCCCATTGGGCATCTCTGCTACAATGTCATTAATGAAGAGTATGAACAGAGTTGGTGATAATACTCCGCCTTGTGGTACCCCTTGTCTCAGAAATACATTCTGTCCAGATTGTCCATCCACCAGCACCCTAGCTCTGCGATTGTGTAGGTATGACTTGGTCCATCGGAACATGTTGCCACCGATGCCTGTGCGCCGGAGCTTCACGAGGAAGCCATCCTTCCACACCTTGCTAAATGCCTTCTGCAGATCGATAAAGGCAGCTAGCATCACCTTCTTGGCTTGAAAAGTGTCATCTATGACCTGTGCAAGATGTGTTGTTTGATCTTCTGTGCTCCTGTATCTTCTGACGCCAGCCTGCTCTGAAACTATAATGTTCTCTGACTCCAGGTACCACTGCAACCGCTGGTTCACGATGCGCTCCATGGTCTTGCATATGCAGCTTGTAAGACTGATAGGACGGTAGCTCAGCACTTTCGTCTTGTTCTTCCCTTTTTTCAGAATAGGAGTCATTCTGGCTTCCTTCGAGCAATGAGGAACCTCTCCATTTGTTCAACTGAGATTAAAGATGTCTAGCAAATTGCGGAGAGATGCATTACCAAGGTGTTGGATCATTTCATTCGTAATGCCATCTTGCCTGCGAGATTTCTTCTTCTTCAATTGGCGGATAGACTTCTTCAGTTCTGATAAACTAATGTCAACTTTCATTGCATCGTGAGTGTTGGTGTCTGTTCCTTTTGCTCTTTTGTAACCTCTTTTTGACACATTCGTGGTATAGAAATGTTGCTTTCTTTTTCATATGCCTTCGCAGAGGCATCTGCAGTCATCTTTCCTGACAGTGTTTAACCATCTTCTTCAAGAGTAATCTTTTCTCCCCCGACACCCTCATCATTCAGTGCTTTAGTCAGTCTCTATAGCTTTGTGGTGTCTCTCTCTGAATTAAACCCTGCCGTCTTTTCCCTCCAGCTTCTTCTTTTGGCCTCCTACTATAGTGCGGTTAGCAACACATTGAGGAAAATGAGAATAACTATTAACAAATACAGAAATTATAACTAGCGGTCCTAAGACCGTCACGGTTCCTTTTAGTCATCGGAACCGTTAGTACAGATACGAAATAATTAACAAAACCTATATAGAGAAATAATTAAACGGTGAAGTATGGTTACTTAAATACTTGGTAGTCATTCCCAAGTTAGGCTACCGTGTCACTGAAATTGATACGTAGATCTGTAGTCGACATGAGATGATGCGCTCTCTGGAAGCTGGAAAGTTCCCACAGGCTGGTTCCCGCAAGCTGTTTTCCGCAAACAAGACTTCCGCAAGAACACTCTTGGCGGGTGTGCATCGCTTAGTGCTGTAGGCCTAATAGAATGTCTAGCGAGCAGTCAGTAAAATATACGATAGTACTATGTGGTGAAGAAAGTTCCCGTACACCGATGGCACGGATGAAAGGAAAAAACAACCCATCAAATGCGGGGGTTGTCAAAGGCAAACGAGGATACAAAACAAAGTTTACGGTGCTGGGTATGTCCACCAGCTCTGAAAACGCATCGGGCAGAGTTTACTTGCTGCGGTCGAAAGTCGAAAGAACCGACACGATGTAAGTGCGGCAGCGGTTTGAAATACCACTTTTAGGTGTGGCCGGCAGATCCGGCGAGTCATCCATCAAAGAACATCCCGTCTCTACATCTGTAGATTCACATATTCAGGCCGCAAAGGCCTCACCGCAAGTTTGTGTTCCGAATGTAGATGTAGTATTCGTGAACGATTTGTCGAAAGTTCCAAATTACTCCCGTAGATGGGGAGTTACAAAATTGTATTAGTGCGGTGGGTTGGAAACTGCACACTATGGGATAAAAACCTGACGCATAACGAAGTAAGACACGTGTTGCGCTTGATAATAGTTGGTACGGCTCCAACCTGTTCGGCCCCTGGCTGAGGATGTTCTCGATCACGGGATCGCTTCTCCTTTTATACTTTCCTTGACGTCACAGGCGCAGGCTTCATACAATCATAATTCGAGCAACAGCCAATCAACACACAGCTAATAATAGTGTTGTCGAACGTGCTAGAACATTCTAGAAGCTTTATGTCCACGTGGTTATGACGTCAGGGCAATATTTTGGAGATAATCAAGCAGAGATTTTCCTAGATAACTCAGTCATTTCCCAACCGATCATGACATGGTTTACAGATTTAGAAAGCCCGTCGATTTCTGGTCTTGATTAATGCCAGATTTAACGGGAACAGACAATCAATAAGAATTACAGAGTACCAGCTCGGTACACTATAAGCGCCATCCTATCTAGGTCACAACTACGCGCTCCATAGAAACAGTGTCCCGGCGCGCACATCCGTATAATGCGTTTTAATGAACTTAGTCGTTTTTCGACACGCTCTCTCTCCCATAGGCCTATATATGCTTATAGCCCTACGCAGAGGGGCGGGTTCAGAGAACGAATCCTAGACGGGCGGCGCGTACCCAGCTTACCTGGTATGGCCGGTACCCGACCGGTCGATCTGAACTACAACACACCTTGTTATCCAGCTACGGGAGAACTGATCATATGGATATAAGGAATGCACTACAGCCATCTACAGTATGCGTCACGGGAGGAACGTTTGTCTTACGTTCCTCCTCGCCCCCCTCCCTTTTTCCCGACGTCGTACAGAAACAGCCAAAATCTACATACTTCATATACACGTAATAACAGCCGATATTATTAAGAGAGAAAGATGCCCGCATTGTTGTCAATCACGATCAGGAATTTGCTACCAAAAACTTGAATTCGATAATGGATTGATCAAAGTTATGACAGCATCCGACAGGTCATCTGCGCTCTAAAGTAACTCTGTCCCGCCCACGGGCTCGGCCATTACAGAGTGAAATACCCTCAAGGTTCGATAAAGTTGACAATCATGCCGCCTTCCCCCCACTCCCGCACCTGGCGGTCATAAAAACGTCACCTTCACCACAGTGCAAGTATCATCCACAGATAACCAGCCACGCATATCAGATTCAAATCACCAACACGTCAGAAACATAGACACTAGGTTGACTGTATTCACAATCTCTGAACGACGGTAAATTATAATAACTGTGGCACCCACTTCCGAGTTGTACTGTAATTTAACCATTATTAAATGGTATTAAAGTGTCTGGTCTAGGCCGGGACAGAGCTAGTTCTACCCATTGAGGGGAATGCTTGGCCAGCCCTCCCACTCTGAAAACACAGCTATCTTGTCGGGATCAGTAATGTTGATCTGCCACCTGAATAGATCTGTTTAAACCACACATAAAATTACTTACAACTTTGCTGTTAAATTTTTGATTCAGAACACAACTGCTCTACCGTGCTACAAATCATTAGCGCACGGGCCTGTAAAGCGGCATCAAAAATCTAACAGTATAATTACAAAGAGAATTTCAAACATTCTCTTCCCTGCGTTCCAGTCCATAATAAAAACGGGCTGAGAACTACCTATTACAGATATATACGAGACGCATGTTCAAGAACTTGCACAAATAAGGGACATTAAATTATAAAGATTCATGATATAACATGTATATATTTCTATATCTCGCATCTACAACAGACTACACCTCAGCAACAGTATTTTGGCCATTGCCATAAACAGCGCATATGTTTCTGATCAACCATGTGCTTTTAAGAACCATGTGACATTTACTGCTATTTCCAGTAAATTGGATCAAACGCTTTAAACACAAGAGCCGGCCAAAGACGCGACTACCACAGCGTGATGGAGGAGTGGCGAGGGTGAGTCAGGGTAATTGCCGCTGACGTCATCAGGCTCCCACACACCCCATTGGGCGCTCCAGCCTAAAATTAAAACGGGCAAGTTTATAAGCATCCAATCTGAAAACCGCCTCATGCTAATTAAAAGGTGAGGCTCCTCAAAGAAAAAGTAGTACCACGTTTTTATGTTGATCGGAGGCTGTTAAATATGCTAAATTAAGACAAAGTTAATGAGCCATTCCTCCTATAATTAAAAGTACTCCCTTTATACGGGAAGAATTAATCCCTAGACGTCTAGAGTGGGAAAGACGAAACTTTCCATATAAGGCTTACCGAATCACCTGTTAAACCTTCTAGAACAATCGACAGCGTTATTATCAGCTACGTGCTGATTGGCTGTTGCTTGGTCGATGATTGGTTGGAGCCTGCACCTGTGACGTCACGAGTAGTATAAAAGGGGACACGATCCAGAGATCGAGAGCATCCTCGGCCAGGGGCCGAATAGGTTGGACCTGTTCCAGCTACGATCAGCACGACATTACACAGATCACTTCGCTTTCTGTCGGTTTTACTCCCGTAGCTAGCAGTTACCCAACCCACCACACTTAAAACAACTTTGTAACTCCCCCTACTTGCGGGAACAATTTGGAACTTTCTAATTATTGTTCACGAATATCAAGATCTACTTCGGAACACGAACTTTCGGTGAGGCCTTTATGGTCTGAATATGTGATTCTACAGATGTAGAGGCAGCGATGTTCTTTGGTGGATGACTCGCCGGATCTGCCAGCCACACCAAAAAGTGGTATTTCAACCGTCCCCACACTGATCTTGTGCAGGTTCTTCTAACTTTCGACCGCAGCAAGTAAACTTTGTCTGGTGTGTCTTCAGACCTGGCTGACGTACCCAGCACCGTTAAGCTTTGTTTTGTATCTTCATCTGCATCTAACAACCCCCGCTTGTGATCGGGTTGTTATCAACTTCCATCCATACCATTAGTGTGCGGGAACTTTCTTCCCAGCAGTAATGCTATTGTATCTCTTACTGACTACTCATTAGACATTCTATATTGTGCTTACCGTCCTGAGTTCTATCCGCTCCCGTCATAAGTTGCTTGCGGAATCCTGTTTGCGGGAACCAACCTGCGGGAACTTTCCAGCTTCCTGAGAATGCATCAACTCACGTCAAACTAAGAATGATGTATCAATTTCAGTAACATGATAGCCAAACTTAAGAATGGCTACCGATTATTCAAGTAACTATACTTAACATTTTAATTATTCCATTAAATGTATTTTTCCTAATTATATCGTACACGTATAAATGGTCCCGATGACAAAAAGGGACTATAACGGTCTTAGGACCACCAGTTATAATTTCTGTATATGTTTATAATTATTCTCATTTTCTGTAAGGTGTTTTCACTAACCGCACCGTAGTAGGTTCGTTAACCTGTACTAAAGATATAAAATTCTGATCATTTTATACTGTATTGATTGTGCTTTTTAGTTTATATATATATATGGCCAATAGCCATCACTTCATATGTTTTGTTTATTTGTAGAAAATATAGGACTGCAGTGCACGTAGGAAACACTATATAGCAACATATATATGTAGCACTTTCTCCTGCCACCAACAATTTTTCACTGAGGTCGCTGTCCATGCTATAACTCTGTCTGGCCTGGCATGCTACCGACTAAAACCTGTTCTATTCAGCTCGATAGGATAGGTTTAATATGATTAGAGACGATTTCTTTGGTAGGAAATCTGTAGCATACTCTTCTCTTTCAGTAGTTGTGATAATTTAGCCCCGCACTCCGGCAAGACTCATAACTCTAAGATATTATCTCTCTTCATGTTCCACTAAGCCTTGTGGCTTCTTAATTGTTCGGATGTCCCTATCCGCACCATGGGCTGATCTGACCCTGGGAAACTGTTGGGGTTTCCGAGCGTTGATGGCCAGGGTGTGGTGTCACATGTCACATACATTCCCTCCACATCTTCGGATACTTAGTAGTTAGCACTTTTGCCAATGTAGGAAAGCACTGCGAAAACATATCTTAATTATTATTTTATTTGCTGAACAATTCTCCCACACCGCAGTGCAAAACTGGGCAACTTGTATTTAAACCTAATGACAGGTTAAACGGTTAGTTCCATAGGACCCGGTGACAGGCCAGATACGCATCCCTACCGAATTCCATAAAGAATGTCTGGGCATGATATTTAGATCTACCATGCCCTCACGGGAAGGACATTTACAGTGGGTATTCGTCTCTCTTACCCCCACCATAACGATGGATCAGTTGCCTAAAATGCTTGTGTGAAAAGTAACCAGTGTCTTGTGACGTTTTATGTGGTTATGGAGCGAGATGTCCGGATTCTTATCCAGTTCGGAGATCTTATTAAGTAGCATGTAAGAGCACTTCCTTCAGTATTGGTGTCGTAGGGCATGTGATCTCAATGACAGCCGTGTCTAACAGCTAGGTAGACACCCGCCATTTGCGGCCTAAAAATAGTTCTTGTCACTAAAAACTAAATGCTAGATAAGCATAGAAGAAGGCCCACATAAATAAAGTGGCAACTACTAATTCAGCATACTAAGAATTACATAAGACAGTGACATGGGAATCCCTTGGGAATCGTTTGTCCCGTCTTCACATAAAATAGCACGCAACCCTATAGTCATAATCTCACTAGGTATGGTCTTTTCTTTTCAGCATTTTGGTTAAATATTAGTGGGCCAATTTTTGCCTACCACTCTTCTCCCACTTTAAGCAGTGGCGACATTTTCCCATGACGGAGGCCTGTGCAAGGCACTTGCCTCTCGCAAGGATTCAGCGACGACGGTCCACGTGAGGATAATACTCCTCACCTAATCTAGCACTAGGAGTAGTGCCCGCGTGAGGCACATGATTTTTCGTCCGAGATAATCTTCTTTCCTTTCAGCTTAGAGGTATAAAAACTTATATTAAGTTAATTAGTTAAGTCTCGTGTACGGGAGTCTCTCTTGTGGGGATACCTCTGCGGACCTATGAGTCTGTGTGGTACCTCCGGGAGCCACATGTTTAAAAGTTCATCTGGCTGTCTCTATGTCTTGTATTTTCGTACGCTCTTTAGTTCTATCCAGCATACTCGACAGTCTGTTTAGGTAAAATCATTGTATAGACTTATTTTAATTAGGTCACCAAAAATCAAATCTTGTAAGTCCATAGATCACGAAATTGCTATGGACAGGCATACTGGTGACACAAACTCTTGGGATGAGACCATTGTATTTAATGTTCGCGACGATGGTCGCATGGCCCCATCGGACCGATTGAGTTCCACCGGCCTTAGGAGCCGGTTTTGTTACCCGTAGGGCAGTCTCGTACAGGATTCGTCACCGCGAGACTGGATGCTAACCAGCGTCATCATTCGTCCTGCACTTGCGGTGCGGCGAGTCGACATCACACACCGGAACTGCCCGACACTACCCCACTAGCTACAGTACAGAGTTGGATGAAGATCTGCCCCGTGCTACGGAACTAACGTTTGCCTGTCATTAGCGTTAAGTTTCAGAATGCCCAGATATGCACTGCAGGCGGGTTTTACATAATATTATTTCTTTTCGCAGTGCTTCCTACTTTGGCGGGGTTATCTATGCTAACTGGTATCAGAAGACACAGAGTGGGATATACGCGAAATTAACACTTTGGTCTTCACCGCTCGGAAACCCTAATAGTTTCCCAGAGTCGGATCATGCCAATGTATCGATGGGAAGTCCAGACAATTATTAAGTCTTGCGGCTGGAGGAGCATAGAAAGAGACAATCACTCGATATTTAATAAGAGGCCCTAAGGTATTTGGCCAATTTATATAATCTAGCCAGTGTGTGGTGTTACATATCGGCTACAGCCGGAAAAGAGGCGTACACAAAATGTCTCTTATGGAGAGATTGTCCCTAACTACTTTAAACCTATCCTATCGAGCTAGAATAGCCAGGTTTAGTCTATTACTGTGGTGGTAGTGGTGCTTGCTTGAGGTCGGCTGAATGATGTGGAGATGTTGTGTGATGATGTCACTCCAGTGGTTGCGGATATCTTCATGATTTCAACAGCCTTGAACAGCTTACTCACGGACATTCTGGGTATCGCTCGGATCTCTGGTTGGTGAGCTATTCGTCGATTTCCCGAATATGGTCTGTCTGGCGTAGTAGACTTTCTAATGGCAGCATCTATTGGAATAATGGGGCTGCACATGGATGTCAACGTGCTGGTATGCGGTGCAGTCGTGGTGATGATGGCTTCCGTGAGACATCTCCTTATCGATAACTAAACTGAGCGGAGATATTGAACTGCCTGAAATGTCCTGTAAAACTGGATCATGGATTTTCACATGCGTTGTTATCACTACCGAAATTGTCTGTCCTATCACGGATGCGGATAGTGTTGTAGGGCTGCGTGTTGCCGGTGTTGTCACTGTGGGTGCTGCCAGTGCTGATGCTACAGTTGGTGTCGTTACCAATGCTGCATGTGCTGCCGGTGCTGTTCTTACATGTGCTGTGGTGATGGTTGCTGGAGTGCTGGAGTGCTGGAGTGCTGGAGCTGGCTGGCTGTGTTGCGGATGCGGATGCTGAAGCTACTTGCAGAAAGTCAGGGTGTTGTCTTTTTGTGCATTTAATCTTGGCCATTTTCCTGGTCGGAAGTACTACAATTGGAAGTCTATTTTCAAAGCATGGTACGAGGATATCTGTCTTCGTTTTGCTCACCAGGCTTTAATGTTACAACCAACACACGATGCTTAAATGATAACGCATGTGTTACACCATACTGCGTGGCTGAATATAGGTACTTGCAGTCCGCGCAGAATGCTCTCTGTAGTAGATGGTCACAATTGACGTGAAGTTTCAAGTCCGAGTTTCTGGAAATACACGCTTGCACGGCTGTCCGTCATATGATAATGAAGTACAAGGATGCTTTTTGCCAATGTTTACGTGTGCTGATTCTTCTGAACTGTCAGACAGGATGAGATCTTCTGCAAGCGACATACTATTCCCGCATGATGGTTATTTGCAGAACTGCACTAACCTAACTAAACTTTCCTAACTCTTCAAAAACTTTCCTGGCCAATTATAACATAAAGTAATAAAATAATAATAATAATAATAAGAAAAACAGCAGAATTTGCTTTGCGACACGAAAATGGTCTAATGCCCGATCTTCCCTAGTGTCAAGTTTGGAGGGAAGATGAAATTCCAGTGCACGCTTTCCTCATTTTATACTTTTTGATGACGTCAAAGGAGGGCGGCGAACCACGCCCGAAAGTTTCTGAGTGAGTCGGTTTTTCCGAATATGGCATTATTTACCTTTCATTCTTCTAGAGTCCGATTATATATTCCCTTCATAAGAAGAAGGTAAATATAAATATAGGAAGGTAGGATAGTTGGTTTCATCTCCACTCGGTGGGAAATTGGGTCTCCGATCAACGTTAAAAATCTGGAACTATTTATTCCTGTGGACGCTCACCTTTTAGTTAGCGTGACGCGGTTTTTCAAGTTGGATGCTAATAAACTCGCCTGTTCAAATTTCAGGCTGGAACGCCCGATGGGGTGTGGGAGAGCGTGATGACGTCAGCGGCCGTGGACCCGACTCACCACTTCTCGCCTCCTCCATTACGCTGCGGTAGATACGTATAGGGCGGTTCTTGTGTTTATAGCCTTTGATCCAATTTACCGGAAAATAGAAGTGATGATCACGTGATTCTTGTTTTGGTTCATCAGAAACTTAGGCAATCTTTATGTGGGTGGAGTTTTGATGCTGTTGACTATACGTATTTGATGCGAAAAATGGAAATATATGTTTTCTTTATTCTGTTCCTTAGAACAGCATCCCTTTATATGCACGTGATCTTATACATGTGCCGCCTCTTGTGTGTAATAAATTTATTCCAGCCCGTGTTGATTAGTGACTGGAATATGTAGGTAAGAGAATATTTGAAATTCTCCACGATGTTATGGTGTCTAAGTTTTGATACTGCTTCATCAGCCCGCACGCTAATGATTTGTATACGCGGTAGAACAGTCGTGTTCTCAATCAAAATTAGGACAGTATAGCTGACTGTAATTTATTGTTTGGTTTAAACAGCTCCATGTCTTGCAGATTCCAAGGGTACTGACCCACCAAACTGGACTGTATTTACCGGGTGGGTGGACTGCCAAGCATCCTCCTCAATGGGTAGGACTAGTCTCACCTCACCTAGACCAACTTGATTATTACAGTACAGCTCGGAAAGTGTGTGTATCAGTTTACAATTTTACAATACCGTCGTATGGAGATTGTGATACAGTCATCCTGAGTGTCTGTGTCTCTGTCATGTTGGTGAATTTGATTGTTACGTGTGGCTGCTTATCTGTGGATGAATCTTGCGCTGCCGTGTGGTGTGAAGTTTTTATTGCAGCGGGTGGGGGTAGGGGGTGTGGGGGTGGAGGGGTACTGTGATGCTTGTGGTGTCAACTTTATCGGACATGATGTATTTCACTCTGTAATGGCCAAGTCCGAAGACGGGACAGTGTTACTTTAGAGTGCGGATGACCAAGAAAGGGGCTGCTGTACTTGAATCAGACCATTATCCATTTTCCGTTCGGTGGCAAAATCGTACTTGATACCGACTGCGGGCATCTTGCTCTCTTAATCATATTGACTGTTATTATGTATAATTGAAGTGGGTTTGTTTAGCTGATTATGTACGATTATGTAGGGGTGGGAAGAGTGGAGAAATCCCCCGTAGCGAGTACTGTAGATGGCTGGGATGTTGTGCATCCTTTCCATACGATCAGTTTTCCGCACACCGGATAAGGGGGTATTTGCGGAAAATGTTGACTCGTGCTGTTGATGGTGGTGTTCTGTTGTAGGGAAGTCGGGTTGCTGTGTGATGCTGGCGTAATGTGAGTTGGCCATATCAAGTTTTCCAAGCTGGGGAATGCCGAGTCTGTTGCTGTTGCGGAAAAGTTGGCTGGTGGTGGGTCATAAACTCCCTGCATTCGTGCAGAAGGGAATGTTGCGGAAAAAGGTGTCTCTAACTTCTTCTGTTACAAAAGCTAGGTGCATGCTATCTATATGGTTGGTGATGTTGGATGTCTCCGTTATACTGTCTATATAGCCGGGTGGGTGTGTGGTGTTCGTGCAACAATGAATTGATGTATCCAGCCTTACGTACAAATGTGTACTGTATGCGCCTGGCTTCTGTGTCTTATGTGATGTTCTTACTGCTCACGGTGGGGGGGGGGGAGTTTGTGGGTTGCTTGGTAGGGTGGTTGTGGTCGGGAATGCCCTTTCGATGGGGAGGGTCATCGCCCGTTACACACACGATGGTTGGTACTCTGTCATAGTTTTTAAGTACCGGGCATATTCGAGCCGAGAGTCTGCTGAACAGGCTGCTTTATTGCCAACCACCAGCGGTGAGGGTGGGGGGGGAGTGGTGGTGTGGTGGGGGGGGAGAGGAGCCTGTGGTGCGGGATGCCACCTCCTCTGTAACAGCTGACTCTCTCATATCTGAAGATTGACAGTCAACAGAGGATGAGTGGAGTGTGAAATGGACAGGACCAGTGACGAGAGAAGCGAGTTGGAGTGGGGGTGGTCGTGCTAATGGATGGGGTGCTGGATGGGGTGCACCTTGGAGTGGGGGGTGATCTCGCGATTTGAGGAGTTTGAGGGGTACACCGAGTTGTACGGTTCTGCTCCTTTTCAAAACAATGCAGGGCCTCATCAAGCCTCTTCACTTCCATGTTATTTATTATATGTTCCACCCCACAGGAAGCAAGGCCCGGGGCAGCCCCAGCTTCGACTTGTGGTAACACTATAATTGGGGTAATAGCATGAAATGGATGGGAGTGGGAAGAGGTCGGCAGAACAACTTTTCCGTACTTCCCCTTGGACAAGACAAACGAGAAAGTCTTCAGATACAACTTCCCAGATCGTGTAGACCCACTCTGATGAGGCAAAGGGTGAGTACGTATCTCGTCATCATCCTCAGCGTTAGTCATATGTTCACTGGACTCATGGCTTGGTAGGCGAGGGGTTGAACTGGTACAGCGGTGCTCCAGACTAATGTTGGGAATACTTGTTTCCATAGAGACATCTGTCTGGGTACCAGTGTCACGTGGAATGGCTAGTCCGAGCTCTGGCACTGGATCATCACTGTCACAAGGTTTAAGTTGATCGAAGTGGATCACTGAGGTCAGGCCATCCGAGGTGGGGATATGGTAGGTCATGTCCGACTTGCAGAACGTCACGATTTGTGAACCCAAACCATCTTTCCCGCCTCATATGGGTCTCCATGCACTCGCCGGTCATGCCACATTTTCTGACGCCAGTGAGCAGGGATAATGTTGCTCTCACTAGCTCATGGGACTGGTCTTAGCGCTGCCGCATGAGCTCTACATAGAGAGATGGTGAATTTGTCTCTCCTGGAATCATGGGCATGGCCAGATCCAGGGGTAAGGATAATTCATGGCCTAAAATTAACTGAGCAGGGGTATAACCCATGCTGGAATGTATCGAAGTGTGGTATGCCATGAGCACATATGGGAGTCGTAGATCCCAGTCACGCCAATCAAGGCGTGTTTCCTTAGTCAACATCTCGGCTAGGGTTCGATTGAACCTCTCTACCATTCCATCACTTCTCGGATGGTAGGGCTTCGTTCGAGACTTGACTATATGAAACCGTTTGCAGAGCTCGGAGATTAGCCTTCTCTCAAAATTACTTCCTTGGTCGGAGTGCAATTCATATGGCATACCGAAGCAGCAGAACACATTGCTAGTCAGGACCTCCACTACTGTGGATGCCTCATGGTCCGGCAAAGCAAATGCTTCTACCCACTTTGTAAAATAAGGATGTACTTATTTCCTTCATCCGTCATGTTCAAGGGTCTGAGCACATCAATAGCCACTCGCTCCCATGGTGCACCAACAATTTTAACTTGTAATGGTGCGAAATGGTGCTGGCCAACAGTGCATCTTTGGCATGTGACACATTTGGCGATCCAGTGGAATCTCTGTTTGATGTGGGTTGTTGTTCGCTCGACGGCCAAATGTCCAGCGTTATCATGCAATTGTTGCAAAATTATTTCATGATAATGCGCAGGAATCACTATCCGGTTATTAATGTAGAGGATGTCATCTTGCATATGACACTCTCAAAACCTCTGATAGTAATATTTTGCTGTCGCAGGAAGTGGTGTAACAGATTCCCTAGGAGGACATACTCCCTCCTGGATCCACATGTATATGTTTCATGTTTGTGCGTATGTTGCTTGTTCATGAGCGACTGTCTCTGTGTCCCACTCTGCGCACTGCAATTCGGGGAACACGAGAGATGGCTGTGTTGTATGTGTCACTGTGGTGGCCACTTCTTGTTCGTCCTCGAGCCCGATTCTGCTTAAGGCATTGACATTTCCATGCAGTTTGCAGGGTCTATGAACAATGTTGAAGTTAAAGGCCTGCCGGGATTCCTGTCACCTCGCTACCTGGCCCTCCGGATTTTTTAGGGTTCTAATCCAGCGTAGTGGGGTGTGATCTGTATGCAGGGTAAATGGGTTCCCGTACAGAAAGTGTTTATAATATTTGTCAAAATACACCGCAGCTAACAATTCCCTCTTAGTGGTCACGTAACATTTCTCTGTTTTGTTTAGAGTACATGAACCATAACCCAGTACCTGCTCTGTTCAATCTTCTGTGACCTGAGATAGAACTGCACCTATGGCATAAGCAGATGCATCAGTGTCCAAGATGAAATCGAGATTAAGGTTAGGATGAGCAAGAATTGGGGCGGTCATCAAATATTCCTTCAGCGCCCTGAAGGAACGTTCACACTCACTCGTCCACTCGAATGGTCTATCCCTTTCAGTGATCCTAAATAAGGGTGATGCAATCTCATTAAAGTGATGGATGTATCAATGATAGTACTGGCAGAGACCGGGGAAACTCCGGGTATCCATGACCGTGGTGGGGGTTTACCACTCGCTACTGCTTTAGTCTTTGAAGGTTGAGTAGCCACTCCATCGCCGGATATGACGTGTCCCAGGAACTCGATGCTCTGTCTAAAAAGATGACACTTCTTGGGTTTGAGCTTGAGATTAGTGGTATGAAACCACATTAAGGGCTTGTCCAAATTGGACAGAGTCTGTTCAAACGAGGAGTCAAAGACGATTACGTCATAGATGTAACAGAGACAGATTTCCCATTGCAGGGTAGTTAATACCTGCTTAATGAGAAGCTTGAACGTTCCAGAAGCATTGCACAATCCATAGGGCATCTTGTAGAATTGGAAAAGACCATCTCTACACACAAACGCAGCCTTCTCCCGGACAGCCTCATCCATGACTACCTGCCAGTACCCACTAGTTAAGTCTAGAGTACAAAACCACTTGGCTCCAAACAAGGAATCTAAGGCCTGATCTATCAGATGTGGTGGATACGCGTCCTTGATGCTAAGATCATTAAGGCAGCGGTAGTCTATACAAAACCTCAAGATCCATCCTTTTTGCCTGCTAGTATAATGCAACTGGCCCAGGGGGATGCTGAAGGCTCTATAATGCCTGTCCGCAACATGTCCTTTACTTGTTTATGTGCCTCCATCTTCTTGTGAATGGGAAGATGTCAAACTGGTTGTCGAATGGGTTGGTTGTTACCGGTGTCGATGGAGTGTCGCATGAGATGAGTTTCTCCCAGATGCATCTCTCCAGCCGAGAAACTTTCACGATACTTATACAATAATTTCTGTATGTCACATTTATGAGATTGCACCAATCCAACTGTGGCGAGCAAATATATGTCATGCAGATGTTCCGGTAAGTCATCAGAAGTTGTTGCTGGTGTAAGTGTGGTAGGTAGCGGGTGTCTCCAGTGATATCACATCCATCAGATGACCACAACGAACTCCCGGTACAAGTGTTATTGTGTCCGTTGTGCCATTAAATACTCTGAACAGTATATGATCCTTATTGGTGGTCTCCACGATCATTCTGGGACTGGCGCATTGTGAGGCGATTATGTATTCAGGGTCGGGGTCCAGCATGGCCATGTGTGTGTTGTTTCCTAACTGTGGTGCAGTGGCCCATAAGATTTTCTCCTGTCCCAGCTCAACTGTGGCTATAGATGCCAAAATCACTGCACAAGAATCGTACAGTGATGATTCCGGTCGAAGGGGTATGCATCGGCCGTGTATATCTAGTCCCTGTTGTCTGCAATGTATGCCATCTTTGCTGGCACTGAGGAAATCAGAACCAAGCATGGCATCGTTTTGAATAGAGGCAATGACAACTCGCTGTATGAATTGCATTTCCTCTATCTGTATTACGAGGTTTACTGTACCAGCCACAGGAACATCGGCTCTGGTAGCTGTTTGCAAAAATATGTTTGTAGGCTTAAGGGGTGGCTTCATATGAGGTGGGATGCTCTCATACAAGTGCTTGTTGAAGACGGTGATGGAAGCTCCAGTGTCAATGGTGGCACGGGTGGAAACATCACTAAACAGACAAGCACACTTATATATTACTTTGCGGTGTGCCTGTGGAAGAGTTTCCATTGATACTGCCTGATGGATTGCTTTTGGTGCAGTATCATCCTGTATATATTCGGCCTGTTTCCGAATAGGTTCCATGAGTGCAGTTGGTGGCTGAGTGAGGAAGGGGCCAACCCATTGTCGCTGCTGCTGCGATTATTTAGGCGATGATGGAGCTGGGGGTGGCAATGGTGGTGTTATTGATGCCGTTTCCGTGTATTGTGAATTCGTGTAAACAGCAGTCTGGACAGGACTAGTGTGGTCATGGATAAGTGCTACCTGTGTGAACCACTTTTTGCAATGCATCATGGGATGATTTTTCGTAGACATGCAAAAGAAGCAGTGGCGGCACTGAGGTTTGCCGCTCTTAGTATGATGCTTCTTCTTGTGGATCCATGATGCCGAATGCTGACTGCAGTCCGTGTCATTATTACTGCTGCTGGATGTATTGTGTGATGCCGTCAGGATGTATGAATTGCGTACCACCAAGGGGCACCAGGTGTTAAGTGCTTTGCCGGCGGGTCGTGTTGCTTGTATAAACGCTGTATCAGTGGAGGTGATACAACCAACCACTGCCGTTTTACATAGGAAAGAAGGTTTGTTAGATACGGAGATTGCGGGGTCACAACCTCCGGCAGAGGGAGATGTCCGTGCCGTGGATGCAGTGCACATCATTGGTACTGAGACATATGAAGCCGGGTGTATGTGATTGCGTACTGTCATGGAAGTGTGATTTGTCATGTTGACCGCCTGACATTGTTGTCCGGAGGCCGCAGTTGAGCTGGGTTGTGAGAGTGGGCACCGAAGTGACTCTGTAATTGGTGCCTGCTCTAGTTTAACGGGGTCTCAGGCTGCGGTGTACGTTGGTCAGTGGTAGGAGTTCAAGACGGAGGGCGATTTGGACATCGTTCCTTCCAGTGGCTCAGCTGATCACATCCAAAACATGTGTTTGGTGGCTGTGTAGGCGTTCCCATATTTGCTGCTGGTCATGTGGTCGATTGTGTCACGACGGTGCTGCTGAGTGTGCTGACTACGTTAGTGAGTGCGGAAATCTGTTTCATTATCTCTTCTAACCTATCATGCATGTTCTGATGATTGTTGTTATTGTGCTGGTTCCTGCATCTGGGGGCGTTGTTGTGGCCCGCGCGATGGGATTGGCCATGCCCTCTTCCCTTAGGCACGTGATTTTGACTGGTGGGTTGTTCTGATTGCGCGTGCTGGTCAGATGCTGAGGTAGATGCTGATGCAGATGTGTTGTCGGCGCCGATTATGAGGTTTGCATCATTCACTTCATTTATTGGATGGAATTGACAGTGATTCGTTTTCTCCCGCTCTATGAAATTCTTGATCTGAACTGTGGTTGCCATTAAAGATTGAAGGCTACCATGTCCTATGAGGAATAGTTTTTCCTTGAGGTCGGGTTCTCCGCTTAACACTTCGATGAAGGTGTCCAGCTGCAGATGTGTGGCTCCCTCATGATTCGTTCTGGGGTAGGCGTGAGTAACTAGTCACTGAATACGACTAGCTAATTCCGCTTATGTCTCCCCGGCTCATCTACGCAAGTTTTTTTTAGCTGTAGATGACTCGTTTCACTGAGGGCCATGCCCCCGAGTCTTTCAGAAAACGCGCTTTCCAGTTGCGTGTATGCAGGCGTGAATATTTAACTGTATATCTATTGACAGTTTATGTGTGGGTTTGACTCGTTGACAGGTGTAACAGAGGCTTGGCCTAGCATGCTAATGAGCTGACGCCGTCAGTAAAATCACCCATGCAGGAGCCAACATTTAGTTGTATATCTATTCACAGCAGATGGGTGTTTGACGGCTGCCCTGTGTAATGAGGCAGTAACCCGTTTGAAGCATCGGTGTGGGTCATTCTATGCAGAGTTATTACACACCATATACATACATGTATGAAGAGTTAATGTATGCGTGAAGACCATGAATATACTTAAAATGGTTTAAAACCTCGGACACGCTTTCCATTCATAAGCTTGACCAAAATGCTACGCCTTTTACTACGAATAAATGCTTCTAGCATTACATTACACTCTACGGGTATGGTAAGCCAACTTCTCCGAGGAGAACCCTACCTCGCAGTTCCTTTCAAAGGCATCTGAATATGGTGCTTGAATCTGTCTGTATGGCTGTGTAACCGTGTATTCACAGTGCGCTTGATTGTTAAGCTTCTTAGCTAGTAAATTGAAGTAAATTTGGTTGAATTTTAGCAATGTCTCTGACATAAGTCTTGTTTTGAATCGAAGTGAGAAATGGAATATGAGTGATAAGAAGACACAAGGCGCCAGTAAGAAGAGGAGGATGTCTAGTAAAACGGACTCTGATAGTAGCTTTAATGGCGGTGTCGTCTCGTCAGCATTAGCTGGTAAGCCTAGTAGCAGCATTATAGCCCATAGTGGACAGTCCATTACAACCAATAAACCCGGCATTATAAAAACTAAACCTGGAACTGTTTCAAAATCTACGCTCGCCATCGTGAACACCGTACCTGGTCCATTCTCCCGCCGGCAGAGGGGCAATCGTCCGTGACGTCGTAACTCCAGATAGACCCTCTGCCACATAACTAGCCACAATCACTGCGCGCATGTTTGCTGTGCAATGTTTTTAGACAATCAACGCGCGTCGTTACTAAATTGAGTGACCCAATCAAAATCTTCGTAATTAGTACTGTCCGATGGTGTTGCGAGAATGTACCTGGTCGTGCACCTACAAGCTGTCACGCTTCTACGAAAACTCTGACTTATGCAAGCGTGAAGCCTAATCACGACGCTCAAGGTCGCGTGTCATCGCCCGTGCAGCCAGTGGTACCTGACGAACGGACAATGATTGACAGCACATCCAATGTAGCGGTTTCTAACACATCTCACCAGGGCAAACCTTAAGTGTCCATGAGCGTCTCGGATAACTTAACTATACCAATATACACCTCTAATCATGTACAACGACAACAACAACGGTGACATGTATACCGATGACGTCATCTTTCGCAACCGTACCTACAGAATCTGTTAATTACTACAGGCATAATAGATCTAACGGTGAACCAATATCTTTAGACTCGGGTATGAATTGCCCACCCGCAATGCATTATGCTGGACAGCCAGGGTACCCGGGTTATATGTACGTGACAACAGGGGCACCGTCGAGCATGGGCCAGATAGGTGTCAAAAATGCCTATCAAACGAGTTCAGATCCGGTTTTTTCATACCCAGCACCTAAACATCAGGACCATTGTACTCCCTCAGTATTACCGTTGTACAATGTGTTCAACGAACGCAACAACGATTATGTACCCGATTATGAACCCGCAATTTCGGAGCAACATACAAATAGGGCTATTGGTAGTACTGCTGGTCCGATTGAACTGAATCACACGACAACCAGTGACAATTACATAACTCGAATTATGTTCAAACAATTGAACTCCATGCATATAATGCTAAATAATAAACTACCTAAGCTTGATAAATTTGATAACGTTGATGTGAAACTGGATGAATTGAAAAATGAATTAAAACATATAAATACACAAGTAACACTGATTAAAAATGACTTGAAAATAACTAACGAAAAGGTGAACTCTCTTGAAGAAGCAGTACAATTTGGAAGTGACAATTATGATAATATTACCAATGTTATGAAGTCACACATGCACTCACGCACGCACGCACGTACGAACGAACGCATGCACACACAACAATTTTGTGTATGCCAGTGCCAAATGCTCAACGAGGTTTCACATCTTCTATCAAGTCTGAAATGGGCGGGGTATTGATAGAAATCAATCTCTATATCGAAAATTCAGTGCAGTAATTTTAAAAAAAATCTTTTTTATTGTAGCAAATGTACAAAGGGATCGGACACAAGTTCTAACAACTTAATATAGCCCTCTCCCTACAGATATATTAAATGGCAGCCTATAAATAACGTTTAACTTATGTACAATTTAAATTTACATAGACTAATCTGAGTAGCAAAGAGACAGAAAGATATGTCGAAAGCATATGTTACTGTCAAGGCATATGTTACTGGAAATTGAGGCACGGTTAAGGAGTCTACGCCCTCGAAGCTATCCCTTTGACAGCGATACAGTCACTCAGCGCATAATGATAGTAAGTAACTGTGTCTCTATCACAGCGATATCTCCGAGAACATGGCTACTGGAGTACTTGTAAGCGGTAGCATGCTACTAATTTCCGTAAGTGACCTAAAGCGAGTCACATTGACGTCGAGATCATCTCACTAGCTTAACAAGATCACGAACACAGACACACATAACACACAACACACAACACACACATCAAGATTATTCCTTGGTGCAGTAATATTGTCGATCATCAGATGTGACTTCTATGTGTATTTGTAATGAGGTAACTTGAGATATTCGGCAATTTAGAAATATTTATCAAAAGAATAAACAGTCAATTTAAGACAAAGTTTCAAAATCTTAATTTAAAATTTGTTCCTTAACTAATTTAGAAAAAAGGTTTGTTTTCCACAAGGTGTAATCTTAACACAGGTTCCTGGAACCACAGCGTAATATGTGAAAGGGGTGTGAACCCGCTCTTACATGGATATTGGTTATTGGCGCAAGCAGTTCAACTTTGAGTGGCAATCCATTGTTGTAACGCTGTATTGTGTGCCTGAAGTGTGGATGGAGCTTAAATAGAGATTGGCGGGGTATAGCAAAAACTGGAAAGGTCCGTTGATTTTATTCATTAGTGGTTACAGGTGTGAATTACTCAATATTTTAAGCTAATGAGACTTCAATTATTATTCACAGCACGGCAGTTTTATCTATTGCAGCAGCCCATAACACCAGCTACAGCATTGGCTGAAGGAATTGACAGCTTACCCCTTTACACCCATATCAGCCAAAACACGCGTCTGCAGTGGTCTTGGGAAACGTCCATTTGCAGACCAAGAGAAGAGTATGTTTTTTTAAAATTTACCGCTGGAATGACGCGAACCAGTCATTCCAGTTGTAAAATTTCCAAAATAGTCTTCTCTTGGTCTGCAAATGGACGTTTCCCAAGACGACTGCAGACGCGTGTTTTGGCTGATATGGGTGTAAAGGGGTAAGCTGTCAATTCCTTCAGCCAATGCTGTAGCTGGTGTTATGGGCTGCTGCAATAGATAAAACTGCTGGAAATCCAGCCTAGATGGGATCACCCCTATTCCATTGGGGACATCTTAATGTTCAATATGGATATCATCTTTGTGTGATCAAGTATCAGCTGAGTTGTATTATCAGGATCAGCAAATAACGTGTTAATAATGATTGGGTTATTTTCTAAGTGGGAATACTGTTCAAATATGATTTTCTTGACTCCTCTAATGCTGTACATATTGTGATGAATTGATTCCTGTCCTCAGTTACTGAATGTCGAGTTCCAACAGTGGTGAACGTTGTTTACAGCGCCTACATTGGCATTTAAGTATTTTGTTGATGTTTTCACGACACAATCTTCTTTCCCGATGTTGTGTACAGCACAGTTGACTTACTTTCCTAGTTGCGCCTTCCACGCTAACTTTGCAGGCATGCTGATAATTATTGGTAGACACTTGCGAGCTGATATTTATGAAGCGTTTCATGGCATTTCATAATCCTCTTTAAAATTCTTTACAGCAAGTTTGGATGCAATTCTACAGTATCATCATTTCTAAGGATGTTTCCTAGTAGTTTTAGTTTTCTGGAGTCTAGCTCTGCTTGGATGGGTCTTATTCCTAGTAGGCATAGTGTTGCTGATGCTGCTGTATTCTTTGGAATGGACTGCAATTGTTTAAGAATTGACAATTGTAATAGTTTCAATGTACTAATCTCAGCCTTTCTCATTTGAATGACCTCTAGACCAACCAGTAATCTTGGAAGACAGTAGACTTTTCATAAGTGTGTTGAAGTTAACGGGGAAAGCCCACCATTTCCATGAAGTCCAGCTCCAATCAGCGAATAGACTGTTCTTCGTGTTGCTCAAATGTGTTTTTCTACGTTGCATTTCCCATTTGTTGACCGCTCTATGCCTAAGTGTGTTTCACATTTAGATTCAAAGATCTGTCTGTTTCCTAGGTGAATAATTGGAGCAGATTTAGATCGCTTGTTCAGAGAAATTAGTGCACTCTTTCCAGGGTTTATAGTGTAGCGCTCTTGAAGTGTGTAGTGATGAACTATGTTTAGGAGCTCCTGTAGGTGATCAGTGTCCTGGGCTAATAGGGATATGTCATCCGTACATATTGGTGCATTGCAGTTAATGTGCCCAATCTTAGCACTAATATTCACATCTTCAATTATCTTGAGAATATTGTTATTGAGTAGTCTGTAATGGATTGTTGAGAGAATTCCACCTTGGCGGACCCCTAGGTGTATGCCAAATGGGCATGAGAGGGTTCTATTGATCTGGACGGAATATTGTGCATCAATATATGTATATATCTTTGACGGTTCACCATAATGATTCTTCAATTCCAATGTTGTAGATGTTATGGAGTAAGGACGCAAGCCACACTACATCAAATGCTTTGCACGCATCTAATGTGACCACACTAAGAAACTGCTCGTGATTGTATTTAGCTTTATTGATCTCTTTAAGTGCTGTGTTTACTGATGATGATCTTTCAGTGAAACCTCTTTGCAGCTTTGACTGAATATTATCATGCCGTTGCTTCGAACGTTGTAAAATTATTTTTTCCAAGATCTTGCCTACAAGTGACAGAACTGTCATTCATCTGTAGTTGCTAGGCTGTTTATCATCTTTACCCTTTTTAAATACTGGCGTTAGGATTCTTTGCTTCATATCAGATGGAATGTAGCCTGTACTGATTATATACTTCATTAGCTTTACGAGATGATGTGTTACCACAGTTGGTGCATGCTTTAAGTGTTCTGCTGTTAGCCCATGCGGGTCTGCTGATTTGCTATTCGTAAATCCCGCGATGATCTTCCAGATCTCTGCTTCGGTTACTGATTCACATTCTGTTCCAGTAGTATGATTATTACACACGTCTTCAATTATCTGGACATCCAGCTCCACAATTCTCTTGTGCTCTTCATTGAAGGCTTAGTCTACAAGGGGGAGGGCGAGTGAACCAAAATGGTTTTTGAACCCGCTCAAGATGCCAGCATCATCATTGCATATTTCACCATTGATGATAAGCAGATGCGTCCCTCTTGGCCGAGTTATGCGCTGTTTTGCCATCAACATGAACAATGTCCGCTTGTCATTTTCATTAGCCTCGATGATCTTGTTATGCAGTGATGTTCGCTTTTCACTGTTTAGTAGTCGCACTGCTTGTCTCATTTTCTGACGAGCTTCTTTACGATTATTATTGATGTTGATGTTGTTACTGTTAGGCCTACCATTAATGTTCCATGGATAATGTGCCTTCTTACCCTTGCGTATTACACTAAGTATATGTGGAGTCCATGCGTTGATGCCTTTTTTGATTTCTTTTGAATTCTAGACTTACCAGTTGCTGTGATTGAGGCACTATGCATCAAGGTTGAACGTTTCCGGACAAGTAGATCAGAAGCAAGGCCTGAATTAATCTTAGGAGTGTCTTCTTTTACTGAAGCATTCAGTAGGTTTCGTAAAGTGGTGTATCACATTTGTTCCATCGTACAACTGTTAGTATCAGGTTATTTACATTGTTTTTACTGTACTCTGCCAATGGTGGCCATGGCTGTAATTTTACTGCAATTGTTATTCCCACATCAGTGTGATCTGATGGATTTAGATGATGTTTGGTAGCTATGTTGACTTGTTGTACCAGATCTTTTGATTTACTAGTACACATCCAGTAGTCAATTTGGGATTTTGCTCTGCCACTCAGAAGTACCATATGAAAAACTAAAACACTTATATCCATTTGCTGTCAAGACGTCATAGCTATGGTAAACAGTTAAAAATACCAGACATTAGAGGGGTGTATAACTATGCCCCGCCCATTTATATCTAAGCTCCATCCACTCTATACGTGAGTGTTGGAATCGATGTATATACATTGAATCCTGAATTCCCAGAATCTCAATTTCAAGGTAACTAAACAGGGAAGCTGTTGAATATATTGAAACTCTATTTCCGCAACAGCGTCCAGTTAAATTAGTTTCAATATATTCAAAATAATGGGGTTTTTAAAATTGTAGATTTATCAAAGACAAATAATTCGTCCACTCGATGGAATTTTCAGTTTTCATATCGGAAACAGACGATATCTCCAATAAATAACTGGAGGGCTTCATCTCTAGCTATGCCCCTCCCATCTCTAGCTAAGCCTCACGCACTTTCTACGGGCGTTTGAAATGAGTTTAATACTTTGAACATTGATTTCCAAGGATCTCAAATTCAAGGTAACTATATGGGGGAGATATTTAATATTTTGAAACCAATTTGACTGGGTGCTGTTGCTGCATATGGCAGCAACATCTCCCAGTCACATTAGTCTAGAAAAATTGACCATAATTTTGATTAAATAGTGAATTTACCAGAGACAATCTGCATTTTATAATGTCATCACTTCAAGGGCCTTAAGGCCTATTGTGGATATAAATAATCTAAAAAATAATTAACTATTTAATAAAGATACTGTCGAATATTTTGAAACTAGTTTGACTGGGCGCTGTTGCTGCCATAGGCAACAACATCAGCCATTCTAATGAGTCTCAAAATATTCATCCACTTACCTGTATAGTTTTCTGGAAATCGATAGTCAGGGAGTTCAGGGATCTATCGATCCCAACACGAGCGAGGCGTGAGTGGAGCTTAGCTAGAGATGGGCGGGGCATGGTTTAAACGGAAAAGGGCCATTGTCTCTAAAATAAATAAGTAAACAAAATTAATAAATTAACAGTAAATAAATGAATGAATAAATAATTCGTCAATAGATAACGCTTTATTGAGTGTGACGCTAATAACACGTATGTTTATAGTAAAGTTTGATTTAGCGCGAGAAGCGGTATTCAAAACATCAATACATTGGCATTGAGCCTGAGAGCCCAGGCGACGAGTGCATAATTTATCAAGACAAATCACACATACTGTTTAAAATAAATAATTAAATACATAATATGAAAAACCCCAAATAATAATGTATTTAAATTTGACTATTATGGCGGCCATTACCCGGACCTATTGTCCGCATCGAACACATATCTCATCTCTTATTTAAGAGTCGTATAGCTTTCATCAATATATGGGAACCTTAATCAAATACACACGTAGTCTCATTATGAAATTCGAAATATGTTATCATATATTTATACACTAAACTTATGAATGACATTCATAATATGCGGGCAAATATACCCTATTATTTTAAGGTTAATAACATGTCCGCTTACAGCACAGTTTGATTTACCATGATGCTGAAACACGTCCACATACAAATCAATGTAGGATGTAGTCGGGGAGGTGCAAAGGGGGATAAGACAAGGGGAGATAATATGCCTTACTATACTATAATTTGGATTGTTATCTCCCTTGAAGAGTCTTATTGGTTGAGTCAGAACGTATCATACTTCCTGGAGCGCTGGCTATACCTGGAAAATCCTCTAACGACCATCAAGGTACGAGCGGTTATCAGAAAATCTTATATGGAAATAAAATACACAAGCAACAACCCTACAATAAAAGATGAATCAAGCAAGTTATAAAAAACTGACACGTGTTATGATTGCGATTTAGGCAGATTTACCAAAAATGTAATACAATTTCCCGACTGATTTACTGACCGACAGACCGACATACCGACGGACAGACAGATCTACCTACAGACAGACTGACATACTGACAGACAAAGAGACGACCGTACTTATACTAGTCGCGAGGCTAAATTAATAAAAAAAATAGATAAATTACCAACATACATCAACATACGGCATCAGTTAATCTTCAGTAAAAGTGAAAATGCATTGTAAAATGTATCAATTTCTTAACGACTTCCAATAGGCCCTACTGTTAATATAATAAAAACATAGTTCTAATAATTACTAATCAAATTAAATCGTATAGCTTAAACCTCTGAATACCGACGTCCCAGAATTACAATTTTAAGACATTCTTACAGATTCAAACTTTTGGATATTTTGAAAGTAATTTGACTTGGCGTTGTTGCTGCCACTGGTCAACGTCAAAGTAGTTTCAAAATATCGAACACAAAATATATATTAAATCGCAAATGATTCTTCATATTTGGTCTTTTACGGCCAGAGGATTAAACATAAAAGGAAACTAAATTGAGAAAATACAGATTTATGTTGCAAATGAAAACAAAATATTGGTATTAGCTAAATTAAACACTTTACCCATTACTACAGATATGCTCATGTTGGAAGCAATGTTGTCGCATCCGGCACCTATTTCTGACAATGGCGATACTAGTTAGCAGCATCATTGTTTTCAAAATAATAAAAAGAACAATCAGAGATATAATTTCAAATTTCTGTCACATTTGTGTGTTTGTTTCGATAACCTTCTAACTCTTCCTCCCACAGTTGAGGAATCCTAGTGTATGGTTGCGCTCTTTGTAGTGTTATTTGAGCCTCCCTAGATCCAAAATTCTATCCGAGTCGGATCCAGAAATTTTTCTTGATCGCGGACGAAGCCTGGCAATCGTCGTACCCGTTAAGATCCTTTATTTAGTCAAGATTTGAACCAAATCGGATTAGTAGGTTTGAGATACATCTACGGATACGCAGACAGGCGGACATACAGGCATACAGATATGCAGGTAGGCAGGATGGTAGGCATGCCCGAATACAATACGATCTTCCCCTTACTGGGCGTCAGCGATGGTAATTCACCTTTCCAGAGTACCCACCCATCATATGACGTCAAAATGAACTGCGTGATGTGTACAATGACAACATAATGAATGACGTCATGAATGACGTCGATAAGTACGTCACGAACGCATATTTGAAGACAGTCTTTGCGTTGTTGTACAAATTGTTTGCTTTTACTATTTAATAAATATTCTGTTGAATATTTTGAAACTAATTTGACTGGCCGCTGTTGATGCCATATGCAGCAACAGCACCCAGTCAAATTAGTTACAAAATATTTAACAGCTTCCCTGTATAGTTTTCAGGAAATTGATAGCTAGGGCATTTGGTGATCGATCAATCTCAGAACGGCAGGTGTGGGTGGAGCTTAGCTAGTGATGGGCGGGGTATAGCTAAAAATGGAAAGGTTCATTAGTTATTAACCTATTACCCGAGAACTGACACGTTGTTTTATTATGAACGTTTCAGATCAAATTCGCGCTTTCAGAACATTTGTATATTTTTAACGGAGCTATTCCCGTTTTACTTCCGACGCGGAAGAGGAATACAGCATTGAATTAATCAAGGGCCCTCTACCTGTATATATGACTCTGCGTTTGAGGTTTTTTTGTCTCAATGTGGCTGTGTCTGGAACGCTGTATCGCAAAATCTGTAGATCTGAGGCATGGGCTGACTGGCCCCTGGCCCAGGGCCTCGCACTTCCTAGCGGCCCCGCAGGTTAAATGAATAAAATAAGTGTGTATGAGTTATTCTCTGAACTTGGTGGGCGAATGTGCTGCAGAGCGGTGCCCGGATGCTGTGGCATTGTTTAATCTAATTCAGAACTTTAATGCCTACATTGGGCATTTTAATCAAGGCCGATGAAAACACGGAATGGACCTTTCCAGTTTATCTATGCATCATCTGACGTCATATGTCGTCATAATCAAATACGAAGGCAGCAACAGCACCCACTCAAATTAGTATCAAAATATTTAACATCTTACCTATATAGTTTTCTGGAAATTGATAGTCAAGAAATTCAGGGATTGATCGATCCCAACACGGGCAAGGTGTGGGTGGAGCATAGCTAGACATGGCCGGGGCATAGCTAAAACTGGAAAGGGCCATTGTTGTAAGATAGCAAGAACAAAAACTTCACAGTTGTTAAAGATGTGTCAGATACACGTTGGTCAACATGGGCGGATACTGTCAAAAGTCTTAGTGAAGGATACAGTGAAAATCTCACCGTGTTAGAGGATGTACCTGCAGATTGTAGCCAAACTTCTGAAACTAAGGCTGCACAATCTGGGCTTGTCCGGCAGTTGAAACGAGTTGAGTCAAATCGTTTCAGCTGCCGGACAAGACCAGATGGTGTAGTCGCGCTGGAATCAATTAGGGTTGGAGGGGAGACATTGGGAGTGTGTCACCCTTCCCCAGAATTTTGAAATTTGGATGTTCTCAGATGGCTTCTACCACATTTCTGAAGGTGAATAAGAACTGAACCACATGCGGAGGTAATTTTGTAAACCAAGAGAAGACTATTTTAGAGGATCTACAACTGGAATGACTGGCGCTGTTATTTTGAAACTAATTTAACTGGGTGCTGCAGGTGCCTGTGTCAGTAACAGCGCCCAGTCAAATTTTTTCAAAATATTCAACAGCATTTTTATTAAATAGTAGACTTTCAATTCGTTGCAAGAATGCTTAGCCCGTCATCAATTAAGCGTTCGTGACGAACTTATCTACGTTATTCATGTCGCTACATGTCACGTACTTGATTATGATGTCATATGATTGAAGGATAATGTAGCTCCGGCGTCACGCAGCCACAAAACGAGTTCCTCCTCAGAATCCGACGATTGTTCGTCGGCTCGACCTGGCTAACTCGTCTCGGAGAGAGAGGCTCGCGTGATACCGGCGACCACAAAGACCGACCTTTAGCGTTGGAGGAACGACATCGTTCCAGTGAGGCCGGGCGACCAGTGCCACGTGTAGCGAACGCCACCATGTCGTCTTGGCTATTTATTGGTGTAGGCGGTGTCTCTCTGCATTTAATTGGTTGCTTGCCTAAATTGTAGGTGTAATAGCTCGGCGGGTTGTAAGCCGGCTTATTAAAGAAACTATTTTAACAATTGAATGTTGTTAACGGCTAATATGTCTAAAGTGGCATAATGGCCGTCTGTGTCATATCTTGCCAAAGACACCTAACCTATCCGTATATATATATGTGTATATATATATGTGTATATATATATATATATATATATATATATATATATATATATATATATATATATATATATATATATATATATATATATATATATATATATATATATATATATATATATATATATATATATATATATCTGAAAGGTACCCTTTACAAGGGTACCTTTCAGATATATAATTAATTTAATATAAACTAGTGCCTCAAGCAGGCCAATGAATTGCTTTTGTGAGAGGAAAGTACCTCGCATGGGTCTCCATCACAGGAAAATGCCTACAACGCCGAAGCGGAGGAGGAGTTACGGCCGAAGTCGCACTTCCATTAAGATCAATGCCAATGTGGCTAAATGATATGTGTATATATAATTATTTAGGTGTGGGGTGCAAACTGGATTACGTGGAGGCGAGGTGCCGGTTTCGACAGTATCTGACACCGTAATCTCTTAAACTCTGGCTGGTTTAGTCGACGCCACGTTATTTTAGTGGGACTTCTTGAGGAGCTAGGCTATCATTTAGTTATTAGGTCCAGACACATATGAGTTAGGCCGCAAATGGCCTATGCTTACATTGACTTAGGGGATTGTGTCCTCCTGGCGGATGAGCCTGGGTAGCCTTTCTTACCATGTACCCATTGGACTACTCGCTCAGGCTGACGGCGCGTACATGTTGCCCGTCGATGGGTCTCAGAGTCGATGAGCGACTCCTATCCACGTGTCAGCACAACAACATAGAACAAACCATGGACAGATAACACACAAAAGCATTGAGTAAGCAACATATCTATACACCTGTGCAAAAGTTAAGCACCAGCAAAAACAATAGAACGTAGAAACATGATGCTACAACTAGGCTGCCATACTTTTTGTCCCCACGTTAGCTGACATAATTCCAAGTACGAAATGCACATGCATGCATGACTTCACGCCGCTTGATGTCTGTGCGTGGCGGGAAACAGCACACGTGTTCAGTTATGTAAAAGTCCAGTTTGAGGTGTAGAACATTACATACAGATTTAGGCGACAAGATTAGGAATTTTGTGTTCATGACCGTGGTTTATTTGTACAGAGAGAATTAGCTCTTGATTGTGAACCGCTATGGCAAGACGAAGTTTAAGTGATCGTGTGAAATGGCAAATCATAGGCATGCATACCACTGGTATGTCATGCAGAGAGATTGGCAGACAGCTGAACATTAACCATACTGTAATCAGTCGTTTGATTGCAAAACATGGGCAAACTAACGAGGTGAAGGACAGGCCTAGATCTGGAAGACCGAAGAAGACTACTGCCCGTGATAACCGAGCCCTAGTACGCCTTGTTAGGAGATCTCCATTCACCAACAGCAGAGTGCTCAGCCAGCAATGGGAAACGCGCAATAGAGTGTCAATGTCTATCGTCAAAAGGAGACTGTATGCTGCTGGCATGAAAGCTAGGAGACCTGTCAGACGTCCTCTCCTCACTGCACACCACAAAGAGGAGCGTCTGAGGTGGTGCAACGAAAGAAGACACTGGAACATGAGATCCTGGAGACGGGTACACTGGTCCGATGACAGTCGGTTCCTGCTTCATGCCACAGATGGTCGAACTCGTGTATGGAGGTCCAGACGCACGGCGTACGACCAACGTAACATCATGGAAGAAGTTCCATTTGGTGGAGGTTCCGTTATGATATGGGGGTGCATCTCATTTGATTGTAAGCTGGATCTGTTGACTGTACCTGGAACACTAAATTGACAAAGATATCAAGATTCCATACTGGATAGAGTTGTGGTCCCTCATTTTGTGAATCATGCACCTGGAACCCACCCTATATTCATGGATGACAACGCCCGACCATATCGTGCTAGAGCTGTGCATGAATACCTCCGCCAGAATGCCATCGAAACCCTACCATGGCCAGCAAGGAGCCCTGACATGAACCATATTGAGCATATCTGGGACATTCTGGGAAACATGGTGAGAAGGAGGGATCCTCCTGTGCAGAACCTCCAGGAATTAACAGACGCACTCCATCTTGAATGGCAACGAATACCACAATGGCGTATCAGTCGGTTGGTGACCAGCATGAGACGTCGTGTCCAGGCCGTCACCCAGGCACAAGGTGTATATACCCGGTATTAATAATGACAGTCTCAAACTCGTGCACAGATGTTAAACTTCGTTTTCAGACACCATTAATGACAATCTAGCCACGTGTGTCAACTGTAGGGCAATCGTTGTCAGTTGTGTCAACGTAACCATATTCAGGCCTCGTTTTCAAGTTCAAACAAAAACATACAGTGTTTCCCCACCATCATAATCAGCATTCCTCTAGTTGCATTATTACCTCTTGCACTAAGATGGATGGGTACATAAATGTTTATGCTATTGCTTTCTTCATAGCACATGAATATACCCTCGCATGTGCGTAAAAATAGGGTGGTGCTTAACTTTTGCACAGGTGTATAGTTACGATGAAGGCTGAAGAGGCGGGTAGCGGACATTGGCGACCTTCCTTAGAAGGAGTGGAGAGTTGATTGGCTTCTCCCAGTCACCATGGAATTCATCTGCGGACCACCTTTTCAGCCCACGCCAGGCGTGGTAGGATTGGACCATATGAGAATCATACCTAGGAGTTAACGTTTAGCTGCATTTAGAGCTACGTAATTGCCCTTGAGGTCCACTGCTAGGACGTACATACTATAATTAATGTTGGCGCAGTGAATCCTACTTATGGCTTAAAAACTAGCTACGGGTACCAGTGGGTGTACTAGAGGTGTGTGTATGCGCGTGCGTGCGTGCGTGCGTGCGTGCGTGCGTGCGTGCGTGCGTGCGTGGGTGCGTGCGTGCGTGCGTGCGTGCGTGCGTGCGTGCGTGTGTGAACATCACCATTTCGATTCCCACGGTCGGGAAACCTCTGCGATTTCCAGGCACGGTGGTAATCAAACCTGCGGAGGGGAGTACCAGACAATTAGGTGGCCAGAGGGCAGAGAGGCGTAGAAAGAGACAGCTGCTTTAGGAATTTAGAAGGCCGTAAAGTTGGTGGCCAATTATGGAAATGCCAGCCGGCCTGTGTAGCGTAGCCGCTGGACTGGTACATAGGCTTTACAATAAACAGCACTCCGTAATTCGAGCAGTCGTCCCTATCTACCCTATCCTAGCAATATATCTGAACTCAATACTAGTTAGGATTTCTCGCTGTACTGGGTCATTATGGCGCGAGAGACGACTCTAGTGAAAAAGTGTTGCCGTAGTTTAAGAGAGAGCGTGTTGTAATAGTGTAGCTATTTAGTGTACGGTTTAATGACTGCGCGTTTAAAGAATATATAAAAATAACTATTTAACCTAACACAAACAGTAATAAGGAAAAACTAATAACTTTCTAAAAAAAGGCGCTTGCAATATCACAAGGTTGTACAATACAATGAGGTCAGACTGACCTATTGCGCCCACTTGTAATCAGCGCATATTGAAAATAAAATAACTATACTACACAAAAATGGCGCCTATTAGTCATCAGCGCATTGTTCATTTACACATGACAGAAACAGTCATTGGTGGCGCATGTTAGTCATCAGCGCATTCTGGCCACATCTGGCCACCCCATGAAGGCGCCTATTAGTCATCAGCGCATTCAGGCCACATCTGGCCACTTGGTGTCTGGCTACATCAGGTTGGTGAATAGCCGAATATGTGAACTGGCGAAGGCCGGATTGGTGAAGTGGTGAATCGTCGAATTGGCGAGGCTCGATGCCAGCATCTTTTGGTGGAACTCTTGAATTGAGTGAATATATAACTGTTGGCACTTCTTAGTCACTGGCACCAACTAAACATAAAGTTATTTACACAGTGTAAATTTACGGCTGGAAGAATGCACACGAAAAACTTGCTAAAGAGGCTAGATGATAGTTTTATGGCACAAGATGATCTGGGTCACCTAGCTCGCCGGTGACGCCAGAAGGCAATGTTCGCAATGGCTGAACGAAAGCTAAAACATGATGCACTAGAAATGTACTTTCTAGTCTCCACTGGTCGGCGTGGTACGGCAGGCTTGGCGAGATATCGGTACTGGCCACCCATCTCACACAACGTTTTCGATGTTAGTGGCCAAAACAGGACGTAGGCTTTGAGAAGTTTCCAGAAGTTGGCGAGTGGAAGTGTTCCCTTTTATTTCTTACGCCCCTGAAGTAAGCTGCGTTGGTGTAGATTGGCAGAACGCCAAACTCTCTGCAGTAGGCACGGATAATGTACCTTGCTCCGCGCGATCCTCGGCCAGACTGAAGAATGCAAGAAGAAGTTATTGGTTTGATTGGCATCTATCCAGTCCCTGATTCCAGGTCCCATTCATGCCATGTCTAGGCGGCCTTTGTATTTCAGTCGTTTATTGGTAACTTCCCCACTTTTCACACTGGTACCTATTTATACTTCTTGGTGGAGAGAGGCAACGAGGAGTGAAGGAGATTACCTATGTTTCCAGCGATCGTCAGTTGGCGGAACAGAGACGCGATCGCCAGTTTCACAGCTCCACTCGTTACTGGCTGAGCTACTGCCTCCCTAACTGAAGAAGTTATTGGTTTGATTGGCGTCTGTGGAGTCTCTGATTTCAGGTCCAATTCACGTCATTCTAGGCTGGTTTTATTTCAGTCTATTATTGGTAACTCCCCCAGCTTTACACTGGTATTCATTTATACTCCTGGGTGGAGAGAGGCAACGAGGAGTGAATGAGATTGCCTATGTTTCCAGCCATCGTCAGTTGGCCGAACAGAAACGTGATTCCGGGGTCGTCGGTTTCACAGCTCTGCTCGTTACCGCCTGAGCGACCACCTCCTGTATCTGAAGAATGGTTTGATTTGGTTAGCGTATAGTTCGGGTCCCTGATAAACTACTCCCATTTACGTATCTGAAGAATGTAAGAAGTTATTGGTTTGATTGGCGTCTATCGAGTCCCTGATTCCAGGTCCTGTTCACGCCATAGCTAGGCTGGTTTTATTTCAGTCTATTATTGGTAACTTCCCCAGCTTTTTACACTGGTACCCATTTATACTCCTGTTTAAGAGGCAAGGAGCGAAGGAGATTACCAATGTTTCCAATGACAGTGAGATAGTGTACAGCTCAGGTACGAACCAGGTTCTCACGTTAAGTAGTTCTGAGTGCTAGCCACTACATCAGGCCGTTTCCTTCTGAAGAATGTCACCATAGCAGGTCCTTTTATAGCCTACTGTATGGTGACCAAGCAGCAGTCACCATATTATATCTCGACCAATCATCGCACAGTGCAAAGAGAGGCAGCATCACCTGTTTATTACGTCATGCTACCAGCACATGCGCAATGGCGTTTTACACCAACTTTACAGAATACTTCAGTCAGATATTCAACCACTGATATCTCCGCCGACACTGAACCGATTTCAAATCTGTAAAGAGATTCGCATTCCCAACGAATTCTGGTGTCGATTCACACCAAGCCAGCTTGAAAGGGTCCAGTATTAATGATTCTATAAATTACCGATAATTACATCGTTAGAATGCCATTTCCCCACGCTCTCAACACAGTGTGAGTGAGCTATCTCCTAGTGGTGCGCATGCGCACCGGCTGTTTATACGAACTCTATTTTTCTGAGCTCTCTCTTCGTTGGCTACACACACTGGCATATAGAACCAACAAAGGCATGTCTTGGATCAACTCAGCCTGGGCCATTTCGTACCCAGGTAACCCGGGTCAGTTCGTACCCGACTAAGCGATCTGCGCTACAATAAACTGGGAAGGTCCAGTATTACCTACAGATAAGCTTAGAGGATGTGCCCACATTCCCATCACTGATAAACTGTGTAGTGCATTGGATCACTGTCTTCACGCATATGTAGTCCGTCAAGGAAGTTTTGGATTTCTACCAACCATACTCAGTGTCCCAATAGATGATTTCAGAGAAGCGGCAGATAACCTTGCCAAATGATATCCAAGAGAAAAGCATGGAGTGTGATGATCGAGTAGGTCAGACACCTGTTTGACCCAATATTCACACTAGCAACAAAGCAGTCATCAAATCCACAAGTTGAGGCGTAGACGAGGAGAGTGCTGTAGGAAATGTTAATCGCATCTCGAATCTTTATAGATTCCATATCATTCATATCATTCATATCCTGCCACGTTCCCATATCTGTATAATAATTATCTGCTTTGTAATATCTCGTAAATGCTGAATAGTAATTACCACCATTTTGCCGCCTCAAGCGATAGTGTGTGATGTCATGTAAGTGCCAATGCATTACCCTCCGTATTATGCAATAATCATCTTGTTGATTATTTTGAAATTAATTTGTCCGGAAGTTGTTGCTGCCAAAATATAGATGGTACCTCTATGGCTGTGCGTATATGCCGAGGCATACACGCGAGCTTAAGGGTAATTAGCGTAATGATTGACAAGGGTTAATGATGGTAATTAAGGATGACTGACAGACTACATGTCTGAACTCGTCTTTTCCTGACTCTGTGAACTCGTTCAAGCGTGAAGCCCTGCCCCTTCGTTAAGTCACGTGCGTCCTGGCATCCGACGAGTCGACTGTAAGTGTAATTAGCGTAATGATGCATGACGAGGGGTAATGAGGGTAATTAAGGATGATTGACAAGCTACATGTCTACACTCGTCTTTTCCTGACTCTGGAAACTCGTTCAATCACGAAGCCCCGACCCCTCTTTAAATCACGTGCCTCCTGGCATCCAATGAGGCGAGCTTAAGGATAATTAGCGCAATGGCGAGCGTTAATTGATAGGCACTAGAGTATAAAAGTTTTCAAAATCTGATAAGTTAATCTAAATGTTTTGATTTTTGTTTAAATGGTTTTTTCAACGTTTATTATAATTATGAATACAGGATGTTTTATGGGTTGTGACGTGCCCATTGCACTCGGTAAATATATGCACGTACATGTCATGAAACGTAATGATGAATTTTGTAGTAGACATACGCAAGTTTAGTGTTGGTAGTGTTTACCCCATCAAGCGAGGCATGTTTATGTACGGCAATACATTTCGAAAGTTTGCTGCTATGATTCTTGCATTCGAAGAAACAGATTAATTACATATACGAATTAGAACCTCAATTAAAGGTCACTATAAGCACTAAATACCCTTACGTCAAGCTAACTTAGTACATTAGCCAGGTCAAACCGAGATGAAACCATCGTTCAGGAGCGTAACATTCACTCGTGGAGAATTCTGAAGGAGGAACACTACGCTCGTGTAAGCATTTTATACCGTAAAAAAGCAAACGCAGATCGCAATTACATTTTAATGCGATATAGTGCGGCCACACAATATTGATAAAGAATCTACAGACAATCTTCAATATCTAGATAACAACTTGCGATGGTTGACGCAATGCTCTCCAAAGATTTCAGAGATCAGTTATTAATCATTAGATTAATGGCTGATTCGTGTCGCTCAGCTAATGGGCAGAGGCAAATCGGACTATGCAGTAATGTGCCTTTACTCTCTGGCTCTAGAGTCAGCTTAAAGTTAATGGTTGATGAAGACGTTTGATTTGAAATATTCAGAACACTAAGCAGCGGTGTAAACGTTAACTCAAAGTTAATATCGGACGGATTACACATTACTGCTATGGGTGAAGATCTTAAACTAACTACAGTCTTAGAGGGTGATCCACAAAGATTGAGGATTACATATTCTCGAGATGCTGCGTGACTCGATTACTGGGATTAATGTCTAAGCAACTGGGAAACGTTGTCGATGTAACCGATTCTGATTCTGAAATAGACAGGGCCATTCAGAACCTTGTCGATCACTTATCCCCAGAGGATGTCAGAGAGTTAGATTATGCTATTCAACAGGTGTCTACGGATGTAGAGAAAGAAATGCCATAGGGATTCGAACCCTTACCAGATATGTTTAGTTCTAATGATTTACAGGATTATGAAGACGAGTGTTTTACATCATCTAACTCACTCGACGCTGTCGAAACTTATGTCCAATGCATAGCTACGCAGGATACCCCCCGATACGCTACATCGAGATCTAAATGAACGTGAATATCAGAGTTGTGACTCCAAAAATGTTCCACAATCTACCAGAGACAATGCTACAGTTATTTTCACAAACTTGTTGAATTTAGCAATTTGTAGACTAGTGATTCGGGACTGTTACAGTTGCCAACACGACAGACCATCTCAACGTGAACACCAGTAGTGCATGGGGATCAATTATTCCTTAACACATATCAACAATGTAGAATTACATTACTTAAACGCATTAGAATGTGTACCCAAAATCGATTTCTTTCAGGCATTGTCTACAGATCTGGATTTACATTTGAATGTATACGAGTTATACAAAGCCTGTAAGATTGAAAGTCTCGAGCTAAAACAACGTTTCTCTGTTCGTTAACGGTTCAACCCTCCACACCCCTCGCCACACCGAGTCCCTAGGTCATACCTCCACAAACCTCACCCTCTCAGAATTATAACCATTTAACGTGGTTCTCCTAGAGTTGCGCAGATGTTTGACATAGTAGTAGCAGTAGTATGCTAGCGCGCAACCGATCCAAACAAGATGCCTCTCACCCCAGTCACACCCCAACAGACCAGGCTTTTGAATAGCTATCAGCAAATATCGCTGATGAGCAGTTCATTCAACCCTTTAATCTGACATGTGTGGCATTAGCCTGTGGCGTCAGACATCTATGTAACTCTAGGAGAACTACGCCAAAATTAGCATTCTGGAAAAGAAAAAGAATGTGAAAAACAGACTTTGAAATGTATTTTAACACGAATATGGTAAAAGCATACTGAAACTATATCGTTTAAAAACATCTGCAGACATCGAACGGGTAAAAACAGACAAAGCAAAATTTAGGTGAACAGCACTTTTTATTGCAACGCTCCTCGTTGAAGTGCTATAAGCCTATAATCTAAAGATTTATGGGTTAAGCTTTGGACGATTCGACCATTTTTTGTTAAATCTGGTGATGACGTTATAATTGAAATCATCGACAGTCCAAGAATTCTATGATACAGAAAATATATGCAGAACTTTCCGCAACGATTAGATAATGCCGGCTGGACTGTATCGCCATTATTTGTCTTGCAAAAAAACATTTAAAGCTATTTCGTAGCTGTACTGCAACATCTTTCAGCAACATAATAATATACGCAATATTTACCTATTGAATGTCAATTTGCAGCGCAAGAGAAGGCTATCTTTAAAAATTTTACCGCTGGAATGTCGGACTCAGTTATCTACCCAGTCATTTCAGCGGTAAATTTTCAAGAAATAGCCTTCTCTTGGCCTGCAAATGTGCACTCTCCAAGACCACTACAGTGGTGTGTTATAAATCATTCAAATATCCCTATGAATGCCAAGTCTGATAAATCTGGGTTCAATTGAAAAATACACGAATACAATTTGATATTTTTTCATGCCAAATAACTATACAGAGTTATGCTGGGGGTATGTGTTTGAGGAGTGCACACAGGCGTGCACACGTACGGCTTGCGGGCTTGCTGGTGAGTGCGCAGGCTTGCGGGCGTGCATGTGCGTGTTGAGGTGTGCGTGCGTGCGTGCGTGCGTGCGTGCGTGCGTGCGTGCGTGCGTGCGTGCGTGCGTGCGTGCGTGCGTGCGTGCGTGCGTGCGTGCGTGCGTGCGTGCGTGCGTGCGTGCGTGCGTGCGTGCGTGCGTGCGTGCGTGCGTGCGTGAGTGCGTGAGTGAGTGCGTGCGTGCGTGCGTGCGTGCGTGCGTGCGTGCGTGCGTGCGTGAGTGCGTGCGTGCGTGCGTGCTTGAGTGAGTGCGTGAGTGCGTGCGTGAGCGTGTGTGTAAGAGCGTGTGCAGGGGCGCGTTAGTAGTCCGCGGTAACAAAATGATTATTAAATAGTAAAACATACTGTACAACTGACAGACAATTCCATGTCCATGACGGGCGTGTACGTGCGTGAGCGCATTGGCGCTATGGCAGCAACAGCACCCAGTAAAATTAGTTAAAAATGTTGTGCACCCACAAATCTGCACGTACGCCCGCAAATCTGCATGCGCGCCCACAAATCTGCATGCTCGGCCGCCCATTTATACTGGCAAATGCACATTTATACATGTGGTTAAGTGCTGGGTTCGCGCTTACATGCAATCCTATAAAAGGTCTCAAATTCAATGCATTTTCTCACTGCAGTTTGAACAGCCCAATGGTCCGGACGTGTATGTTTATCTACATAGTCGTGAGAGAAGCATTAGACGGTAAGAAGATTTCTACAGCTACAACCTTCACCAATAAAATCTTTATTAAAATAATAGGTTTATCCTATAATCAATATGCCAAGATATCAATGTCTCGAATGTGATTAATTTTTGCTAGGTCGCATTGACCTGAAGCCACATGTCAATGAACCTGTATGCACAATGAACAGCGGATGAACCCGATTCCATAGCTAATGAAAATAGCGAGAATCTAGAGAGTGAAGATGAAGAAATGACAGTGATGAAGCTCGAAGATGGATTAGGAGACTGAAGCATGTGATGACTCAACGGAGTCTGAGAGCGATGCTGCCTTAAAGGAGTCTGAGAGCGATGATGATGAAGGTGATTATGAAAAAGAAGACATCGACACTGCCTCAACAGATTTTGAGAGCGATGATGAAGTTGAAGATGAAAAAGAAGTCATAGGCAATCATGAGCTATTTGCCATATTCCAAAATATTAAGCAGAACGTAGACGCTGAACAATCAGGTTTAGAAGATGAGTGTGGTGAATCGAACATAGCCCTCAGAGGTGTATATACTGATGAGTTAGTGTACTGGCACAATGGGCCAGTGGAGAAGATTACAGAACTCTACGCTGATTAAAATAATTTGTAGGAAAACTAAGGATTTTATCACCGAGGTGTACGCTTACGATGAAGCAGTCTTCGCAGCGCTTCGCAAAAGGGAGTTTCTGATTACGGAGTCTCGCCGTTGATGATGATGATGATGGATCTGGTACTGAAAGTATTGATATGACTGATGCGTAAGGTATCAGTCTACTGTAGACTTGTGGATCTCCAGAACATTGACTATTTGCTAGTTACAGAAACTATATGTTTATCCCACGTAGTATGCTGAATCCAATAACATTATAAGTATCGACGGCGACCGTAACGACACCACGGCCTACTAACACACACACACACACACGCACGCACGCACGCACGCACGCACGCACGCACGCACGCACGCACGCACGTACGTACGTACGTACGTACGTACGCACGCACGCACGCACGCACGCACGCACGCACGCACGCACGCACGCACGCACGCACGCACGCACGCACGCACGCACTCACGCACGCACGCACGCACGCACGCACGCACGCACGCACGCACGCACGCACGCACGCACGCACGCACGCACGCACGCACGCACGCACGCACGCACGCACGCACGCACGCACGCACGCACGCACGCACGCACGCACGCACGCACGCACGCACGCACGCACGCACGCACGCACGCACGCACGCACGCACGCACGCACGCACGCACGCACGCACGCACGCACGGCAACACACACGCAAGCATGTACGTACTCACGCACGCATACCTGTCCATGCTCGCGTAAGCACACCTGTCCGTATGCACGAACACCCGCCCACCCACAACAATGCCTGCAAGACTTCCCGCAACAACGCCCAGTCAATTTACTTTTAAAAGTAAGCGCGTGCATACCTATGTATAGTTATTTAGAAAAAAAAAAATATCCAATTGTATTTGGTGTATTTTATATATTTTTCAATTGAACCGCTTTTGACTGAGCTGTTAACTTGAACAATGATAGGATTTGCAAGTCCCAGGGTCTTCTTTAACCACGTTGCAGTATCGTCAAAGAGCTCATTGTTAACTGTTCATGATGAAGA
>CM067360.1:111300843-111533343 GCA_034401795.1 Chaetoderma sp. LZ-2023a | reverse complement strand
GTGCTGTTTCCCGCCACGCACGGACATCAAGCGGCGTGAAGTCATGCATGCATGTGCATTTCGTACTTGGAATTATGTCAGCTAACGCGGGGACAAAAAGTATGGCAGCCTAGTTGTACCATCATGTTTCTACGTTCTATTGTTTTTGATGGTGCTTTACTTTTGCACAGGTGTATATTTTACCTTTAAATCACTGTACATATGATGATCTGGGTGTAATAAAATCGTATCGTATCCTATCGTATCAAAATTAAAACTAATCAAAACCTACTTTAGCACTGATTGTGCTTTTTAACATTTTGAGTGTATAGACATTCCGAAAACATTGACATTGGTAATCTTATTAAAAATGTTTCCATGCGAAAGCTCCACAAACGTCAATTTTTAAATGTGTAACACTATGTGGTACCTGTATGCCTCTGAATCATACAAATCCCACATAAACTGTTTAGGAATGATTTGTATGATCTATGAATTTATTATTTTTTATGATAATAAAATAAAGTTATACGCGTGATTATGATGATGCGTTAGTTGAGCAATAGTGCTGATTGAGTCCCACATCTCAAATATTGGGAGTTGGAACAAATATTAAACTATATTTTCTTTTAAATCTCATATACACTTGTTTTCAATTTTCATGAAGAAATGATACAAATAGAATGAATTTACAGCTAACCAAATGCCAATCAATATTTTCCTTCAGAAATACAAGAGATGCCTTCTCGGAGAATCTCTGGATTTCAAAATTCTAATTCTTCATGACTCCAGACTACTAGACAAAGGCTAATCAGTCGTGGTCTCAGTGCTTTTCCCCCGAGGTCCCCCACGTGTGTTCCCGTAGTTACGCATTACATTGGCCGGTGTCGGCTTCGGTCTACAGCACAACAACTGTTGGCGGAATGTTGCCGAGGCCACGCTGTAAATTATCGGGTTACCGGCGCTGTTGATGTACACGAAGAATCTCGAAATCCACAGCAGAACCAAAAACTGTCGCACTGAAAGCTTCTCAAATACATCATTACCAAACTCGTGAAAGATGAACAGAATTGGATATGGCAAAATGCAGACTGTGAACATAACTATGATAGCGATGATGGTCGCTACAGCTTGTGATCGCCTCTTGTCCGCCGCCGACGTCACAGTGCCCATCGACTTCCCTAAACTCGTTTTCTTAATCTGCCAGACCATTAGTGCGCTGAGAAGTACCACTGTTACGAGAATAGCGAAGTATATGCAATTCATTGCAACCACGTCGTAATATGGGTGCCATGGTCTGATGAACGCCATAGAGCACACCTCTGACGATACACCACCTTCAATATGCGTCGAATACTGGATCATGTCAATGGTGACCAACCCGAGGCCTAACGCTATCACCCATATGAAGACCAGAAATACGATTATCTTGATATTGGAGTTCAAGAATGTGTGTTTGAACGGCCAACAGATGGCCATGTACCGCTCTATCGTCACTACCAGCGTGTGCATGACTGAGATCAAGGGCAGCCCGCGGTCCACAGCAGAACTCAGGAAAAAACCTGTGAGATAGAAGATACAACAATGGTAAGATATGATAAACCCGTTTATAGTGGATGTGACGGCATAATTCTGAAATTTCTGTTTACTGGTATATAAAAACTAACGTGCATAATGATGAAATCGGAGGAGACATAAAATGATGCAGCTAAACATACAAGAAGGTGTAGATATATTTACAAATGTTCCTAAAATGTTCCTAAGAAGTTGGCGAATGATTTCAAAATACAAAACGAAATTAGTTTCCTAAGTCCTGAACATAGGACTCAGGGGGCCCTGTGCAATGTTTCTGAAATTCTTATGTGAGCCCCCGGAACTGAGAAAACTACGATCCAATTTGGGCCGTAATGCTGCTGAGGTCCCCCCCCCCCCCCCGAGGTCAGAAGTAGAGGAGCGACGATTTGGTCCCCTTTTCACACCTTTTAATTTGTTGCTGCCTTACCAGCAACAACTTTCAGTCAAATTGTTATTTCCTTCGTTATTTTGACACCGTTTTCCCTTTGATCTCTGCCACCTTTTGTGTCGGTTTTTCAGTGTCCAAATCTCCTCTGTTCTGATTGGATGTTGGATGTAGAGTCTGATCATAAGAACCGCCCGGCCCCCTCCCATTAAATTGTAGTTCGGATCGACCGGTTGGGTACGGGCCGTACCAGCTAAGCTGGGTACACGCCGCCCGTCCTGGATTCGTTCCATGAACGTGCCCCCTGGGTAGAGCCATAAGCGTATATGGGCGTATGAAAGAGATTTCGTCGTGAACACCCCGACTAAGTTCGTTAAAACGTGTGGTGTGCATGTGCGCTAGCCGCTGCATTGACAGGGCACGTGTAGCACATCCAAGAGCGGGTAGCACATTAGTGTACCGAGTAGGTGCATCGTAATTCTTTATATTTACTTGTTTCCTCCGAATCTGGTATCGATCAAGACCAGAATTCAACGGGCTTTCCAAATCTATAAACCATTTCAAAATTGGTTAAGAAATGGGTGAGTTATCTACGGAAAACCCCTTTTGATTATGTTCAAAATATTGCTGTGACGTCATAACCTTGTTTACGCAAAAGTTCTAGAGTATTCTAGAACATTCATCTACGTCACTATTAGCTACACGCTGATTGGCTATTACTCGGTCATTGATTGGTTGGGGCCTACGCCTATGACGTCACGAGTAGTATAAAAGGAGATAAAATCGAGAGATCGAGAGCATCCTCGGCCAGGGGCCGAGCAGGTTGGATCTGTGAGCACCTACGATCAGCCAGGACAGTTATTAAGCAATTCACCTCTGTCTCTGTCAGTTTCTCTCCCGTAGCGCTGCAGCAGCTTCCCGACCCACCACATCTTAAATTTTGTAAACTCCCGGACAGTCGTTTGAGGGCATCTTTTAGAAAACTTTCAATAATATTGTTCACGTCTATTCAAGAACCAACAAGGAACAATATATTGCAGTGAGGCCTTCTACGGCCTAAGAATGTGATTCTACAGATGTAGAGGCAGCGATGTTCTTTGGTGGATAACTCGCCGGCTCTGCCTGCGACACCGAAAATTGGTTATTCAACCCCCGCACTGATGTCGTGTAGGTTTATTTAAACTTTTTGACCGCAGCAAGTAAACTTTGCCTGGTACGTCTTGAGAGCTAGCTGATGTACCCCGCATCGTTAAGCTTAGTTATGTATCTTCAACCATATTCAATAACCCCTGCTGTTAAATGGCTTGTTCTCAACTTTCATATTTACAGTTATTTAACGGGAAACTTTTTCCTAGCAGTAATGTTATTGTAGAACTTACTGACCATTCGTTAGACATTCTTATATTGTGATTACCGTCCTGAGTTCGCTCTGCTCCCATCCTGGATCAGCATGCGGGAATCCTGTTTGCGGGAATCTACATGCAGAAATTCTTCCAGCTTCCAGAGAACGTGTCGACTCATGTCACAGCAATGGTGACGTATCAATTTCAGTAACATGATAGCCCGTCCTTAAGAATGGCTACCGACTATTCAAGTAACTATGTTTAACTATGCTAATTATTCCATTAAATACAACTTTTATGATTATATCTCATCTTTGTAAACGGTCCCGATGACTAAAAGGCACTGTAACGGTCTTAGGACCACTAGTTATAATTTCTTTATCTGTTCATAGTTATCTTTATTTTTACTGTAAGGTGTTTTCACTAACCGAACCATAGTAGGTCTACCAACTTGTACTATATTTGTTATTGTGATCAATTCACATTGTATAACTTGTACTTGTTTAGTTTTATATATGGCAAGTAGCCATTCATTGATATGCTTTGTTTATTTGTAGAAAACCTAGTACCGCAGTGCATGTAGGAAACACTGTACAGCAACATTTATATATGCATCACCTTCTCCCGCCACCAACAATATTTTACGGAGGTCGCTGTCCGTGCTATAACTCTGTTAAGCCCGACATGCTACCGACTAAAAACCTGACTATTTAGCTCAATAGGATAGGTTTAAAATGATTAGAGACAATTTCTTCGTTAAGAGACACATAGTGTATGCCTCTTTTCCGGTAGTTGTGATAATTTAGCCCAGCGCTCTGGCAAGGTTGTGTAATATTTGGCCAACATACCTACTGGGCCTCATATCTATAAAGTTAGTGTCTCTCTTCATGTTCCACTAAGCCATATGGCTTCTTAATTGTTTGGATATCCCTATCCTCACCATGGACTGATCCGACACTGGGAAACTATTGGAGGTTTCCGAGCGGTGATGGCCATGGTGCGGTGTCACACACACCTCCCGTGTATCTTCTGATACCTAGTAGTTAATTATCCTTGCCAATGTATGAAGCACTGCGAAAACATATTATAATTATCAATCTCTTTCTCATCTCTTAGGAGATCTTCCCCGCACCGCAGTGCATATCTGGGCAACTTGTGTTTAAACCTAACATCGGGTCAAAAGGTTAGCTCCGTAGGACTTGGTGACGGGTGAGATACGCATTCCCACCGAAGTCTGCAAGAATGTCTGGGCAAGATGTTGGGATCTGCCATGCCCTCACAGGAAGGACATTCACGGTGGGTATTCGTCTCCCCTACCCCCACCGTAACGATAGTTCAGTTGCTTAAACTTGCTTATGTGAAAAGTAACCATTGTCCTGTGACGTTTTATGTGGTTATGGAGCAAGATATCCGGATTCTCATCAAGTTCGGAGATCTTGCAAAATAACATGTATGCACGCTGTCTTGAGTATTGATGTCTTAGGACATCCGCTCTCAATGACAGCTGTATCTAAAAGCTAGGTACGGCACGCACAATTTTCAGTCTAAACTAGTTCTTGTCTTTGAAACCCAAAAGGAAGGTTAGGCATAGAAGGAGGCCCGCATACATAAAAGCGGCACCTACTTATTCAGTATATTTGGAACTACATAAGACGGTGACATGGGAATCCCTTGGGAATCGCTCATCCCGTCTTCACGTAAAAACAGCATGCAACATTTTAGTTATAGTTTCACTAGCATGGTCTTTTCTTTATAGCACTTTGGTTGAATATAAGAGTGGTCCCTTTCTGACCAATACTGTTCTCCCACTTTAAGCAGTGGCAGCATTTTCCTGTGACGGAGGCCCACGCGAGGCACTTGCCTCTCGCAAGGATCCAGTGATGGTGGCCCGTGCGAGGCTACTACTTCTCACCCAGGAAAACAGCATTAGAAGTAATGTCCGCATCAGGCACATAGCCTCTCGCCACGATAAAAGATAATTTTCTTTCCTTTTCAGCTTAGAGGTATAATACCTTATATTAAGTTAATCAATGATCTCGTATGCGGGAGCCTCCTTTGCGGAGATACATCTGCAGACCTGCGAGTCTGTGTGGTACCTCCGGGAGCCCCACAGTTAGAAGTTCATCAGGCTGTCTCTATGTCTTGTATTTTCGTATGCTCATTGTTATCTAGCAAACTTGATGGTCTGTTTAGCTAAACTAATTGTATAGGCTTATTTAGGTTAGATCACCATCAAATCTTGTAAGTCCATAGATCTCGAAATTGCTATATACAGGCTTACCGGTGACACTAACTCATGGGATGATACTGTTGTGTTTAATGTCTGTGATGATGGTCGCATGCCCCACCGGAATGATTGAGTTCCACCGGCCTTAGGAGCCGGTATTTGTTACCCGTAGGGCAGTGTCGCACGGGATCCGTAACTCAGAGACCGGGAGCTAGCCAGCGTCATCACTCGTTGTGTACATGCGACACGGCGAGTCGACACCAGACACCGGAACAGCCCGACGCTAACCCGCGAGCTACAAAATCACATAACACCTGTCATCCAATCAGGTAAGCTTGCGGGTAATTAGAGTACTGATGAATGACATAGGTTAATGAATTGTGTATGGATGATTGACAGGGTACATGTCTGGACTCGTCTTTTCCAGACTCTGGGAACGCATTCATTTGTGAAGCCCTGCCCCTTTGTTAAATCATGTGTCTCCCTAGTGCCCTATCGCGTCATCCCTATTAACACTTGGTAATCAGGTGCCAAATCGTATAAAAGTTCGGTTAAGGTTTAACTTCTTGATTTTGTTTAACCGGTTAGTTCAACGTTCATTATAATTATGAATTCTGCATATTTTATCAGCTGTGAGGTGCCCGTTTAAACGGAGTTTAGTGTTGGTAGTGTTTACCCACCAAGCACGGATTGTTTATGTATGGCAATACATTTTGAAAGTTTGCAGCCATGATTCCAGCATTCGAAGAAACTGTGCTTAGGTCTAGTAGTGGGGAAGAGCTTACATAGTAAAATTGAGAGTTCGTTGCCCTGCTTGTGAAAGCCGATTTTTTATGTATTTTAATGTATTTTGACACACGGAACAAGAATCAGAAGGTGTCCCAAAAATCTGACCTCTAATTAGGTCACAAATTTGACCTCTAGAGCTCATTCAAGGTCAAATAATGTAAAACACTCAAATAACAACTATAAGTCCTATACAGTTCAGATATGTGTCAAATGAAAGGTCTCAGTAAGACAAAACATTTTTATTCCGGTAAATAAAGTGGTGGGGTCAACAATTTGACATCTAGAGGTCATTCAAGGTCAAATAATGTAAAAACCTAAAATAACAACTGGAGGTCCTACGAAGTTCATATTGGTGTCACATGAAAGGTCTTCTTGGTAAGACAAAACATTTTTATTCAGGTACATAGAGTGGTTGGGTCAACCATTTGACCTCTAGAGGTCATTTTAGGGCAAATAATGTAAACAACTGAAAATGGAACTGAGGATAAACTGATATCTATGTGGTCAGCATATTATGCATCACACGTTGTTGATTTGCCTACTTCGCTCCCAGCTATTGAAGCTATTCTACCTTTTCTGTATGAATCTTCCTCAGACCCTCACATAGTGAAACATGGCATGAAAATCATCAGTCAAATCACTGAATTTTTTAATCCTGGTCAGATTCCCGTTTTTGCAGTTGACCAGCCTCTACGCTATCGCTAAGAAGCCTTAACGGGCATTCCCTGATGAATTAGGAGTCTTTCTGAGGAAGATGCTATGCGGGGTGACATTCGGGAAGACTAGCATCTTCGCCAGTTGGACTTATGTGTCAAAAGTTAAGTAGGAAATCCCTGCCACTTGCGGCCAAAGCTTGGAAGCATATCTAACAACTAAATGCTAGGTTAGAAGGCACGCAACAATAAAGTGGCAACTACCAATGCAGTATCTTTGGACTTACATAAGACGGTGACCTATGAATTCTTCGGAAATCATCCAACCCGTCTTCATGTAAACCAGCATGCATCACATTAATTATAATCTCACTAGAGTTGAACCACTGCACATAACTTTTTGTTAGACCAAAAGAGTGTCCCTTTTTGCCAGCTCTTTGCCTCTGCATCAGCGTCGAAGGCATTTTCCTGTGATGGAGGCCCGCGCGAGGCACTTTCCTCTCACAACAATATTATTTTGTGTGTGTTAGGGGTATAATTGGTTTACATTAAACTATTTAAGTAGCATTGTTAGGATTTACGAATGTGTGAGGTACCTCCTGCGAGCCCACGTAGAAAGAACACCAGTTTGGTTCTATTTACTGTATTATTTTGCTCATTCACTAGCAAACGAGTACCATTGTTTGTATAGTTGTTATTTTTTTAATTATTATTATGTCCAGACTTTTAAATTAGTTTATGGACCATCATACCGGTGACACCAACAGTTGGGATGAGACCGTGAGGTTCAATCTCGGCGGTAATGGTCGCACCGCCACACTGGAATGTTATCGTTCCACCGGCTCTAGAAGCCGGTCTTTGTACCTTCCGGAGTGTCGCGATATGGGATCTGTAACCCCGAGAACCATAGCTAACCAGCCCTCCCACGCATCCTGTACATGCGGTACAACGGAGCAGAGCCACATAATGGACCAGCGCGTACCACGCGAGCTACACTAGGCTTTCCTAGGCCTTAGCCAGACCGTAGACAGGCCGATTCCAGCTTTTGCTAGGTTTAACATAGGTCTTAGCCAGGCTTTACTAACATTTCCCTAACCCTTACCTGGCCATTAGCAAGGCTTTGCTAAGTCTGAACTAGGCCTCAGCAGACTTTGCTAAGCCTTACTTAGACCTTATTCTAGGCATTGGCCAGGCTTTGCAAGACATTACATAGGCCTTAGCTAGTCATTGCTTAGACTAAGCTAGACCGTAAGTAGGCTTCAGCCAAGCCTTGGCCAGGCTTTTGCAAGACCTTATCTAGACCTTATCCAGACTTTGCTGGATCTTAGCTAAGACGTAGCCAGGTTTTGTTACGCCTTACATAGGCCTTAGTCAGGCTTTGCTAAGCCGTACTTAGGCCGTATCCAAGCTTTGCAAGGCCATACCTAGGCCGTACCCAGGCTTTGTTAGACCTTACCTAGACATTACCTAGGTCTTATCCAAGCTTTGCTAAGCCCTACATAGGCCTTACCTAGGCCTTAGAAGGCTTTGCTAAGTCTTACCTAGACATTACCTAGGTATTAGCCAGGCTTTGCTAGGCCTTGCCATACCTTAGCTATGCTGTGCTAGGCCTTACTACCACTACCACTACCACTGCAACTGCCACTACTACTACTACTACTACTACTACTACTACTACTACTACTACTACTACTACTACTACTACTACTACTACTTCTACTACTACTACTACTACTACTACTACTACTACTACTACTACTACTACTACTACTACTACTACTAGGCTGCCTGGCTGGCTGGCTGGCTTCGGTTTGGCATTAGAGAAGATTATGTCAACATAATTAACACAAAAGCCATCATTACAAAAAGATTATGTCGATATAATTAAGACACAAGACAGCATTAGAAAGGATTATGTCAACATAAATAAGTCGTAAGTCGACGTAAGTCGCAGGCAGAAGCGGGCAATAAGAATCTTTGGGCGACTTATTTATTTATATAGTGTATTATGTCGACATAAATAAGTCAACTTAATCGTGCAATTATGTCGACATCTTAACCGTTTATATATATATATATATATATATATATATATATATATATATATATATATATATATATATATATATATATATATATATATATATATATATATATATATATATATATATATATATATATATATATATATATATATATATATATATATATATATATATATATATAGTATTATAATAGATTTATAGATTTATAATTATACCATATGTATTATGTTTCCGTTCTATGTCAGGCTATATCTATTTGTTTATAGATCTTGTGCTAATAAAATATTTTGATTCTGATTCATCGCCAGATGCATTTCGGCAAGTGCTCAGAATCTTCTGAATGTCTCCGTGTATAATGATGAACATTTTATTACACGCGTTTGTTTTACACAATTTGATTGCCAACTGTCATTACTTTTAACGGGTATTCGGTACTCGATTCTACTACTCGGAAGGGTAAAATATTGGGAGTCGTATACTTCGAGTGTGCTAAAATAGTGTTCGCCTGCTTCCTGAATAGTGCGTCAACAGACACCTGGGCCAACATGCTCTGATGACTAACAGGCGCCCACAAGCTACTGTGCCGTAAACGAACTTTGAGCTTATGACTAATAGGCGCTCATTTTTATTGTAATATAGTTATTTTCTTTTTATTAGCGCTGATTATAAGTAAGCACCATAGTTCAGCTAGACCTAATTGTACTGCACAAATTGTAGTATGGCGAGTGGCGTTTAAACTCTGTTAAATACTTTTTTATTGTGTTAAGTTAAATAGTTATATATCTTAAACCGTGCAACATTTAAACTTATAATATACAGCTACACTAACCGCACACTTACTTTTCTAAATAGAGCAACACCTTTTCACTAGAGCCGTCTCTCGTGCTTACACCTATAGACTCGAGATACGGCGACTAAACCTAACTAGTATTAGCTCAGATATTTTGTTAGGATAAAGTAGTTAGAGACAACTGCTCGAATGAAGGACTGCTCTTTATTGTAAAGCCTCTTTCACGGCTATGCTGACGTCAGCATAGCAAGCCGGTTTCCATAATTGGCCACTAAATTTACGGCCTTCTACATTACTTCTAGAGCAGCTGTCTTTTTCTGTGACTCTCTGGCCTTCAGTCTAAGTAATTGTTTTGTAGTACCCTCGGGCGGTTTGGTTAGAACCGACCTGAGAAATCACAGATGTTTATCGACGGTTAGAATCGAAACGGTGACATCTCACACACTTCCAAAGTACCGTCACTCGCACCTCTAGGACTTCTATAAGCCAAAATAGGAATCAATGTGAAAAGATTAATAGGAACGACCTAGCAGTGAACCTCAGGGCAGTTACATAACCGTAACACAGATAAACGTTAGTTCCAAGGGAACGAATCGCATATGGTTCGTTCTCGAAAGTATCGGCGACGGAAAAGGATGAGGTTCGTAGACTAACTATATGGTGACTGGGAGAAGCCAATCCACTCTCAACACCTTTCTGGAAGGTCACCATAGTCTGCCACATGCTTCTTCAGCCTCGCCATAAATAGATACATTGCTTATTCAATACTTTTGTCTGTTATCCTGTCCTTGTCTTGTTATTTGCGGTTGTGCTGGCTCGTGGTTAGAAGTTGGTCATCGACTTCGGACTCATCAAAATGTATGCACCATCAGCTTGAGGAGTAGTCCAATGTGTACGTACTGAGATGACTACCCGGTATCATCCACCAGGAAAGCAACCCGTTATTATAGTTAAGTGGGCTTAAGCCATTTGAGGCATAAACCATATGTGTTTGGACTCAATAACTAAAGGTGAGCCTAGCTCCTCAAGAAGGGCCTCCAAAATAATGCGGCGTCGACTAAACCAGTGACTTTCATAAGAGATGATGGTTCAGGATGCTGTTGAAGTCAGCACTCCACCTCCACCTAAATCAGCGTGCACCCATATATATATAAATAATTATACATATATAGTTTAACACACTTTAACATTGTTCTAGATGAGGAGCATGGTCCTGCCATTTTCTCCTCCTCCACTTCGGCGTGGTATGCATTTTTCAGTAACATTTTCCTGAGGCCGGCGTAAGGCACTTTCCTCCCGCAAAAACAATTTATTGGCTCGCTTGAGACATTAGTTTTTATTATGCTAGTTGGCCTTTAGAAGGGTACCTATCATATAAATAAGGATAGGTTAGGTACTTTGGCACCACAGATGGCACCAACACGTTACTTTATTATATTATTTAAGGAAACAATCAGCATTATTAAACCAGTGTGCCTTTTCTAAACTAAAAGCCAGCTTTCGACTCGCTGCGCTTATATATATATATATATATATAAGCTAATATTATATTACACTTTAAGAAACAATAATGCGGAGTCACACCGGATACATGAATAGTCGAGATGACGCTGTGGTGTTCATTGTAGATGGTAATGGCCGCCCAGCTCCACTGGAATGTGAACGTTCCACTGACTCTAGAGGTCGGTCTTTGTGGTCTGCGGCTGCCCGCAGTCTCCAGTCTCCATCCCCAAGGCCAGCTAACTATCATCGTCGGGCCGGCGAGTACCGTGGGTACGAGTCAGAAACTGAGGAGGAATTGGCAGAGCAACACGGCGCCGGAGCTACAGTATTTCCATGTACACACCAAGATAAGACTACTTTTTGAAAATGTATCACAGGAATGACTGGCGCGAGCATCGAGCCAGGCATTCTACTGATACATTAAAAAAAATAATCTTCTCTTGGAGTGCAAATGAACATTTCTAAACACCACTGTGGCTTTCCTCATTCACGTGCTTTTGTTTTTATGTCTCGGTAATTTGTACTCAGGCTGATTAATTGAATAAATATGATTATTCTTAACTAATCGATCATGATCACTCAAAGCAATAATTATGCGCGCCTACACTCAAGTATCTGACGTCATAACCAAAATAAGTCACTTATTAGTTGACGTCAGATATAAATGACGTAGATTTGTCATGAAAGCAATAAAAGCCCAGCACGACCGTGTCTAAATTGTATGTCTTTAATGAATTTACAAGTTAATAATTATTCTGTTGAATATTGTGAAGCTAATTTGACTGGGAGCTGTTGCTGCCAGTAGCAGCACATATTCAAATTTATTCCAAAACATTCACCGTACTGGCATAATTACCTTGAAATAGGTACGCTGGGAAGACCAGACTCAAACTCGATTCTAATGCGCATACACAGTCGGACGAGCTTAACTAGAAATGGGCAGGGCATAGTTAGAAATGAATCCGCTTATTAAGCTTCCCCCATGTTAAAACAGCCTTCTACAGTATACCTAGCCCTCGGGTTGACAAACAGATATAAGGGTCTCATATACAGCATATTCATGCCTGTTTTTTTGTTAGATTGACTTATTCGAAGCACGAAAGGGGCAAAGAAAATGAATGTCTAACAACACTGGAACTGCTACTTGTTGACCGTGAATTTTTAGTGGCAAAAGAAATGGCAGTGCTGATTGTGATTGCTACCAAAATGATTTTTGTGCAGATGCCTCTAACAGTATAGGTTGAAACAATTAATGCAGCCTAGTGAATCCCAGCGAGTACATTAACTATATTGACCTGCATCCAACATCGATATTTTCGAAAAATTTAGGCCTATTAAGGGTAGGTATGTTTAGAATGATACTGCACAATAACCAGATATTTACGACCGGTGTTGATAGAAATTATATTTAGAAGAATGTTTCGTGGCACCATCAGATGAAAAACTACTGCCACTGCTACTGCTACTGCCACTGCTCTGGCTACTGCTGCTGCTAATACTACTACTACTACTACTACTACTACTACTACTACTACTACTACTACTACTACTACTACTACTACTACTACTACTACTATGTATAATAAACATAATAATAATAATAATAATAATAATAATAATAATAATAATAATAATAATAATAATAAATAATAATAAGTAATAAATTCTGTCAGTACTTACAAAACCATTCTCCAAGGCCCGAGTGGTCTGTCTTAGCAATATCCAATATTGGTATTATTGTCAAGAATGACAGCGATAATAGGTCACAAACAGCCAAACTTGCCAGGCAAATATAAAATGGCTTTCGTAGCTTTCTGACTAGACACACAGAAGCAATGATTAACCCATTCCCTAGTATCCCTACAGCCATGACAAGCCCAAGACAGAGTATCAATGGCAACACCATGTCCTCAGGAAGGGACCAGTCTACATCTGTATCTGGATCGTCTGTGCTATTCGTCGTATTGTTTCCAAACATCGCTGATTCTGTGACATCATCTGGTGACTCCATTGCAAAATCCTGTTTAAAACATTAACAATTTAAAAAAAAAAAGTTCCTGGAATTGAGCAATGAATTGAACAATCGAATATGATGAATAATTGAAACGTCAATGGGTATTAATGATATGCTTTCAGAATTGAGTTGGCAGATCGAAACCTTAAAAACATGTTTTCTAAATTGTCGATAGTAGAGGTGGGACGATAAGTACGCTTTTTCACAATTTATCTTTTGTTCTTTCCATTGCTCTCCCCTTTGTTATTTTGGGAACTTTATTCCTTTGATCTCCGCCAACTTTTGAAAAAAGTGTGAAAAAGCGTCCCTATCTCCGCCATTCAGATTGGATGTTAGATTTAGAGAGTGACCATAAGACCCCCACCCACCTCAGTAAATCCTGTGACTTCTGTCATCCAATCAGGTGATCTTAAGGATAATTAGCTTATTGATTGACAAGGGTTAATGAATAGCGTAAGTATGATTGACAGGTTACATGTCTGGCCTCATCTTTTCCTGACCCTGGGAACTCATTTAATAGCGAAGCCCCGCCCTCTCTTTAAATTACGTGACTACTGGCATCCAATAAGGTGAGCTTAATGGTAATTAGTGTAATGATGTGTGACAAGCATTAATTGATCAACAAAATCATATAAAAGTGGTTTAAAAATCTGGTCTGTTAAGCCATAACATTTTGATATTGTTTAAACAGCTTGTTGAACATTCATTATAATTATGAATACAGCATATTTTATGCGTTGTGATGTACCCATTGCGATCAGTAACAATGTGCATGTACGCATCATGAAATGTAATGACAAATTTGCAGTAGGCATACATGAGTTTAATGTTTGTAGTGTTTACCCCATCAAGCGCAGGGTGCTTATGTACGTTTCGAAAGTATGCAGCCATGATTCCAGCAATCGAAGGACATAGGCTTACGGCTAGGTATTCTGATAGAGTAGAGCAGATTAATTACCTATATGAATTAGAACCTTCATTAAAGGTCACTATCAGCACTAAATATCTGTACGTCAAGCTAACCTGGGACTTTAATTCGCCAGGTCAAACTGAGATGAAACCATCATGCAGAAGTGTAACATTCCCTAGTGACTTTGGAGAATCTGAAAGAGAACTTGCATGAAATTCTCAGTGCGATAACAAAGTCTATGCTCGTGTAAGTGTTAAAAACATGAAAAACAACACCAATCAATTTTAACGTGTCTCGGTTGGGCCACGCAATGCTGAAAAAACCCATTTCTACAGCTGATCATCAATATCTAGATAAAACTCGCGATGCTTGTAATGCTCTCCAAAGATTCCAGAGATCACTTATTAAGCATTAGATTAATGTCTGATGTGTGGCATACGGATAGTAGGCAGAGACAAATCGGTCTATGTAGTAATGTGCCTTTACTCTCTGGCTCTAGAGTCAACTTAAAGTTAATGTTTGGCGAAGACGCTTGGTTTGAAATAGTCAGAGCTCTAAGCAGCGGTGTAAAGATTAACTCAAAGTTAATATCTGATGGGTTATACTACTATGGTTGAGGAATTTAAATTAACCACAATTTTAGAGAGTGACATGGTAAAGGCTAAAGATTACATATTCTCGAGAACCTGTATGACTAGTTTACTGGGATTAATGTCTAAGCAGCCAGACGGCGCCGTCGATGTAGCATTATCGATCATGTATCCCCAGGGGATCTTGGCGTGTTAGATTTCGCTATTCCACAGTGGTCTATGGATGTAAATGAAGAAATGCCATTGGGATTCAAACCTTTGCTGGATACGTTGAGTTCTAATGATCTGCCGGATTACGTAAACCCGTGTTTTACATCGCCAGACTCACCCAGCAAAGTTAAAATTTACACTCATCCGGATGCTACACTGTATACCCTTGATACATTAAATCAAGATATAAATGAATGTGAATATCTGAGCTTTGCCTCCAAAAACATTCCCCAATCTACCAGAGATAATGCTACGGCTATTTTCGCAAACTTATTGAATTTAGTGATCCATACCCTAGGGCGTCAACATGACAGTCCATCTTAGTGTGAACATCAGTGTATTATTTCTTAACGCCTATCGACAATGTAGAATTATATTACTTAGACACATTAGAACATGTGTCTAAAATCGATTTCTTTTGTGCATTGTCTACCGACCCGAATTTATATTAGAATGTCTATGAGCTATACAAAGCCTCTAAGACTGATTGCCTAAATGATGTACTATACACTGTTTATAAAACTGTGAATAATATAATTATAGCCTAAAATTATTGACATGATTATAATCTACAATTATTGAATTCGTTGTTTTTTCGCTTGTATTACAGCTATTAAAAAGTGATATATGTGACTCAGCCTAAACAGCATTTTTACTACTCATTAATAGTCCACACACCCCAGCTCCCAATGAATCATGATCAGTCACCCTCTGAGATGTGCAGTTCATTAAGGCCTTTTAATTTGGTCTGAATCATTAGCCAGGTGTGCCAGGCTTTGGTGTAAGTCTAGCGCCTGCATCAAAATTATAACACTGGGAAAAGTCGTTTAAACCACAAACAGCTGCAGACAAAGAAAACAAGAAACACAGATTTCTTTATGTGAAACAACGTTTGTATTACAATGTTCCACGTCGAAGCACTATAAGCCTATAATCTAATAATTTATGGGCTAAGCTTTGGCGAGTCTATCATTTTGTGTTGACTCAAGCAACAACACTATAATTGAAATCATGGTCAGTCCACAAACCCGATGATATAGATAATATATGCAGAACACTCCACAGCAATAGGGACTGCACAGTAATGCCATTATATATATATATATATATATATATATATATATATATATATATATATATATATATATATATATATATATATATATATATATATATATATATATATATATATATATATATATATATATATTATATATATATATAGATATATGCAGCTTACACAATGGCCCCGTTTTGACCATTAGTTCAGGCCACAGGTGGAGCCCAAATGAGGTAAAGTATTAAGATTTTCCATGTTTATGGAAATATAATGCTATCCATTGAGTGCCTGGAAGGGTCTCAGGATCTGTATTAACGATGCGGGATGCTGGTCTTCTGATAGGTTTGGGTACAGTCTTTAGCGAAAACACCTAGGAATACCTGCCCTAATCTCCTGTCGCCTGCGCAAATATATTCGAGATCTCTTGTAGTTAACATCATGAAACACTCAAATTCAAGGAATGGTACTACTCGAGGCATAAACATGTGTTTTTACATATCCCTGGATTATTTGTTCTGGTTCTTCTAGAGACACTATTCAGAAAAAACTCCAATGATTGAGTTAAGGTTTTTAGCAGTTTTATTCGTTAAAGGTATTATCCACAAAAATTTTGATAGACAATCTATTTTGAATAGTAAATAACCTATGTTGTTATTATGTCTGGTTAATGGTTTAGATAACATTCCATTAACGGCCTGATGTAGTGTTTCCAACATGCCGAAAGATGCAGAATGTTTGTTATCGTAACCCATTTAGTTTTTTATTTCTTACTGTTCTTGATGGCCTTTTTTCGACATAGTTTAACCAGGTTTTGGATGGTTTAGTGTCTCAGATTTTTAGCAAGTCGTAGCTGTATTCTGTCTATTAATGAGTGCCTGCCATACACTTTTAGCCTCAGGTTCACGTTTTCGTTTTTCTATTTAGATCTGATATGCTGAGGGCTCAGGAGTTCATCGATTTTAGCCCCTATTATGAATTTTAGCACAAGTTTTATGACTCCTCACGACTTGTCTATGGTCATTAGCATTCGATAAGAAACTATTGAAGGCTCTCGTGCAATTTAACTTCTAAAAATCCTTAGAAGTTGTATATAGGTTCTGCGTCACAGTTGAGGCTATTAAATCTACTATTCGGATAGGTTACACCATCTATGGTGACATGATTAGCGTTGTCCAAGGATAAACAGGTTACCCTATGATTTAAGATTTCAATTAATCTCTCGCCTTTACTTCCCCGAAGGCACTGCGGTCTGGAGATTCCATGAATGCTGCGAATCATCTGATGACTTATCGGAATAATTAAGAAATAAGTGTTAATATGGCTGGTAGTAGAAAATGTAAGAAACCTTTGCATTGAATAACCTGTTGTCTTTGATACAACAATGTTTTGCTTTTACTGAGTAATCTAATGTTATCTCGATATTTGTGTAAGCGTTTATATTCTATTCAATTTAATTTGATACTTTTATGGAATACATTTAAGTAGCATTGAGACACAGCATCAGCTAAACCCTTATTATGCTCTATATTATCTTATGCTGCTTAGGCTTGGCATCAGCTAAACTTTGCAAGACATGCAATTGATTGGAGATATTGCCATTCTACATTCTCATTTAAGCTTAGACCTGGATCTAACTGACACACTAGACTGTCTACGAGTATTATTATTAGCACGTCACTTCCTATTAGCCATTTGACTTTCTTATCCTTTCTTATTCACTGTAGGTACATACATCACACGAACCTGATTGGGTAAAATATTGGTCTGTAATCGCAGGTGTTCTGGTGTTGTCTGACAGAGGTCTATGAGTAAATAGCGATGGACACTGTTAACGACATCAATATATGAATTCTGTAATGTTGAGCTACATCTAGGATACATTTGACATGCCAAAGGTCGTTATACTGGAGGTGTCTCGAGGATTTGTAAATATGATTATGTAATGACAATTAAAAAAAAAATCTGTGATGCTTATTTTTTAAGAAAATATTCTGAATCAACTAAATTATCGTTGAATTCTCATGATGTCCTTGTCTCGTAAACAATGCTGTAACCCTGCTATCTACGCCCTCCATTAGATCGGCAAAGATAATTAGATTACTTATGCTGGAATGTATTTCTATATTGGGCCTGAAACTTTCATAAGCCGGTTGATATTAGCCATAACATAATATGATCCATTCAGGAGATTTATCGAATAGCCGAGCTCTGAATCTTATTATCTCATTTAACAGGGTCAATTTTCCAGCCTGAGATGGGCCACTAAGTAAAATATTAGCGGGATGTTTAAATTCAGTAATCATTTTGTTTCTACTTATTATTAATCTAGAACAATACAGGGTTTATATCAGGCTATGCAGAGTTCAAACGCTTATAATACTACAGAAATCATGAACACATATGTTCGTATGTGTATAACTGAGATTGTCGAGCTTTGTGCCAGTAATAAGTATACAATTGTGAACGTGGTGTATAGAGTTAACGAGATTTAGGCAGAATATCGGTTATATTAAAAGCTTGAGAAATTCTATTAGAAACGTATAAAATCGAATTATACCCTCAGGCTTGTGCTTTGATCCTTAGCTATTCAAATTTTGAATAATTGAGTGATGCAAGCTAGTGTACTAATCTTGTAGGTGCATAGCTCAACATTAAGGAGCTTAGTTCTTATTAAAAAAACACCTCGTGAACATGTGAACTCGTTAGCAATCAATAACTGAGCCACCTACACAAGGTCTAAAAATACTGTCAACGTAGACTCATTAACTGCTTAAATATATAAAAGAAATCGTTAAACTTTAGCTAACCAATGGACAGCATGTGATTTTAAAATGCATCTATAAGCATAGTATATGACTTTTTAAGTGTTCAGCGACGTACGTAAATTTTGAAATTTACCGGATCATAAGCCAGCGTGTGGCACCTGGGGCATAGATTTTTTCTGTGACAGGCACTTTTTCACCCTATATAATAATCTAACATTGCTGGAAGTAATCATTCAAACTTTGCTTTCCATCTAGATGCTTTAACCTGTTTCGCACAAGTTATTTTAACTGCTTTGGATAATAATAACTATGGAAAGCCACGGTAATAATGATAATTTGGAAGTTGAAGTAATAGTGTCACTGCCGAGAATTAATGGCATCATTGTGTATGGAGTTATCCTGAAGTATCCAGTAGAGATAGACTCACCAGCAATCGTGGAGGTAATTATTATTATTATTATTATTATTATTATTATTATTATTTTTTTTTTTATTATTATTATTATTTTTATTATTATTATTATTATTATTATTATTATTATATTATTGTTATTACTATTATTATTATTATTATTATTATTATTATTATTATTATTATTATTATTATTATTATTATTATTATTATTATTATTACTATTTCCTGATTGCTAGCAAATGTTGGGCCAACATTGGCCCAATGTTTACCACTACGTTTGGCCCACATAGTTTGCTCATCAACCCAATATTGGCCAAACCTTGCCAATACATTATTGGCCCAACATTGAGCCAACAGGCATAAATCTATGAAAATGTTTCAAATAGCACACCAGCATAATTTAAGAATTTATAAAAAGAGTTTGAATATTATGTTGATTTTGTTTGATTTAATGTGAAATTTCAAGTGCTTGCCCAATGTTGACCCAATTTTGGCCCAACGTTGGGCCAACATTGGTAAACAAATGATAAGCCAACATTGGGCCAACATTGTAATGCCAACTGCGATCTGCCAACCTGTTGCCAACGTTGGCCCAACATCTACATGTGTTATTATTATTATTATTATTATTATTATTATTATTATTATTATTATTATTATTTTTCCCGTTTTAAAATTATTTAAGCAATGCTCGACATTCTTTGAGTTGCATTACTTAAATAAGACAAAAACTGCAAAATTAATTTTAAAAAAGCTACCGCTAGATGTGCATCTGGGTTGTTATGAACCCATGTTGCTGCGCGTTAATACTGTATAGCATGTAAGGTATGGAGCGACATGCACGTAATTACTCGGAGATTAGTTAGAAGCATTTGATAGTGTTGGGAACGAGCATAACTCAAAGTTATTATGCCATTTAGATGCACGTATAATGTTAGTTTAAGTTAAAGTTTAGACATTTAAAAAAAAATAACATCGTAATCTCAGAAAATGTTAGTTATCTCCCTTGACATAATGCGATTTATTTCAATCTTGGAAAAGACTAGTTACCTCCCTTGACATAATGCAATATATTTTTTAATATAATTTTTTTTAAACTTTATGTTTTAATCTTCAGATGATTCCTGAGAACTCTTATGACCAGCGCTAACACTCGGTCGAGGATACTGCAGACAACGACATGATGGTAGCGAGTTGCAAGCAGTGTCTGATGTATGACGATAATGATGATGAAGAAGAACATAAAGCATGTATGTCAGACTCTCAGCGTATGGACGACGACGACCTAACAGTTGTCTTGATGGTTGTGCTCTGGGGGTATTCTACACAACGATTAGATATAGTACCCCCTATTCTGGAGGCTATCATGAATACAGCCCAACAATACGACGTTGATCCCTCCAGTGTTAGCCAAGCGCTAACCATCGAAAACGAGAGTTTCTGTCATCACCATTAACCTGCCTGGAACATATTCTAAACACTCATGACATCCATCCGGATGATCTCCCGTTGCACATCCTAAACCAGCTAATGAGCCTACAAGAGATGATCAGGGTTGAAATGACCGCCAGAGACTATGATGAGTACTACGATCACGTTGAAATGTTCAGAAGTCAAACTGGATGTAAGTGAGTATAGACTGGGTTTTATTGTGTGTGGGTGATGTACTGTGCAGTGTGCGTTGTGTGCATGCATGTGTTCGTATGTGATGGCGTGTGTGTATATGCATGTGTGTGCGTGTGTGCATGCATGCGCATGTGCATGTATGCGTGCGTGCGTGCGTGCGTGCGTGCGTGCGTGCGTGCGTGCGTGCGTGCGTGCGTGCGTGCGTGCGTGCGTGCGTGCGTGCGTGCGTGCGTGCGTGCGTGCGTGCGTGCGTGCGTGTGCGTGCGTGTGTGTGTGTGTTGTAGTTCGGATCGACCAGTTGGATACCGGCCGTATCAACTGAGCTGGGTACGCGCTACCCATCCTGGATTCGTTTAGTGAACACGCCCCTCTGGGTAGAGCAATGAGCGTATATAAGCGTATGGGAGAGATAGTGTGTCGAAAAAAGACTAAGTTCGTTAAAATGCATGATGCGCATGCACGCTAGGATGCTGTTTATATGGAGCGCATAGTTATGACCAAGATAGGATGGCGTTTTTAGTGTACCGAGATGGTACCCTGTAATCCTTATTGATTGCCTGTTCCCATTAAGTCAACGGGCTTTTCAAATCTGTAAACCATTTCAAAATCGGTTGAGGAATGGCTGAGTTATCCAGGGAAAACTCTTCATGATTATCTTCAGAATATTGCTGTGACGCCATAACCACGTGGACGCAAAGCTTCTAGAATGTTCTAGAACGTTCGACTTCGCTATTATTAGCTGCGCGCTGATTGGCTCTTGCTCAAACGATGATTGGATGGCGCCTGCGCCTGTGAAGTCGCGAGGAGTGTAAAAGGAGAAGCGATCCAGTGATCGGGAGCATCCTCGGCCAGGGGCCGAAGAGGTTGGATATGTACCAGCTACTAATAAGTGGGACAGATAATATGCGTCTTCCTTCACTATGTGTCAGGTTTTTATCCCGTAGTGTGCAGTTCTCCATCCCAGCGCACAAAAACAATTTTGTAACTCCCCCTTTATGGAAGTAATTTGGAACTTCTAATAATTGTTCACGAATACCAACAGCCACATTCGGAACACAAATTTGCGGTGAGGCCTTTATGGCCTGAATATGTGAGTCTACAGATGTAGAGACGGGATGGTCTTTGATGGATGACTCGCTAGATCTGACAGCCACGCCTAAAAGTGGTATTTCAATCATTGCCGCACTAATATTGTGTCGGTTCTTTCGACTTTCGAACGCAGCAAGTAAACTTTGCCCAGTGCATCTTGAGAGCTGGTTGACTTACCCAGCACCATGAAGCTTTGTTTTGTATCCTCGTTTGCCTCTGACAACCCCCGCTAGTGTCGGGTTGTTTACACCTTCCATCCATGCCATCGGTGTATGGGAACTTTCTTCACTATGTAGTACTATCGTATCTTTTAGTGAAGGCTCGTTAGACATTCTATTAGGTCTACAGCACTAATCGATGCACTCCTGCCATGAGTGTTCTTGCGGAAGTCTTGTTTGCGGAAAACATCTTGCGGGAACCAACCTGTGGGAACTTTCCAGCTTCCGGAGAGCGCAACATGTCACGTCGACTACGGATCAATGTATCAATTTCAGTAACACGATAGCCTAACTTAGGAATGTCTACCAAGTATTCAAGTAACTATACTTCACAGTTTAATTATTTCTCTATATGGGTTTTAGTAATTATATTGTATCCGCAATAACGGTCCCGATGACTAAAAGGAACCGTAATGGTCTTAGGACTGCTAGTTATAATTTCTATATGTGTTAATAATTATTCTCATTTTCCTCAATGTGTTGCTAATCGCACTGTAGTAGGTTCGTAAACCTGTACTGTTATATATATCTTGATCACTCGACATCGTATTGATTGTTCTGGTTAGATTATGTATATATATGCCCAGTGGCCATCCGTTCATATGTTTTATTTATTCATAGGAAATATAGGACTGCAGTGCACGTAGGAAACACTATACAGCAACATTTATATATGCAACATTTTCTCCCACCAACAACAATTTTTCACTGAGGTCGCTGTCCATGCTATAACTCTGTTTATCCCGGCATGCTACCGCCTAAGCCTTTTCTATTCAGCTAAATATGATAGGTTCGAAATGATTAGAGACCCTTTCTTCATTACATACTGTGTAATATACTCTTCTCTTCCGGTAGGGCGAAAATCTAGCCCCGCACTCTGCTAAGACTCATAAGTAAGATTTTGTCTCTCTTCGTGTTCCACTCAGCCTTGAGGCTTCTTAATTTTTTGTATGTCTCTATCCGCACCATGGGCTGATCCAACTCTGGGAAACTATTGGAGTTTCCGAGCTGATGGCCAGAGTGCGGTGTCACATACATTTCCCATGTATCTTTGGATACTTAGTAGTTAGCACTTTTAAGCCAATGTAGGAAAGTACTGCGAAAACATATGTATTAATTATTATCTTATTTACTGACAATCCTCCCGCACCACAGTGAAAAACTGGCAACTTGTATATAAACCTAATGACAGGTAAAATGGTTAGTTCCATAGGACCCGGTGACGGGCGAGATGCGCATCCCCACCAAATTCTGTTAAAATGTCTGGGCATGATATTTAGATCTGCCACGCCCTTGCGGGAAGGACATTTACGGTGGGAATTCGTCTCTCTTACCCCCACCATAACGATAGGAGAAATGGTCTAATAATGCTTTTGTGAAATGTAACCCATGTCTTGTAATGTTTTATGTGGTTGTGGGGCGGGATGTCCGGATTCTTATCCAGTTCGGAGATCTTGCTATGTTACGTGTATGAGTGCTGTCTTCAGTATTGATGTCTTAGGGCATCTGTTCTCAGTGACAGCCATGTCTAATAGCTAGATAGATACCCGCCAGTTGCGGCCAAAAATAGTTCTTATTTTGAAAACAACTAACAAGTGAATTAAGCAAAGCAGAAGGCCCGCATAAATAAAGTCGTAACAACTATTTCAGCAAACCAAGATCTACATAAGATGGTGACAAGGGAATCCCCCATCTTCATGTAAAGCAGTGCGCATCCCTATAGTTAGTATCTCACTAGGTATGGTCTTTTCTTACTAAAGCATTTTTGATTGAAATATTCGGGTAGGCCCATTTTTACCTACCTTTCCTCTTCCACTTTAAGCAGTGGCGACACCTTCCCGAGACGGAGGCCCGCATGAGGCACTTGCCTCTCGCAATTATTCAGCGATGATGGTCCATGCCAGGATAATACTCCTCACCCAAAACTTGCATTAGGAGTAGTGCGCGCATGAGGCACATCACTTTTCGTCTGAGATAACCTTCTTCCTTTCAGCTTAGAGGTAGAATAACTTATATTAAGTTAAGTAGTTAAGTCTCGTGTACGGGAGCCTCCCATGTGGGGATACTTCTGCGGACCTATGAGACTGTGTGGTACTTCCGGGAGCTCCATGTTTAAAAGTTCATCTACCTGTCTCTATGTCTCATATTTTCGTATGCTCTGATTGTAATTTTATCTAGCATATTTTTAATTGTTTAGGTAAACTCATTGTATATACTTATATTTTAGGTCACCAAATCAAATCTTGTAAGTCCATAGATCACGAAATTACTCATGGGATGAGACTGTTGTGTTTAACGTTCGCGACGATGGTCGCACGGCCCCACTGGAATGATTGAGTTCCACCGGCCTTAGGAACCGTTTTTGTTTCCCACAGGGCAGTCTCGTACAAGGTCCGTCACCCCGAGACCAGATGCTAACCAGCGTCATCACTCGTCATGCACTTGTGGCGCAGCGAGTCGACATGATACACTGGAATGGCCTGACACTACCTGGTGAGCTATAAGTTGCGCCCAATGTGGGGCTCGAAGAATATCAGTAACGCGCAGCGAACTCACGCCTACACCATATAGTGAGCTTACTTCAATACCATTTCCATTTAGCGAGGACTCCTTCGATCAAGAGGTAGCCTCATATGACAGATTCTCAGCACACATGCTCACCGACTATGCCAGAGATTCAGCGGAATCAACAACTCCGCATTATAACCTGTTTTCGCCTGTTAGCGATGGCACCTTTTGAGATGCCTCACAGGCGGGAACAGAATTCAGAACCATATCGGACATCCGCGACAGGCCAACACCAACAGGGCCGAATCATGGATGACTCCGACAAAGACCCGAGTATGGGCATATCTATAGCCCTTCAGACTACTATCATTCACCCATGTCATCTACGGAAACTGTATGGCCGGGTGATAATCCACAACATAGACAACCTCCCGCACTGCCCCCTTCTAGTGAAACAATGTACTCAAGGGGATTACCGCGGCAATATCGGGAGGAATCGGCACCACCATTTCGCCGGTATAGCAGTCATGCGACACATCACAACCATCAGCCAACAGCACCACCGCCATATGAGGAATGCCAGTCCTCACCTTGGGAGGAACGACCACGCGATCTTCACAATAATCCGCCTTCCGTCCATAGACCCATGCTGGTCTATAGCTCTACAAACGGGGCAGACTCTTTAAATTGGAGTACGCGTGTCCTGGCTCCTCGGCATCGGCTTCGACGAGAAACACCGACACAACCACCATTTGCACTACGACCAACCTCAGTACGATCCTTAACTTCCCAGATACCTGCACCACCCGGATTTCAACCACGGCATTCTTCCCGCAGTCTTGGCCGAGTCATCCTCCCTCCCGAATTTGGTGGGGAGAATGACTGGACCAATTAAAAGATACAGTTTGAGATCATAAGTCGAACTAACCATTGGGACGATCGACAAATGGGTGAATATCTCGCTGCAAAACTTCTTCGGAAAAGCCCTTCAAGTTCTTGCGGACCTGGGAACGGATTACACACCCACCTACACACAGTTGGAATGAGCACTAACGTAGCAATTTGGCGACACAGCCCTCGGAGAAACCAGTCATCTTCAAATTAAAAATCTTCGACGATGCGCATGAGAAACTCTTCCTGAGTTAGCTAGCCGAATTAGGAGGCTAGTCACCCGCACCTATCCGAGCACCAATACGGAGGGCGTAATACATTTGCATTTAGACACCTTCATCGATGCATTCATGCGGTGAACCCACCATGAAAAAAAATTGTTTCTCGGCGACCACGGAAGTTTGCCCCAATTAGCGGCAACCGCGGTATGCATTGAGAACTTTCTGGAGCGGGAAAAGAATAACCGACGCCAACTCCATCCTATCAACGAGATAGAGGGTGCAGCTATCGCACCGCCCGCTAGTGTTCCCCCCAGATCATCAAGACCAACCACACAGACACCACCACCATCGGATGTGCAGAATTCCAATCAAAATCAAGCGGCTGGAGGAAGGGGCCATGCCCATAGAGGAGGGTACAATGGAGCCCCCAGGTGCGGGAACCAGCGAAATAACAACAACAACGGCAACATGAGAGAGCGGATAGAAGAGATTAACAAACAAATCTCTGCACTCACTAATTTAGTTACAACACTCAGCACCAACCTCCCCACCACCCAGTTTAGGACAGCAAACACCACCAACACTGCACTGCCACCGAACACTTGTTTCGGATGTGGTCAGCCAGGACATTGGAGGGAGCGGTGTCCTAACCGACCTCCCTCTACAACGCCTGCTCCAGACCGTAGCACAGCACAACCAGAGAAACAGTCAAACTCCTAAGGGCACCGAATCACACAGAGCCACTTCGGTGCCTATATCCATCTCCCAGCTCAACTGCGGCTTTCATGCAACAACATTCAGTGGCTAACCATCATCCACAGAAATCAGCTGACACACGGACACCAAAATGCATGGCTTCACATATGTCAGTGCCTACGATGCCTCCCCCATCCGCAGCAAGGACATCCCCTCTTTTCCGCACATGACAAGCCTTCTTTCCTATGTAAAACGGCAGTGGTAGGTTGTAGCACCTCTGCCGAGACAACGTTTATGAAAGCACCACGTCCCGCCACCAAGGCACTAGATTCTTAATGCCCTCTGGTGGTATACAGAACATCAACCCCGCCAGCAGCATCTTCCGCATCCACAGACAGTGGCGATTCAGGGGAGACAATTCACTCTGCCTCATGGATCCACAAGCGCCGACATAAATGGAGGAATGCACGTCCCTGGCAACATCATTGTTTCTTCTGTGCTCCACCAAAGCATCCCATGAAACATTGTAGGAAATGGCTTGCACAGCTAGAGCTTATCTGTCATCGTGTATGCGCCGCCGTCTACATCAATACCGCCTACACCGAAACAGCAACATCACCACCACCATTGCTACCCCAGCTCCGTCTTCACCACCGTCTTCACACCAGCGGCGACGACGAACTGGCCCTTTTCTCCCTCAGCCATCCACAAGCATACAAGAGGCAATACGGAAACAGTCAGAATATATACAGAGTGATGCTGTTCCAATACCATTATCACGGACCACATCATTGGAAACTCTTCCACAGGTACATCGCAAAATAATCTACAAATGTGCCAGTCTGTTTAGTGACGTTTCCACTAGTGCCACCATCGACACCGGTGCTTCCATCACAGTATTTAACCAGCGCTTATATGAGAGCATCCCACCTCATAAGAAGCCTCCCCTTAAGCCTACAAATATTTACCTACAGACGGCTATGGGAGCCGATGTACCCGTAGCCGGTGTAGTTAATTTAGTTATCCAAATAGAGGAAATGCAATTCATTCAGAGAGTTGTCATCACCTCTATTCATAATGACGCCCTACTTGGCTCTGATTTCCTCAGTGCCAGCGAAGCCATCCTACACTGCAGACAATAGGAACTCAACATACACAGTCGACGAATACCTCTCGGACCAGCGTCATCATTGTACGACACGTGTGCAGTAATATTTTCGAGTACCGCCACAGTTGAGCCGGGACAAGAACAGATCTTATGGGCCACCACACCGCAGTTAGGAAGCAGCACACACATCACCATGCTGGAACCCGACCCTGATTATATGGTCACCTCACAATGCGCAAATCCCCGCATAATGGTGGACACTAGTAATAAGGAAGATATACCTTTTAGAGTGTTCAATGGTACTGCAGATCCCATCACTCTGGAACCTGGAGTATGCTGCAGTCATTTAGTGGACATAATCTCATTAGAATCACCTGCACTTTCTGACACAACACCGCAAATGACTGCTGATTTACCCGAACATTTACACGATTTATATCTAAATGTCACCGTTGAATTACTGCAATCACAAAAACGAGAAATTCGGAAACTATTACATAAATATCACGATAGTTTTTCCTCAGGAGATATGGATCTCGGAGAAAGTCATCTCGTATGACACTCCATCGATACAGGCAAAAATTGCCCCATACGACAATCGGTACGACGTCTTCCCGTTCATAAGGAAGCAGAAGCACACCAACAAGTGAACGACATGTTGCGGACTGGTATTATTGAACCCGCAGAATCTCCATGGGCTAGCCCTATACTGCTAGCAGGCAAAAAGGATGGAACGTTGCGGTTTTGCATCGACTACTGCCGCCTTAATGATCTTAGCATTAAGGACGCTTATCTGTTACCTTGGATAGATCAGGCCTTGGATTCCTTGTTCGGAGCCAAGTGGTTTTGTACCCTTGACTTAGCTAGCGGTTACTGGCAAGTAGCCATGGATGAACCTGATATGGAAAAGATGGCGTTCGTTTGTAGGGATGGCCTTTTCCAATTCCGCAAGATGCCCTATGGGTTGTGCAATGCTCCCGGAAATTTGAACGACTCATTGAGCAGGTATTGACCAGCCTACAATGGGAGATCTGTCTCTGTTACATCGATGACGTAATTGTCTTTGGACCTACGTTTGAGCAAACCTTGACACATTTGGAAACCGTGCTTTCACGATTCGCATGGCCAATTTGAAACTCAAACCGAAGAAATGTCATCTCTTCAGACAGAGTGTTGAGTTCTTGGGACACGTCATATCCGGTAATGGAGTGGCTACTCAGCCATCAAAAACTAAGGCAGTAGCAGAGTGGCCTCAGTCCTCTCCAGAGACACGAAGTTTCCTTGACCTATGCCAGTACTATCGCCGGTACATCTGACATTTCAGTGAGATTGCTTCACCCCTCTACAAGATCACTGAGAAAGATCAGGCATTTGAGTGGACGAGTGAGTGGGACGGCTCCTTCAGGGTACTGAAGGAACTCTTGACGACCGCCCCAATTCTTGCCCATCCTAATCCAAACCTCGATTTCATCTTAGACGCTGACGCATCAGCTTTTGCTATAGGCACGGTTCTATCTCAGGTCACCGAAGATGGAACAGAGCAGGTGTTGGGTTATGGTTCGCATACTCTGAATAAAACGGAGATAAGATATGCAACCACCAAGGCAGAACTATTGGCCGTGGTCCATTTCGTCAAGTATTATAGGCACTTTTTGTATGGGTGCCCTTTTATACTCCGTATAGACCATGCCTTGCTACAGTTGCTCGGGAACTTAAAAAATCCAGAAGGCCTGGTAGCGAGATGGTAGGAATCCCTGCAGGCCTATAACTTTAACGTTGTTCACCATCCTGGCAAATTGCATGGAAATGGCGACGCCTTTAGCAGAATCGGCGCAGAAGCTGAACATGACGAGGCCGCCACCATGACACAGTCAACACAGCCATCTCCGGAGTTCCCTGAATTGCGGTGTGCAGAGTTGAATCTGGAGAGAATCGCACACCACCAAACAACAGATGTGAAGACACGGAATCTATACGTGTGGATTCAGGAGGAGGTATGTCCTCCTAAGAAATCGGTAACACCCTTATCCACCATGGCAAAATATTATTACCAAAGGTTCGAAGAATGTCAATTAATAAATAACGTTCTATATATTAATAACCTTTTAGTAATTCCGGAAAATTATCGTGAACTTATATTGAAACAACTACATGATAACGCCGGCCATCTGGCCGTGGAAAGGACTGTTGCCCATATTAAACTGAGGATCCACTGGATCGGGATTCGCGATAGTATCAAGGCATGGGTTGCCAAATGTATCCCAAGACAAAAACGCGCTGTTAGCCAACACTATATCGCACCATCGCAAATTAAGATTGTTGGTGCATCGTGGGAGCGAGTGGCTATCGACGTGCTCGGACCCTTGAATACGACGGATGATGGAAATTAATACATCCTCGTGTTACAAGATTATTTTATGAAGTGGGTAGAAGCATTTGCTCTGCCGGCCCAAGAGGCATCCACCGTAGCAGAGGTCTTGGCCAGCAATGTGTTCTGCCGCTTTGGTATGCCTTATGAGTTGCACTCTAATCAAGGAAGTTACCACCCCGGAGGGACGGGATGGTAGAGAGATTCAAAAGAACTCTCGTGGAGATGCTTACGAAAGAAACATGCCTTGATCGTGGAGACTGGGATCTATGGCTCCCATATGTACTCATGGCTTACCGCACTTCAGAATATTCCAGCATGGGCTACACCCCTGCCTGGTTAATGTTAGGCTGTGAATTAGCCCTACCCCTGGACCTGGCCATGCGACGAATACCAGGAGAAAAAAATTCACCATCCCGAACTCTTGTGGCAAAGGATAGAACAAGCCCATGAGTTAGTGAGACAAACACTATCCACTGCACACCGGCGGTAAAAGACATAGCATGACCGGAGAGTGCGTGGAGATCCATATGAAGCAGAAAGAATGGTTTGGGTACACGATTCACGATGGTCTGCAAACGTGCCAAGTAAACTGAGTTACCAGTGGAAAGGCCCCTATGTGGTAGTAGGTAAGACGTCGGACGTGACCTACCGCATCCGTGATTCAGATGGCCTGACCTCAGTCATCCATTTCGATCGACTTAAGCCTTGTGTCAGTGACGACCCGGTACCAGAGCTCGGACTGGGCATTTCTCATGACACCGGTACCCAGACAAACATTTCTATGGAAATTAGTATTCCCCTAGTTAGGGCATGCACTGTGGTGCTAGTTCAGCCCCAGTTCTACCAAGCCAGAACGTGGATGAACAGGCGGCTAATGCTGACGACGATGACGAGGTACGTACTCGCCCTCTCCCTCCTCAGCACAGCTCTACTCGATCTGGGAAGTCGTATCTGAAGAATTTCGTGTTTGTTTTGTCCAAGGGACCGGATGGAAAAGTTGTTCCTCTGATCTGTTCCCGTTCCCACCCACTTCATGCTATGCCCCCCATCATAGAGTTACCACAAGCGGAAGCTGAGGCTGATCCAAGCCATGCTTCCTGTGGGGTGGAACATGTGGTGAATGGCTGGATGAAGCCTTAGCGTGTTTAGAACCGCAGAACCATACAACAAGGTGTACCCGACCACCTCCCAAAATCGCGAAACCACACCCCTCCCAATGGACACCCTTTTCAATAGTCCCACCACAGTCATCCCTCCAATTCGCGTCCCTTATCTATACACCAAGTTCGGACATCACCAGCCCAGTCCATTTCACACTCCACTCGTCGTCTGTTGACCATCAATCTACAGATATGAGAGAGACTGCTGCAACAGAGGAGGTGGCATCCCGCACCGCACCGACCAACATTACCCCCTGCGGTGGGCAGGGAAGTAGCCTGTTCAGCAGACTCTCGGCTTGAATTTTCCCGGTGTCTAAAAATTATGACAGGACACCAACCGTCGTGTAACAGGAGATGACCACATTCCCCTATCCAAAGGCCACCCTATCCATTTGGCCTACCATGCTCCCCCGTGAGCAGTCAGGACACCACACAACAGACAGAACATCAACACCTACAAGAACACACCTGCCTTCAAGACTGGATGCGTCAATTCATCAATGCACGTACATCACATACTTACTCGGTTATACTCAGCATAATGGAGACATTCAACATCGACAACAACGGCATTTAGCAGCACCCACCAGTCTTAATTAATTACCGGTGGAGACATAAATATTCCCGCAACAAATCCCTCCTGCACAAATTGCGGGAGAAATAATACCTCCTGCAGACTACACCTCCCGCAAATAAAAACAGACTTGGCATTCACCAGCATGGAAAAACTGGAATGCGCCCACTTCGCTTATAACATTGGCATCATACAGCAGCCCGGACATCCCAACAACAGCATTATCATCAACAGACAGCAACCAACAAATCTCCCGCACACCTTCTTATCGAATTACGGGAGAACTGATCATATGGATATCAGGAATGCACTACAGCCATCTACAGTACGCGTCACGAGAGGACGTTTGTCAAACGATCCTCCCCTTTCCCTATTTCCCGACGTCGTACGGAAACAGCTAAACTACATACTTCATCTACACGTAATAACAGTCGATATTATTAAGAGAGCAAGATGCCCGCATTGTCGTCAGTCATGAGTAGGATTTTGCTACCGAAAGGTTGAATTCGACAATGGATTGATCAAAGTTACGACAACATCCAGCAGGCCATCTATGCTCTAAAGTAACTCTGTCCCGCCCACGGGCTCAGCCATTACAGAGTGAAATACCCTCAGGGTTCGATAAAGTTGACATTCACGCCGCCTTTCCCTCCCACCTCCCACACCTGGCGGCCATAAATATGTCACCTTCACCACAGTGCAAGTACCATCCACAGAAAACCAGTCACGTGTATCAGATACAAATCACCAACATGACAGAAACACAGACACTCAGGTTGACTGTATTCGCAATCTCCGAACGACGGCATTGTAATTGTAATAACTGTGTCACACATTTTTGTGAGTTGTCTGTAATTTAACCATTATTAAAACGGTCCTAATGTGTTTGGTCTAGGCCGGGACAGGAGCTAATTCTACCCATTGAGGAGAATGCTTGGCCAGCCCTCCCGCTTTGGAAACACAGCTATCTTGACGGGATCAGTAACGTTGATCTACCGCATGAATAGAACTGTTTAATCCACACATCAAAATTACTTACAACTTTACTGTTAAATTTTTGATTAAGAGCAAAGCTGCTCGCATATAAAGATCTTGATGTAACATATATATTTCTATCTCTCACCTCTGCAATAGACTACACCTCAGCAACAGCATTTTGGCCGTCGCCATAGACAGCATACACGTTTCTGATCAACCACGTGCTTTTTAGAGCCACGTGACATTTACTGCTATTTCCAGTAAGTTGGATCAAACGCTTTAAACAAAAGAGCCGCCCAAAAACGCGACTACGACAGCATGATGGAGGAGTAGCGAGGATGAGTCCGGGAGATTACCGCTGACGTCACCTGGCTCCCACACACCCCATCGGGCGCTCCAGCCTAAAATTAAATAGGCAAGTTTTTAAGCATCCAACCTGCAGAACCGCCTCACGCTAATTAAAAGGTGAGGCTCCGCAAAGAAAAAGTAGTACCAAGTTTTCATGTTGATCGGATGCTGTTAAATGTGCGAAATAAGGACAAGTTTAATGAGCCATTCTTTCTATAATTAAAAGTACTCCCTTTATATGGGAGGAATTAATCCTATGACGTCCAGGCCGGAAAACAAGGAACCATTCATATAAGGATGACAGAATCACCTGTTAAAACTTTTAGGTGTGGTCATCCGCCGCCTGTGACGTCACCAAATAGTATAGAAGGAGGAGGCGTGCTCTGAAACTTTGTCTTCCCGTCAAAACTCAACACCAGGGAAGAATATAGCATTAGGCTTCTTTTGTGTCGCAAACCAAATTCTGCTGTTTTTCTTCTTATTATTTCATTATTATATTTGGCCTGGAAAGTATAAACCAGGAAGAGATAGGGCATTAGGTTTTGAAAAAAGGTCCCGCAACTAACTACCATGCGGGAACAAGATGTCACTCCTTGAAGATTTAGTGTTGTCAGATTCATCTGAAGAAGAATCGGTACCAGTTACAAAGTGGTTCCCGTGTAACTCATTGTTAGCTAGCGGAGAACCATGTACCAGAGCTTTCTCTAGGAAATCCGACCGCACCCTTCATGTTAATAAGGATCATCTTTTCCAGTCAGCCTTTTGTGTGACATGCCAGTATCACTACACCGCTACTCGCTACGGGGTGACACACACGCTCCGTTATCACCGTGTGTTGGAAGTGACATTAGTTCCTGGGGAAGGGAATGAGGATCGTGCCATTTTATCCACCAGCTTCGAATCTCGGCTCCCGGTTAAAGTTCTCCCGACCGAGAAAATGGCCCACACGAAGAACACTACTCGTAGATATCCCGTTAGCCATCGTCTTCGCGCGGCTACAGTAAGCAACATACTGACAGCCAGATGTGAAATCCTGTCCGCAGCCACATCTGGAAGTATTACGCCGGTACCTATCACTTCATCCACACCGGTCCTGGAGCGGAGTAAGAAGCGAAAATCTCCCGCAGAATCCAGTTCGACAGCACCCGCATCGGTTATTAGCAATCCGGCTACAGTCACTACACCAGCCACCGTAGTATCTCAAACCATGTTAGCCAGTCATCCGATTTCAGTGGTAATTATGACACCTGCGGAAATAGACATTCCAAGTTACCCGCAGTCTCCATCTCTACCCGATCTGTCCATAGACGAAGGACCAGGACCGTCACAGCCTGTGACAATAAGTGTAACTCCGACCCGTATTATTGAGCATCCGCCTCCTCGCCTTTCTGACCCCGCAATCAGAAAGGGAACCACGCCGGAACGTCCATACGTGGGAAAGAGATGGATCACCCACTCACAGGATATCCAGGATGTGCCTAACATCACCGCAAGTCGTCTATTAAAGTATGCTAAGTTTCGGAAGATGTCGTCTCCTGCCGTATCCACTCCCGTAACACGACTTCAGCCTACGGTACAGCTCACCGCCATCACCACAACAGCTACAGCGACTACTTCGACGGCTACAACGGCCATCACCATGGCAGCTACCATCACCACAGCATCAGCAACATTGGCAACCACTAGTATCGCCGCTTCTATACGGACACATATATTGGAACCAGCAGTAACTGTGAGAGACATAATGGATGCGCATATTTCTGCCACCATCACTTCGGATGTTTCAGACAGTGCCAATAATAATAATAATAATAGTGAAAGCATCTCAGCAATGACAGTGCATCCATTGCACCCCACCACCGTCAGTCGCGGGACCCAGACTCAATGGGGAAATTTCGCTGCACAGGTGTGATCATATGTAATTCAGCAGAAATATCAATAGGCGATTCGTGGAAATGTATTAATTATTACTTTATTTTTAAAATACTTTTCTTCTTATTATATATGTTAGATCAATTGAATCCAGTCCTTAGGATGACTACAGTTATCCGACACAGCCACACACTTCAGTGCCCAGTTGTGTCTCAAATGAAATGAGCACTGCGGATTCCGAGGTTGTAAGAACGTCGTGTGAGACGTAAAGAATACAACATTCCGCAGTGCAATAACGTCACGATCCCGTCATGCAGGCTCAGCTACGCTGAGGCTGCCTGATAAACCAATTCTTATGTTATTATTATTATATATATCTTATTTTTCTTCTTATTTTTCTTCCTGTCTCAGACGTCAGGATGGATATGAGGCCAGCGAGAGCTGACCGTTGCGGACCCGCAATAACGGACCGCAAATATATATATTATATAATGGTAATGCTAAGTGATACGTGTTGCGTACCCCTTTATTTACCCAGGATGCGCAAGTAATATGGTGTGATTAATAATTAAATACCTCGTAAGGGTATGTTACATGGCCTAAATATACCTTGTCTTTTTCTTATTATATTTTTATATATATTTACAAACTTAAATTGTGGTACATTAGAGCTTGGGTGTTCTTTGCGGAGATCATGATTATCCGCACTCAAAGAGAACACCAATGCGAGCTATTGTTTAGAATCATCTACTAAATAAAGTTATAGCACGCACCGTAATATTAGTAATAAAACAAAGAAAGAAAAGAAGAGAGGCATGGAAAAATAATTCCAGGTCAGGATTAAAAACTAAAAGTATGCCTCCCCCCTCCACTTGGCACCCATATGTGCTCTGTCTTTTGAATACGGGTCTAATGCATCACTACTCCTATCCGGCCAGGCCCCTACACAGGAAGTCTATAATTCCCGCCTAGTGTATGTCCGTGCGTCTATCCGCCATGCACGATCGTTTGCCATGGATGTCAAACTAGGAGGGGGTGGTGTAGTTCGGATTGACCGGTCGAATACGGCCGTACCAGTTGAGCTGGGTACGCGCCACCCGTCCTGGATTCGTTTCCTGAACACGCCCCTCTGGGTAGAGCTATAAGCGTATATAAGCCTATGGGAGAGATAGCGTAGTTCGGATTGACCGGTCGAATACGGCCGTACCAGTTGAGCTGGGTACGCGCCACCCGTCCTGGATTCGTTTCCTGAACACGCCCCTCTGGGTAGAGCTATAAGCGTATATAAGCCTATGGGAGAGATAGCATGTCGAAAAACGACTAAGTTCGTTGAAACGCATGATGCGCATGCGCGCTAGGACGCTGTTTATATTGAGCGCATAGTTACGACCTAGATAGGATGGCACTTTTAGTGTACAGAGATGGTACCCTGTAATCCTTATTGATTGCCTCGTCTCATTAATTCTGGCATTAATCAAGACCACAATTCAACGGGCTTTTCAAATGTGTAAACCATTTCAGAATCGGTTGAGAAATGGCTGAGTTATCCAGGGAAAACTCTTCATGATTATCTTCAGAATATTGCTGTGACGTCATAACCACGTGGACGCAAAGCTTCTAGAATGTTCTAGAACGTTCGACTTCGCTATTATTAGCTGCGCGCTGATTGGCTCTTGCTCGAACGATGATTGGATGGAGCCTGCACCTGTGACGTCGTGAGGAGTATAAAAGGAGAAGCGATCCAGTGATCGGGAGCATCCTCGGCCAGGGGCCGAACAGGTTGGATCTGTACCAGCTACGAATAAGCGCGACAGACAATACGCATCTTCCTTCACTATGTGTCAGGTTTTTATCCTGTAGCGTGCAGTTCTCCAACCCACTGCACTGAAACAATTTTGTAACTCCCCCTTTATGGGGGTAATTTGGAACTTCTGATAATTGTTCAGGAATACAAAAAAGCCACATTTGGAACACAAATTTGCAGCGAGGCCTTTACGGCCTGAATATGTGAGTCTACAGATGTAGAGACGGGATGTTCTTTGATGGGTGACTCACCGGATCTGCCGGCCATGCCTAAAAGTGGTATTTCAATCATTGCCACACGAATATCGTGTCGATTCTTTCGACTTTCGACCGCAGCAAGTACACTCTGCCCGGTGCATCTTCAGAGCTGGTTGACTTACCAAGCACCGTGAAGCTTTGTTTTGTATCCTCGTTTGCCTCTGACAACCCACGCTAGTGATGGGTTGTTTACACCTTCCATCCATGCCATCGGTGTACAGGAACTTTCTTCACCATGTAGTACTATCGTATCCTTTACTGACAGCTCGTTAGACATTCTATTAAGCCTACAGCACTAATCGATGCACTCCCGCCATGAGTGTTCTTGCGGAAGTCTTGTTTGCGGAAAACGTCTTGCAGGAACCAACCTGCAGGAACTTTCCAGCTTCCGGAGAGCACATCATTTCACGTCGACTACGGATCAACGTATCAATTTCAGTAACACGATAGCCTAACTTAGGCATGTCTACCAAGTATTCAAGTAACTGTACTTCACGGTTTAATTATTTCTCTATATAGGTTTTGTTAATTATATTGTATCCGCAATAATGGTCCCGATGACTAAAAAGAACCGTAACGGTCTTTGGGCCGCTAGTTATAATTTCTGTATCTGTGAATAATTATTCTCATTTTCCTCAATGTGTTGCTAACCGCACTATAGTAGGTTCGTTAACCTGTACTGTTATATATATCTTGATCACTCGACACCGTATTGATTGTTCTGGTTAGATTATGTATATATATGGCCAGTGGCCATCCGTTCATATGTTTTGTTTATTCATAGGAAATATAGGACTGCAGTGCACGTAGGAAACACTATGCAGCAACATTTATATATGCAACATTTTCTCCCGCCACCAACAATTCTTCACTGAGCTCGCTGTCCGTGCTATAACTCTGTTTATCCCGGCATACTACTGACTAAGCGTTTTCTATTCAGCTCAATAGGATAGGTTCGAAATGATTAGAGACACTTTCTTCATTACATACTGTGTAATATACTCTTCTCTTCCGGTAGTGCGATAATCTAGCCCCGCACTCCAGTAAGACTCATAAGTAAGATTTTGTCTCTCTTCGTGTTCCACTCAGCCTTGTGGCTTCTTAATTGTTTGGATGTCCCTATCCGCACCATGGGCTGATCCGACTCTGGGAAACTATTGGGGTTTCCAAGTGGTGATGGCTAGAGTGCAGTGTCACATACATTTCCCGTGTATCTTTGGATACTTAGTAGTTAGCACTTTTAAGCCAATGTAGGAAAGCACTGCGAAAACACATGTATTAATTTTTATCGTATTTACTGACAATCCTCCCACATTACTAACATACCATTCATTGTGGGAGAGTAAGTAATCTTCTGCTTTATTATTATCAGCTAGAAATGTTGAGAGGTCGATACCCGGTTATAGGGTGGCGGGTGGGAAATGGCCTGACTCGAGTAAATTATGGTATATTCAGTTGTTGAGCCAGTTTTTAAACATTATTTAACCATATTTACAATATACCCTACGCACCCTCCCACACTTTTAAAGTTAATATCTCAAAACCCTACCTCTGTACAAATCCCTGCCCTATCTTTACACCCAAACTTCTAAGGGTTCAGTATCCCTTAGATCGTTTTCAAATTTATTTAAATAATAGCTCTACAATCAGTTTCGCGTAATACCCCAGTCGCATCATTCTCTGTGTCTATCGATTAACTTTACAGGTCGCTGGATCCTGCTAAAAAACATTTGTCCATTTTATATTTTAATTAAATTGTTGTTTGCATTTACACAATCACTCGACAATTGTCCTTACACGATAGATTGATCATTTAGAATTACTCTCCCATGATTACATGAGTTCCTAGTGTCAGAAAAAAAATACGAGTTCAGACATGCAACTGGTCAATAATCATTATGCTATGCATTAACCCGTGTTAATCATTACGCTAATTACCCTTAAGCTCACCTCATTGGATGCCAGGAGACACGTGATTTAACGAGCTGGCGAGGCTTCGTGATTAAATGAGGTACCAGGAAAAGACGAGTCCAGATATGTAACCTTGCTTACGCTATGCATTAACCCGTGTCAATCATTACACTAATTACCCGTAAGCTCACCTGATTGGAAGACAGGAGGCACATGATTTAATGAGAGGGAGGGGCTTATGGCCACCCTCTACATCTAACATCCAATAAGAATGGCGGGCATCAGGATGCTTTTTCACACCTTTTTCAAAAGGCGGCGGAGATCAAAGGAATAAAGGTGTCAAAATAACAAAGGAAAGAAGAAAGGAAAGAACAAAAGAAAAACGTGTGAAAAAACTTCTCTATTGTCCCACTGCTACTGTCGATTATATTGTTTGGCTATCTGAACTAGATGTTTCTTTCTAACAGAACTTGATTAAGATGTATCAGCGAACATGTCAATTGATGGATATATTCATTAAACAGGGTATGGTCAATTCAATTCCAGTCAATCACATTTGGTATTCAGCCAGCAAAGTTAATTGCAATTAGATGACCGTTATGGAATTGATGCATAGCCAATACTAAACTGCTGTAGAAAGAGTCATTTGCATTAGACACACATTGAGCATGTATTAGAAAATCACGTAAGACATACCCATGGGGACTGAGAAAACCGAATTTACTGCAAAGTGATCATATAGAGTGAATGATAGATGGAGGAAGAGAGTGAGAGAGAACGAGAGAGAGAGAGAGAGAGAGAGAGAGAGAGAGAGAGAGAGAGAGAGAGAGAGAGAGAGAGAGGAATGGAGGGACAGAGCATAGGGGTAGTTTATTTTATCTTCCAGAATAATAATAATATACTTGGGCCTTTGCTCAAATAAAGAGAATGCCATATATGGAATCACGTCATAGATACTGATTCTGGATTGGACCAGTATATTGTCATGGCCGAGCCCACACTAGTTCGGCCATATCTGTATACACATACAAGTACACACACGCTCATGAAATTAATGGTTTTAGCCACACATGGCTTCACTCAAATGCCCACGTTGTTCAAAGCATTTGCTTGACATATTAATGAAATTGAATTAGGTTCCTGATTGATTCTGATAATTGAGTATCGCTTGTTTAATGAAGAAAAGGCTAGGTGGGGCGGTGGAGGCGAAATATTGATCTATGTTGTCATAAACAGTATCAAGCATTGACTGACAAGTGCACCGTGCAATGACTATTGCCGATAATATGGGAACGACCCCATGATACTGCATGTTACTGTACAGGTACTGGGCCAATACCGGCCTAGTAACCCACCTTGTCAGTGGTGTGTTCGTATCTGTAGTCATCTAACCGGAAATCATCCACTCAGAAATTGTATTTCTAAATCAATAGACAACAAATAATAAGATGTTGAATTTGCCACTATATTTTCTGTGTGAATAGAGGAATCCAGTTTATCTATCAGTCATATGACGTCATAGTCAACAACGTTACATGCAGCCTGACGTCATAATCAATTACGTCATGAATGACGTAATTAAGCTAATCTTAAATGCTTAATAGTTTCTCAAGTTGTACGAATTGTTACTATTTAATTAACATGATGTTGAATAATTTTGTCATATTTGGCGGCAACCGCACCCAGTAATATTATTCTCAAACTATGCAACAGTTAACCTGTATAGCTTTCTGGAAATTCAGACTAAGAGAGTGCATGGATCGATCGACCGATCCCTACAATGGAAAAGCGTGTGCTGAGCTTAGCTAGAGATGGGCAACACATGGGTATAAATGGATTCATCCATTGCTTTGAAATCTCAGTTGATAAGCGTTACAGACATAAACAAATCATATTAGAAAATGGTACTTAAATGGAAAGAGTTCATGTGGAAGTTCTCAGTCACAGCGAATATAGAATCACTGTGTTCTGCCATCGGACTACCAGTATTGGTGGTGAGGATGATGATGATGATGATGATGATGATGATGATGATGATGATGATGATGATGATGATGATGAGTAGAGGAGCGACGATATGGCCGCTTTTTCACACCTTTTTCTTTAGTTCTTTCCTTTGTTCTCTCCTTTGTTATTTTGGCACCTTTTTCCTTTGATCTTTGCCGCCATTGTGTCGGTTTTTCCTTTTAAGCGTCCATATCTCCGCAATTCTGATTGGATGCTAGCTGTAGAGTGTGGTCATAAGGCCCTCCTCCTCATTAAATCACTTGACTCCTTCCATCCAATCAGGTGAGTTTAAGGGTAATTAGGGTAATACTGATTGACAAGGCTTAATGCATTGTGTAAGGATGATTGAAAGGTTACATGTCTGAACTCATCTTTTCTGGACTCTGGGAACTCATTCAATCACAAAGCCCCACCACCTCCTTAAATCACGTGACTCCTAGCGTCCTATAGCGTAATGACCCTTGACAAAGGTTTAATGAGTGTACTTAAGCGAAGATCTCTTTGAGTCAGGACAAACGTGCAAGGGTTAATGTATTGTGTAATGATTTTTGATCAGTTGCATGCCTGGACTCGTCTTTTCCGGGTTCTGGGAATTCATTCAAACATGAATCCGCTCCCACTCATTAAATCACGTGTCTCCCAGTGCAATATCACGTAATGACTATTGACACGTGTTACTCTGGTGGCAAATCATATAAAATAGTTTTAAAATCTGTCCAGTTAAGGTTTAACCAAGTGTTGATAGAATTTACCCCAGCAAGCGTGGGTTGTTTATGTATGATAATATGTTTCGAAAGTTTGCCCCCCCACCCCCATGATTTCAGCAGTCGAGGAAACTGTGCTTAGGGCTAAGTGTTCTGAAAGAGTGAAGCAGATTAATTATCTGTATGAATTAGAACCTCAAGTAAAAATTACTATCATCACTAAATATCTGTACATCAAGCTAACTTGGTACATTACTTCGCCAGGTCAAACTGAGATGAAACTATCATTCAGAAATGTAACATTCCCTACTGACTCATGGAGAATCTTGAAAGATAACTTCTTGGTTCAACTCGTGCAAGCATTTTCTATACTCAAACACTTTTACCAATCAATTTTAACGTGTATCGGTCGTGCCACACACGATGCTTGGTTTGAAATAGTCAGAACTCTAAACAGCTGCACAAGCATCAACTCAAGGCTAATATCTGATGGGATATGCATTACTACTACAGTTGAAGGACTCAAACTAATTTAAACTAACTACAGTTTTAGCTGGTGACACTGTATGACTCGAATACTGGGATTACCATCTAAGCAACCATATAACATCAGGGCCTCCATCACAGGAAGTGGGGGAAGAGAGATGGCAAAAAGGGCCACTCTCCTGTTCAAATCAATTACGTAAAAGAGTCAACCTAGTGAAATTATAAGGTTAATGTAATGTACACTGTATTACGTGGGGATGGAGTGGATGATTTCCGCAGAATTCAACACCGTCATCTTATGTAAGTTAAAAAATACTGAATTTGTAGTTGCCGCTTTATTTATGCAGTCGTTCTGCTAGATCCTATCCTAACATTTAGTTTTTTGATACAGACCTAGGTTAAGCCACAAATGGCACTGTAAATCAGCTATCATTAACATATAAGTCTGACAGGTGAGAATGCTTGGTGACAATATGGAGAATCCCCCTCAGCTAGACAACATGTGGAAATACCATGAGGTGAAAGCTCCGGAATCATATAACGATCCTGTCACCATCGCATCACGATAACATATAACAACACAGGGACAAGCCACATTACATAAGCATTGAAATGCACATATAAGTTTATGGTGGGGACAAATATGCAGTTATTCAGCTATAATGACCTTCTCATGAGGGCGTGGTGGGTTCTAAGACCGCACCCAGTCACTTGTAGTTATATGGAGAGCTGAGTCCTGTCCATCACCAGTGTGTCGGGGGCGGATCATGTGAGATCCGTACCCGGGAACTAACATTTTACCTGCCAAGAGATGCACTGCAGGCCAGTAATTATAATATTTTCGCAGTGCATCCTACTTTGGCTGGGTATTCTAACTAACTAGTATACGAAGATACAGGGAAGGTGTATGCAGTCATCGTCACTTTGTTTCTAACTACTCTGAAACCCCAGTAGTTCCAAAGTCAGCTCTGAACAACGTAATGGAGGGAGGGCCAAAACAATTAGCGTCAAGGCTTAGCTAGCGTAGACAGAGACAATTACTCATATATCATTGAGGCCTTAAGGTAAGTTCCCAATTTATACAATCTAGCTGGTGTGCAGTGTTACATATCCACTACTCCCGGAAAAGAGACTAACACAAAATGACTCCTACAGAGCAATCATCCCTATTACTATAAACCTCTCCTATTGAGCTAAAATAGTCCAGGTTCAGTCGACCGCATGTCATGTTCACGCAATGAGAACATGATCAGCAACCTCAGTGAAAAAGTGATGCTGTGGGGGAATAAGGTGGTATGGTTGTTGTTTCTGGATTGTGTAGCCTAGCAAACTGTAGTTCCAATGGGGTTTTTTTTATAAATAAGCAAAACATATAAACAGGATGGCGGCTGCCATATTTTATCACAAAACAGTAAAAATAGAAGGTCACCCGACCTTGACGGTACACAGACATAAGAATAATATATACATTATAATAATAAATTATAATATGCGGTCTCAAGCAACCGCGAGGTACCCATTGGTCATCAGTATATGTTACATAAAAGTAATACATAAATACAATAATAAAATGACAATGACAGAGTACCTATTAGTCATCGGTATGGAAAAAGTTCTGGAATCACAGTAATTGAAGCGTAACACTTTGGAATGCGAGCAGATGGCACTGTGCAAAAGTTAGCTGCTAGGAAAAGTTGCAGGCAAACTGATGTGGCTCATTCTCAGGAAGTGTGAAGAAGAATGTTTGTGGAAGTGGATGACTAGTAGTTAGTCACGTCTACCTACAAAGTTAATAATTTAAGTAGTAGGATTAAAGTTCCGTACTGGTGCAGAAATTTAAAGCTGCTGTGTGGTTCTTGAAGGGCTACAGATGAAAGTTAAATAATTTGGATGCATTCTGCGGATCACAAGATGAGATGCATCGAATAGCTCACACGATGCATCGGGCAATGTCCCCTGACTGTGGTCAAAACATTTAAAGTCTTACACAAAACATGTGCGGATTTGATTCACAACTAATCGGCATGGTATGGTAATCCGGCGAGTCTACATTGAGCACATTACTTGCCCCACATACTGGATGAGCTTACATCAGGGCCAACAGGCCTCACTTTAATTTCTTTATTTCCCTGGGTGATATCTTTCCTGGGGGCGTACACAATCTTGCGGCTGCAGATGTGATGGCTAGTATCCCAGAGATGACGAGTACTCAAAACCGATTTGCACTGCAGCAGATGTTATGTATCTGCTGTGCAGTTAGCAGTACTACACGACTCATCTCTCAGACTTGGTACCTCACCACCATGAGTCTCTCCCTGACTGCTCCTGAATCTAATTTTCCAGCACCTTGTATACTGTCCATGACATCACAGCTGGAATGCCACAGCCAATCAGTGAGCAAGTTACAGAGGCAGGGAAGCAGGTCACATGGCGTGCTATCTTACCCATGTACTGAGAGTATGTATGCGCTAAGCCTATGGGGTTCAACATTTTGAAAGAAATTTGCTGGTTCAATTAGCTATAACTCAGCCATTTCTGGACCAAATTTAAAATAGTAACAAGATTTGGAATCCTCTCTTCATTTCAGTCACGGTTGAGACCAAACAGGACGAGGAAGAAGATGTAGTTTAAAGTAATTACATGTACCAACTTGGTACAAAATATGATGGTTTTTCTCTCCAATGCTAAAGTGCATTGGCAAGCAATAGGCCAACTCGTATATGGCTTTATACACACATACTGTCCTATCCAGGGGAGCATGTTTGGAAAGTACCTGGTCTGGCCGCTCTGCACCCAGACGTGCTGGGATATATGGTACCTGGCAGTCAATCCGCGCTACACCACCCCCTCCTAGTTTGACACCTGTGGCAAACGATATCACAACATGGATCGAATGTACAGAGCACACGCTGGGCGAGAATTATAGACTTCTTGAGTAGCTGCATAGCCGAGAGGAGGAGTGACGCGAGAGATGTGTAGTTTATCAGTGAAGGCACATAGACGTGCAAAAGAGTAGGGAGGGAGGCATACTTTGATTTTGATTTTTGGTATTTTTCTAGGCCTTTTCTTTTTTTGTTTTGTTTTCATGCTGCGGTGCGTGCTTGTTTTATTACCATCATTAAACTAAAACAATAGCTCGCATGGGCGTCCTCTTGGGTGACGGATAATTAAATTTCTGTCAAGAACGCCCAAGCTCCAACGCGCCTAAATTAAGATATAGTATAAAAATAAAATGTATATATCTATATTACATATCACAACAATGGTGAGAAAAATGAATTACATATGCATGCTGATAAATGAGGACATGCATACAGTGATCAGGATAAAAGACATATTCATTGCGGTATGCTGTATACTTACACCGCATAAGGTGTGTTTAAAGCATAGGGATCCACAATGGTTATTTTGATGAGACACACCTTTGCGATAATATGCATAGCTGTTAGGATGACCTTAGTCAGCCTAGGGATGGGGTTTCAAATGTAAAACCTTTAATAATTTAAACTTTAATAATAAAAAGAATAGTATTTAAAAAATAAGTATACAATTCACTTTTCCGCATACTTAATCAAACATTCTGCTGCATCCATAACAATAATAACCACAGGTGTTGGCTGAAAAGTTACCCCAGCAGATATGGGTACAGTGATCTGTATATGCTGGTCATGGTGAATGATTATGAACTGTGGATATGTTGCTGATAATGTTCTCCATACTAGTGTCTGATGAGGTGGTGGATAAATTAGCAAAAGGTCTGTCTAATGCATGTGGTGGTGACTGTGGTGATGCTGGGTGTCTGGATTGTCTCAGTTGCGTGTCAGCTGTCATCATGGTGGTGGTGGCAGTGTGTGCGGTTTGACTCTTGTGGAAGGTTGCAGTTGCTGTGCTGATTTTCCTGATCATTGCAGCCTGAATAAGTTTGCTGGTGGAGGTATGTAGTACTGCTCGGACGTCTGGTTGGTGGGCGATGCAGCGTTTCCCCGAGAACACTTTGTCTGGTGTGATGGCTTTGCAGATGACAGGATTTACGGATGCGGTATGATGAGTCCTAGTTGCGGTGCTGGTGATGCTGACTGCTGTGGCGGTGGTGCTGTGCAATGGTGTTGTCGTGGTGGGGATCTCCTTACCTGGTTCTTTGTTAATTGTTAATTGAACTGTCGGAAATGTCGGGTACTGTTTCTGAAAGCCTAGGCATTGTTATTGCCACATTTAACACGACTGAAGCTGGTTTAATGATTGTGGATGCTGCTGTGGTCGGAACTGAGGGTGCTGCGGGTGCTGTCATTACTAATGCTACTATTGTGGTGACTTCTGTGGTGGTGGTGACTTCTGTGGTGGTGGTGACTTCTGAAGTGGTTGCTGGTCCGGGCGCGGATTATGTTTTGGAATGCGGTGAGTCAGGTTGGCGTCTCTTGGTATATTTAGCTTTTGGCCATCTTCCCGGTTGGAATCACATCACTAGGTAGTCATGTTTCTAATCGCAGAGCAATGATATCAATTGGCCCATCCTGTTCTCCGGGTTGAAGATTAAGTACTGACACATGATGTTTGGAAGTTAAAGTGTGTGTGACTCCGTACAGAGTGACTGAAAATAAGTACTTGCTGTCCAAACAATATGCACGCTGAAGTAAATGGTCTCAGTTGATATGTAATTTCAAGTCTGAGTTTCGAGAAAATTCGTGTTTACACAGCTGTCCGTTGCATAAAAGTGGAGTACACGGAAATCTCTTCACCGTGCTCATCCACGGTTCTTCTACTGAGCTGTCGGATAAAACAAGATGGTCTGCAAGCGACATTTCACTTCCACATTTTTGTTAATTGCGGGACTGCAAACACCTAACCTAATTCCTAACTTTTCATTTTTAAACTTTCCTAATGGCCAATTAAAGTAATAAAGATAATAATAATAATAATAATAATAATAATAATAATAATAATAATAATAATAATAATAATATTAATAATACAGCAGAATTTGGTTAGTGACACGAAAGTAGCCTAATGCCTGATCTTCCCTCGAATTTGGAGGGAAGATGAATTTCCGTGCACGCTCTCCTCCTTTAATAGCTTTTGGTGATGTCACAGGAGGGCGGATGACCACCCCCGAACAGTTCTTGGGGAGTCAGTTATCTCCATAGATGGAGTTTGTGAATTTAAATTTCCTGGAGTCTGATTATATTCACTTCATAGAAAGAAGGTAAATATACATATAAGAAGGAAGGAGGACTGCGTTCATCTCCATTCCATGGAAAATCTGGTGAAGCGGTTTCCAAGTTATATACTTATAAACTTGTGTTCAAAGTTCAGGCCGAAACGACCGATGGGGTGGGGAGAGCATGATTTCGTCAGCGGTCTATGACCTGGTCTATGACCCCGACTCATCACCTCTCGCCTTCTCCATCGCGTGAGTGGTAGCCACGCGGGAGGGCAGTTCTCGTGTTTATAGTCTTTGATCTAATTTACCGGAAAACAGTGGTGATGATCATGTGGTTTCTTGTTTTGAAAGTACGTGGATGATCGGAAACATGGAGTGTCTGTTGGTATTTAATATTGCTGACTAATGGAAATTGAATCCGGAAACCGTAAGTGTTTATCAAACGCTTTCTCTGTGTGTTTGGTATATTATTCCCGCTCTTGTTGATTGTTGAGCGGAATTTGTAAGCACGAAAATTTTTGAAACTCTCTCCTATGTATTAAACGGTTCAGGTTTTGGTGCTGCCTTGCCAATCTGTGCGCAAATGATTTAAGCGCGGTAGAACATTTTAGCTCCTAATCGAAATTATAATAGTTTAGTTGACTGTAATTTATTGTTTGGTTTAAACATATCCATATTTTACGGGCGTCAAGTCTACTGACCCCGCCAAACAGGACTGTATTTACCAGGTGGGCAGACTGCCAATCATCCTCCTCTGTGGGTAGGACTAGTCTCACTGCACCTAGTCACAAACTTAATTATTACAGTACAACTCGGAAAATGCGTTCATCATTTGAGAAATTACAGTACCGTCGTATGGAGATTGTGAAACAGTCATCCTGTGTGTTTATGTTTCTGTCGTGCTGATGTAGGTTGTAGATACACATGGCTGGTTCTCTGTGGATGAATCTTGCACTGCCATGCGGTGTCAAAGTTGGTAAATATATCTATCCATATCAACTTCCAGAGACAAAAATCTCGAGACTCCCCCAGAGTTAGACAGGCACGTAATGGGTTGATAGCTTTGCCAGCGAGCTTGATCCATCATAGCCATTACAGGCTTCATGGTAAACAAATCTAATTCACTTTTAGTGCAGCGACACGCAGACATCGTAGTAGTTAAGTAAATATGCCCACGAGTTTAGCATTTCTGATTCTTCTCCCTATATAATACGCTTTGAATGACTTTTACATGGGTTAGCAGTCTGTTGACCCCTCCTAATATTTCTGTTCATAGCCTGGGAATTAGCTCCTGAAATATTGCTACGAACTAACGCTATGGCTTTTGATATGATCACTCTACTGACATTCAAATTCTATTTTTCACAGATGTTTTCAATTTTTTACCCACTGAAACATCATCAGCCATGCCTAAAGCGGCTGCAAGGCCTGCTCGCCCAAGTTTTTTCCTACACTTTTCGCTAATCGCATGGCATGAACAGTGATCCTATAATATTTCCTAACCCACTTGATAAGTGTAATAAGCTTTCAACGTAGCCGAATCGGGTTTACATGTATTCTTCATTTTTACAGTCAAGGCTAAAAATTTCTAGATATAGCTAGCAATTCCCCGCCAGTCCTTCGGTCTTAGGCCTAAAATGTAAACAAAGTACACTTAGTGATATGCCTTCTTCAAATTGTATGTTCTCTCCAGTCCTATCGCTTATAACCACTCCTATCCTGTCAATGTAATTCTTAGAGGTGGCTCTATAGTGAAAGTCCGGAAATGTCCATTGACAAATATCTTCGCCACAAGGGTTACTAGATAATGGCATAACTCGTAAAAATGGAGTGGTTGCATCTTCGACAACATTATGGTTCCCGATATCGCAAAATACGTAAGCCATAGTTAATGCAATCCCATTACTTTTATGTGTTGATAGAACTCCATCTGCGGGGGTCGAGCTGCTAATGAAATGGCCATGATAACCTAAATATTTTCCCACGGCACCATCAAATTCAATGGCAAACATATGCTTAGTGGTTATTGTTATAAGGTTGACTCGATCGGTGAAATAGTTGAATCTGATTGCATTTCATAATGCTTGTGGCTATTAATCTACTTATTTATAAACTCTATTAGAATTTTAACCATATAAAAGCCTTTAGGTATTTCTATGTACTGGATGTAGAGTGGTAATTCTAGAGCTTTATGCTGAGGCGATGAATTTACAACTACTTTTAAAGAATTGGTCTGCTTAAATCTATCAAAAAGCTCCTCGGCTACATTTAGAGCACTTTTCTTCTTCATAGGTTTAACCTTAGTTTACAATGACTCGTAAGCATGTAGCATTATCGTCGAAGGCATAGATAATGTTAACCAACTTCTCGGGTACAATATGGATGACAAGCCAACTTCCTATTTAAAGGCATTTGAAGATGCGTTTTGAATTTTGAAACCTTATTATCTGGATAGTAATCCATGCCACTGTTACTCAGTAGCGTAATATAAAACTGCTCCATGTTTCTAGCTATTTTTTTTCTAAGTCAATGACATCGGTACCCTCCGTTTTAGTCGTTGTAATACTCAGAGCAGGTACTATATAGCCTAAACACCCAGAAGCTAAAGCAATCCAAACACCTTCATCGCCATTTTGAATACTCAGATTTATTAAAATGACCCCAATAATCGAACGAATTTCTGAGCTGTTCATAGACATTTCTACAACCGTCATCCCAGCCCACAGGGTTGGGGTGTGGGTGGTAGATGGGGGGGGGAGCTGTGGAGCGGTGAAGGTGGAGCTCTGTAATGATTCTAAATATGCTTACATTCTGAATAACGTATCCACGAATTAAACGAATTAGGACAACTGCGCCATTTGACATAAGCTTCTCGCTTATTATCTTTTGTACGCCTTTTAACAATTTTTTCTACTCGATGCAGCTGCTGTTTAGCATTTAAACGAATTTCTGCAATTCTACAGAATAAAATGTACCAATAATGGGATTTTGATTATAATCGTTGAGCTTATATACACCTGATCTATGAGGTTGTTTCGAATTTATTTTGAATCTCTCCTCGCTCCATGCAGGTCCATAACCATTGGTAAATGGATCTTTTATCTCTGACACTCATACGTCATCTCCTACTCTCAAATCATTGGACTTTACCACTGCTCTAGGATTTGCTTTCGAGTACATATTACACCAAGCTAACACTTTGGCACTATGGTCAACATCTTCTGGCTTCATTTTCGTGCTTCTGTGTACAATTCTATTGTAAGAACCTACCAGATTAGGGAGCGTATCGAGATATCTATTAGTATTTTTGTAAGTCGTATATCACCATAATTAAGTCTTTATGGTGCGCTGAATGTGTTCAATGATTGCCGAGTGTTCTGAGATGTGTAGAAATGTATGTCTTTAGACGTTAAGATGCTCTTAATGGTAGCATTAAAACATTCACCCCGTTTATAGCTCTGAATCGATTCGGGTCTTCTAGAGAGAGTATTCAGAAAAAAGTTCAATGATTGAGCTGAGGTTATTGCAGTTTTATTCGTTAAAGGTATTATCCACAAAAATGTCGATAGACAATCTATTATGAATAGTAGATAACGTATATTGTTATTATGTCTGGCAAAGCTGGTAACATCGCTGATCGATGCTGGTTACTTTGAATCGATCTCTATTAAACTTTCTTCTCTTATGGCGATGCAATGGATATGTTGGTTGCTCAGCTAACCAGGAACATATTCATGGTTTAGATAATGTCCCATTAAAGCCCCGATATAGTTTTTTCAAACCCCTGAAAGACGTGGACTGGTTGCTATCATAATATACACGTTTCAAGCTGTCCACTGAGCTAATATATTTTCTATTTCTTATGGTTCATGCGAGCTTTCTTCAGCATGGTTCAAGCAAGATTTGGATAGTCAATTATCGTTGTCTAAGGAAAAAACAAGTGCACTATGATTTAAGATTTCAATTAATCTATCGCCGTTACTTCTTAAGCTAAGACTAAATGATTGAACTGGATCATTAATTCTAGTATGGTCCAAATTTAACCACCAAGGCACCGCGGTCTGGAGATTCCATGAATGCTACAACTCATCTGATGACTTAACCGCTCAACCAAATTGTTTAGACGGATCTGTCTGCAGTCTAAACTTTTGTAGCGTCTGCGAATATAAAGTTGACTTTTCTCTAGCCGTCAAGTTGCTATGATTTAGAATTAGTTCTATCTCTTGATCTAAATTCACAGCAGATCTAAGATTTTGATCGCTATTTAGAATAGTAGAGGTGGGGTAAGCTATAGACGGATTTTCACACCTTTTAAGTAGTTGCTGTATCAGAGCAACCAACTTTATTTGCATCATTATCACCTTTATCCGTTGATCTCACCACCTTTTGAAAGAATATTAGAGAGCTTTTACGCTAGCGTGAATGAATTGCCTCAAGATTACAGCAGCATCATAATAAATTACCCCGCTCTAAACACCCTGATCCACGTGGACTTTGCCCAAATGCGAGATTTGACAGCTACAGAAATAGCTAAAGCAATTTCTGAGTGAGTCAATCTCAAAGAGATGTATGTCTCGATGGCGACTTTTCCATGGAGAATTTTCACGTAGAAATGCAATACCCAGTGGATCGGGGTGGAATAGTAATCTATGAGTTGGAGTTCGAAGCCACGTTGAAAAACGCTGTATCACTGTTAGCAACCTAGATAATATGTGTATGGCTCAATGTATAGCATATCGGGTTATGTTATCTAGATTAGTCAGCATCGAAGGCCGAGTGTAGGCAGAGTAGAAACCACCCTACACCCCTAGATACGGGTGGCTTGGTTGATAATCGGCATCAATGGACGAAAGCTCGAGAACTGCATGCTCAGGCGGGTGTGTTTACCGACATAGCTTGCGGCCCCGATGCTTGGAATGTATCCCAAGACATTTTGACCCCACTCGGCATTTCTCTAAGAGTGTATAGCAAGGCAGAGAATAAACGCTGTGTATACAGGGGTGCGAATAATTGCATTCAAATTCAAATTATGTAACCAGCGTTAAGCCCTTGAAAGTTTGTATTTATTACTTACGCGAACCGTGATCAACACTCTTGTGTAAAACGCTGTCGTTTATGTCAAGTGGCTCCACCCAGCGAGCAGATCGCTAATAGGGATTGCAACGCTTTTAGCAGATTGTTTAAGAGCGATGGTTGCTATAACAATCACATCAAATCTGGAATGTGTGCCACATGTAAGTCTTGAGGGGACTGTAGCAAGCTTATAGATGTTGATTCTCGCTCAAAACATCATTGCGGGCAGGGAAAATTAAGGTCCCAGTTGCAAGACTGAAGTTGATTTATGGTACCATGTTCGTTATATGCAGAGTTATAACGAAGAACATATGGGCTTAGCAGCGAAGCATAAGCAATGTGACCCTAAAAGCATAAATAAGAACTTATCGTCCATCCCTCAATGTTTCATCTTTTATGACTTTGAAACGAATTAAGTGACCAAATGTCACGAGGTTATTTATGGCCTAGCTCAGATAGCTTGCTTTGTATGCATTAGCAAACCTCATGACAAGTATTGTGGGGAATGCGATGAACGTTGAAGCGTGGTTATATTCGAAGGAGCTAATTCTCTAACCGCATTAATGCAATTGTTATTAGCTACGAAATCTGAGAGCGAGGTTAAGCGTAAGGCTAATGTTCTATGTTTTCGTGACTACATTGCTATAGCTCCTACCAGTCGTGATTTTGACTTGCATCTAGTGATGGAGTGGCTCTTCAGAAACACAGAGCTTAAACAGTCCAACGTAATTTTGAATGGTAATAAAGTAGTGTGTTTGAATGTTGGCGACATTCATCTTAAGAAGAGTCTATCGTTTCTTCCATTTGAACTACGTCAACTACCCACAATATTCAATCTACCTAGCGAGAAAGGATTTTTTCCATATCTCCTAGACAGTAATGTATACTTTAATTACACAGAAGCGTGGCCCTCGATTGACACGTATGGCGGTGACAGTATGTCAGTGTCAGGACGTAAGGAATTTGACGCATGGTATGACACAGTTAAAGATGGCGTTTTCAATTTTAGGGATGCCATGAAATTTTACTGCAGGTCTGACGTAAATATTCTATGGATGGCTTGCGGTAGGTTTCGTGAAATGTTCATCCATGAAACCGGGATAGCACCTTTTGTGTTGACGTTAGCGTCATTATGTAATGAGGTGTTTAGGGCTAATCACGTAAACGATCATAATCTAGTAGGTCTGCCTGTTACGGGGTAAGTTAACCAATGTAACAAGAAACATTACTCAGTAGAAGCGTGTAAGTGGCTAGATTACCTGGATTATTCTAAGAATCTGTTCATTAAACACGCTCTAACGGATGGCGAGATCATTTAACCGATCGCTAGATGGTTACTGCCCCAACACAGACGAGTATTTTGAGTACTATGGTTGACTACTATGAATACTTACATGCGTGTCCGAAATGTCTGCTTAGCAAGCGTCTGACTACCAAGTCATTTTATAGCCTGATTTAACTCTAGAAGAAGTGTATCAGAAGACGCTTTCTAAATCTAGCGAGCTTAGACATATGGGTAGTTGAAAAATGGGTTTGCAATTTTAAGGCCCAGAGGCTTAACGAGCCTAACATTAATAATGCTTTTCTTAACCCTAGTGTGTATCATGAAGCACTTATCACTCGCGATGCCCTCTATGCTGGCCTTACCAATGCCATATGTTTGCAGCACCACGCTGCAGCGGATGAGTATTGCAGCTCACGGGGTAGTGTCAGGCCGTTCTGGTGTATCATGTCGACTCGCTGCACCGCAAGTGCATGACGAATGATGAAGCTGGTTAGCATCCCGTCTCGGGGTGACGGACCTTGTACGAGACTGCCCTGCGGGTAACAAAAACCGGCTCCTAAGACCGGTGGAACACAATCGTTCCGGTGGGGCTGTGCGACCATCATCGCGAACATTAAATACAACAGTCTCATCCCAAGAATTTGTGTCACCAGTATGCCTGTCCATAGCGATTTTGTGATCTATGGACTTACAAGATTTGATTTTATGTGACCTAAAAATATAAGTCTATACAATGATTTTATCTAACAATTATAATTATGCTAGATAAAACTAAAATAAGAGCATACGAAAATACGAGACATAGAGACAGGTAGATGAACTTTTAAACATGGGGCACCCGGAGGTACCACACAGACTCGTAGGTCCACAGAGGTATCCCCGCAAGGCAGGCTCCCGTACATGAGACTTAACTAATTAACTTATTATAAGTTATAACACCTCTAGAGCTGAAAGGAAGAAGATTATCTCGGACGAAAGGTTATGTGCCTCACGCGAGCACTACTCCTAGTGCTAGTTTGGGTGAGGAGTATTATTCTCGTGTGGACCGTCGTCGCTGAATCCTTGTGAGAGGTAAGTGCCTCGTGTGGGCCTCCATCTTGGGAAGGTGTCGCCACTGCTTAAAGCGGGAGAAGAGTAGTCGGCAAAAATGGGCCCACTCTAATATTTCAACCAAAAATGCTTGAGAAAGAAAAGACCATACCTAGTGAGATTATGACTATAGGGATGCGTGCTGTTTTACGTGAAGATGGGACGAGCGATTACCGATGGATTCCCTCGTCACCATCTTATGTGATTCTTAGTATGCTGAATTAGTAGTTGCCGCTTTATTTATGCGGGCCTTCTGCTTTGTTTAATTAGCGTTTAGTTGTTTTTAAAACAAGAACTATTTTTGGCCGCAAATGGCTGGTATCTACCTAGCTATTAGACACAGCTGTCATTGAGAACGGATGCCCTAAGACATCAATACTGAAGACAGCGCTCATACATGTTACTTAGTAAGATCTCCGAACTGGATAAGAATCCGGACATCCCGCTCCGTAACCACATAAAACGTTACAAGACATAGGTTACTTTTCACGAAAGCATTATTAGACCATTGTCCTATCGTTATGGTGGGGGTGAGAGAGACGAATACCCACCGTAAATGTCCTTCCCGTGAGGGCGTGGCAGATCTAAATATCATGCCCAGACATTCTTATGGAATTTGGTGGGGATACACATCTCGCCCGTCACCTGGTTCTATGGAACTAACCGTTTAACATGTTGTTAGGTTTATATACAAGTTGCCAAGTTTGGCACTGCGGTGGGGGAAGATGGTTCAGTAAATAAAATAATAATTAAGATATGTTTTCGCAGTGCTTTCCTACATTGGCAAACGTGCGAACTACTAAGTATCTGAAGATACAGAGGGAATGTGTGTGATACCACACCCTTGCCATCATCGCTCGGAAACCCCAACCGTTTCCCACAGTCGGATCAGCCCATGGTGTGGATAGGGACATCCAAACAATTTTGAAGCCACAAGGCTGAGTGGAGCCTGAAGAGAGACAAAATCTTGGAGTTATGAGTCTTACCGGAGTGCGGGGCTAGATTATCGCACTACCGGAAGAGAAGAGTATATTACAGAGTATGCAATGAAAAAAGTGTCTCTAATCATTTTGAACCTATCCTATCGAGCTGAATAGAACAGGTTTAGTCGGTAGCATGCTGGGCTAAACAGAGTTATAGCACGGACAGCGACCTCAGTGAAAAATTGTTGGTGGAAGGAGACGGTGCTGCACATATAAGTGTTGCTGTATAGTGTTTCATACGTGCACTGCAGTCCTATATTTTCTATAAATAAACAAAACATATGAACTGATGGCCACTGGCCATATATATACATAATCTAACTGGCCATATATCAACATAATCTAACCAGAACAATCAATACGGTATCAAATGATCAGAATTATATATCTTAGTACAAGTTAACGAACCTACTACGGTGCCGTCAGTAAAACACCCTACAGAAAATGAGAGTAACTATAAACAAATACAGAAATTATAACTAGCGGTCCTAAGACCGTTACGGTACTTTTTAGTCATCGGGACCGTTCTTACGAATACAATATAATTAGAGAAGTACATATAGCGAAATAATTAAAATTCTTAAGTTAGGCTACTGTGTTTTCCGAAATTGATACATCATTCCACAGTTGACGTGCGTTGATGCATTCCCAGGAAGCTGGAAAGTTCCCGCAAGTTGGTTCCCGCAAGCTGTTTTCCGCAAACAAGATTCCCGCAAGAACACTCATGGCAGGAGTACATCGCTCAGCACTGTAAGCCTAATAGGATGTCTAACAAGCAGTCAGCAAAAGATACGATAGTACTACTGTGGTGAAGAAAGTTCCCATACACCGATGGCACGGATGGAAGTTGTAAACAACCTGATCACAAGCGGGGGTTGTCAGAGGCAAACGAAGATACAAAACAAAGCTTAATGGTGCTGGGTACGTCAGCCAGCTCTGAAGACGCACCGGGCAGAGTTTACTTGCTGTTGTCGAAAGTCAGAAGAACCTACACGATATTAGTGCGGTGACAGTTGAAATACCACTTTTAGGCATGGCCGGCAGATCCGGCGAATTATCCATCAAAGAACATCCTGCCTCTACATCTGTAGACTCACATATTCAGGCCGTAAAGGCCTCACCACAAATTTGTGTTCTGAAGTAGATATTGATATTCGTGAACAGTAATCAGAAAGTTCCAAATTGCTCCCTAAGTAGGGAGTTTACAAAATTGTTCTTACTGCGGTGGGTTGGCTACTGCTAGCTACGAGAGAAGAACAGAAAACTGAAGTACTATCTGTTGATCGCGGCTAGTACAGATCCAACCTGTTCGGCCCCTGACATCACAGGCGCAGGCTCCAACCAATCATCGTTCGAGCAACAGCCAATCAGCGAGTAGCTAATAATAGAGCAGTCGAATGTTCTAGAACATTCTAGAAATTCTGCTTCCACGTGGTTATGACGTCACGGCAATATTTTGAAGATAATCAAGACGGGTTTTCCGTGGATAACTCATCCATTTCTTAACCGATTTTGAAATGGTTTACAAATTTCAAAAGCCCTTCGAATTCTGGTCTTGAGTAATGCCAGATTCAACGGGAACAGGTAATCAAGAAGGATTACAGGGTACCATCTCGGTACACTAAAAACGTCATCCTATCTTGGTTGTAAACTACGTGCTCCATCAAAAATATCATCTAAGCACGCGCATGCATCCTATGCGCTTTAAGGAACTTAGTCGTTTTCGCAACGCAATCTCTCCCATAGGCCCATATACGCTTATGGCTCTACCCAGGGGGGCGTGTTCATGGACCGAATCCAGGATGGGCGGCGCGTACCCAGATTAGCTAGTACGGCCGTTACCTGACCGGTCGATCCGAACTACAGTATGTAGCATACGTTGATATCACTTCGCTATATCCTTACATTTGTAAGACTAGCCAGTACCCTCTAGGCGAACCGGAAGTAATCATTAGAGATTTGAAACCAGTAGAGGCATTTCACTTCGGTCTGATACAGTGTATCTGTTTGCCTCCTAAAGCGTTATTTTTCCTGTCCTCCCATACAGATGTAACGAACCTTTACTCTTTCCATTGTGCAGTAAATGCGCTCAAGATTTGCAGAGTACTGAATGTGCTCATAGCGATAGCGAGCACACTCTACATGGTGTATGGATGTCTGTGGAGTTGATGGAGGCTGTACATAGTGGGTACCATATCTTAGAGTTTATTGAGATATGGCACTATGAAGAGCGCAGTGATACACTTTTCAAGGGATACATCGATAACTTTTTGAAAATTAAAAACTAAGCATCGGGGTATACCGAGGATGTGGTCACCGATGCATAGAAAGACATGTATTTTCTGGAATATTTTGAATGTGAAGGGCTTAAATTAGATAATTCTTTGATCGTTCAAAATAAGGGCATTAGAACCCTGGCAAAACAGGTGATGAATTCTTTGTGGGGTTATTTCGCCCTCAAACTCTACTCTAAGCATGAATACTTCAATTCATATAGTGCCATGTTGAAGTTGCTGACAGATGGAACGATTTCTTTCAAAGATATCCGTCTATGTAATGGCAGCACTCTGTTAATGAGCTATCACGAGTTGAACCAATTCGTGCTTGGGGGATAATCGCACCAATGTTGTGATCGCAGCATTTATCATGAGTTATGCCAGGGTTCATTTGCTACGAAGTCTAGTAGCTGTCTTCTCGAGCTGCATTTATCACGATACAGATTCTATTGAGTATGTTAAAAAACCGTGATAAACCCTGCTTAATCCCCGTTTTCCACGACAGACTCAGTTATTTCACGGACGAAGAGCCTTCCCGCAGTGAAATAACTGAGTTTGTCAGCACTGACCCAAAGCATTCCGCGTACAGACAGCTGGACGAACAGACAGGGCACCTTCTCGTATACCTTCTCTACATAAGATAAATTGAGTTTTGATTTGAGTAGAAGACACATAGATCTTCGAAACCTCACTAGGCAGAACTTTGAAAAACTGGGCACAAGCGGTCCTGGGTACCATATTTGGAAAATCTAATATGGCTGCCAATGGACAATGGCTTATAACAACTTTGAACCAAACATCGCAGAGAGCAAAATGCTATATGTTTTTAGGATTTTAGAAGATGCTGATTTTGTTTATTAGGGTAAGTTTGTAATTTACAGTCAAGGTCACATACACATGTCAGTAGGTCACTTCCAACGGTTGCTATTCATATCTTTACAAACCGAAATCATGAAATATTCATATCTTCATAGAATTTTGGATAGCTTTCCACGGTCCATGCATTTCTGAACATCTAAAGTTTCATACCCACACGAACGGCATGACTATTCCATGCCGTTGCAGTCCACCACTTTAATGTACTGTTAAATCATTCATATCTCTCAGCTTATCCCCAGTTTTTAAAATTCCACATTTAAGTCAATACGTGTCTGTTACTCAACATTCAATTTCACTTGAAAACCAAATGTATACATATATGTAAGGCAAACCCAAGATTGTCCATACGCGATACATCCACCCGTGTACATTGCCATGGCTAATAAATGGTTTAAATTAAACCTGCTAAGTGTGCAACGAGGTGACCTCAAGAAAGCAGGATTAGGTACACTCAACTCAAGAATGGACCTGAGGAAGCTAAGGATTTTGGCTGAGGACAAGACACAGTGGGAAAAAGCGAAGAAGGACTGATTGCAGCTGTAGGATGTTTCTACTACTACAGCCGCAGAATACAGTAATCATACAAACCCAAGATTGTCACAAGCTTATTTTAGTTGAACATATTTCGGTTTAGGAACAACAGTCAGGAATAGTACCGTTTAAGACTAGCTTGAGAATGAAGTTTGCTTTTTTTCCTGTATCAGGATCCTTAATCTGTCTTCCCTTCGTTTCAGGTGATGGTAAATTGACCACATCTATGGCGGATAGAAATAGCAAAAACATTACAACACTAAATGACCATAATCCTCTAATTTCCAAACCTACTGCTGCTCTTCCTGACCATGGAATGTATGTTTGGCAAAAAGGGCAAGAAATCGAAGCAACTACATGGTGGGGTGTTTGGCAGGAAACGTGTCCGCGAAATAGCTCATCTCAAAGATGACATTGTGCATAAAAGACGAGATTCTCGAACCGGATTGTACATTCAAATATCACAAGAAATATGGGTGTTGTAAATAGTACACCGATATATGACAACTCCCGTCCATTAAAGAAGAATATGAGGTAGCTGAAGCGATGGACGAACTACCTGAATCAACCAACAATCCATCCACATGGATTTCCAGCACTCCTCGTCCAGAACCCAGCACAAATGTAAATCCGATCTATATTGACTGTGCCATATGTGGAAGTGATAGGAGCTATATAGGAGCTAGTGTCAACTAGCTATAATGATGTGTAAAGGTCAACAGGTCTGAAAATACCCATTCCAGGCACCTTTACTGCAGATGCATTCACTATCGCTGCTATGGACAACGCTGATTTCAATGACAAGTCCTCAATCTCTGAGATGCAATCTGACCATGTCACGATGCAAGTTTTGTACCAGGAGACAATTTCTCCACCCAGTTCCAAATCTCCATTATCTGAAACAAGATTGCAGTAAAGCAACGTGTCTCTTCCAGACAAACCACTAGGTCAAGAGGTGCATCACCAACCCACCCAACAATAAGACAATTTCTTCAACCAAGCTTCAACTTAATATCGTGGACATAATTTACTTTGTTTCTGCTCTCAACACAGCTAACATGCGCAAGTACCTCATCTCTTTCATCAGGTGTGGTCTACCCAATAATGACACTGAATCTGATACACTGCCAACATGGAGTGGTTCTCCTGCTCTGCTATCCATTTCTATGGTGGCCCTGATGTGTGTAGGGTATCTACCTATGATACCCAACCTTGTAACTGACTATGCAACTGTCCGCAAGGCCCTTCGGAATTTCCAGACAGTACGTCATCAGATTAACCCATCGCAGTCCATCATTCCAGTATTCTGTGATGAGGGCATCTTCCATACAGTCGCTGATATTATGATGGCTGAACCAGTTACATTCCGGGACATACATGTATGATGGAGATGTTTCACTGTGTGACGGTACTTCCTTGATGTGGCAGAGATTTTGTGTATGGTTTACCCAGCATAAGAGCGAGATAGATCGTGATGTGATGGCATGTGCAGTTGAACTGAGGGCGGCTCTGTGCAGGAAGAGCAAGAGCAACTCAACCTTAAAGTTTACTGAGGTGTCTTCCATGAGATTGTCCTCAATATCAAGCATGTTACTTTCTGATCGTGAGGGCAACCTCGCGCTGCATATTAAATATATAGAGAAGTCTCTTCCCATATTCTGAGAGAGCGACTCACTGAGCTACCTCCAATATGGTTCATTCTATCTTGAAACTATGAAGCTCCTACAAAGTACTCATCCTGTGGTCTTCCAACAAACCTTTTGTGTGGCCATTTTGTCGTGAAAGACTGCTCCGGTTGCTTCAATGCCATGGCACCAGATATGAAGTTAGAGCAGTCTATCCAGAGGGTGTCAAAGAGCAAGGGCGGAATCGTGGGCCATATGAGAAACACAACTGTTGTGGTTGAATGGCAGCTCATCTTTCATGAGATTCTTCTCCTTTCGAACAACTTGAGAGCGATGAAAAACGATAGGTCAATGGAGAATAGTGAATCTGCAATGTTCCACCACGATCTTACATGTTGAAAAGCAGAGTATCTGAAAAAAATCTAGCACAGCATTTAGACTTTATGTGCAACCGAGGCAATCCCTTCATCATTCAAGCACCTGGTATCAAGCTGCATACCTTCGTCACTAAGCAGGTAGCTAATGATGGAGTGTCTGCGCGTCTGCATCAGACTCTCATGAATGGTGAACACTGTTACAAGTAGTATCGCAAGGAACGATTTCTTGAGAAGAAAAATAAAGTGCCGGTGACTATCTCAAACGAATCTTGGCGCAACTAGACTACAAATCAGCCTCTGACACCACAATTGCTCCAGTTGTTGTTTCTGAGAAGATACTGGCTGCTGCTTAGCGTAACATAGATATTGTTAAAGAGCGGCGAATGCCACTGGAATCAATCTACTCTCACGATTCTGCCATCTTCAGTCATCTTTGAAGGCGACCGACCCTCAAAACCAGAAAACAACAAGCTCATGGCAGAAGTCAAGAAGCACCTAGCACGTGAATTTCCACCAGGTTGAGTGACTGTGATATTGGACTTCATGTCCAAAATCTGTTCATTTCTGAATCTGTCTTCATTTGGGACATTCACAAATGCACTACGATCTGTGCTCTCAAGTGGCCAATCTCTTTGTTCCAGAACCAGGCTCGATGTTGTACTTGACAGGTATATGGAATCCTCTGTCCAAGGGAGTGAGAGAACTCAGCGTGGCGCTGGTATTGGGGCTGTTGATATGACACTCATAGGTCCAGATGTCCCTATACCCCAGCAAATGGACACGTTCTGGCATCGTTGAGTGACAAAACCACGTTACAACGTCTTACTCGTGTGCTTCCCATTGAGCAACACTCACAACTTCCTATCATTGTCCGTGGATAGTTTGTTGATGATGAAGTTGTCCCAGGTGAGTTGATAAGCCTGGAGAGATCATCAGAGGAATCCTCAGTGCCAGAACATATTGATGCACTGAGGGGCAGTGTAGAAGAAGCGGATTATAGGGGGCTCCTTCATTGTGCATGGGAGGTAGATAGAGGCTGCAAGCGGCTCCTGGTAATATATAATGGCACAGATATAGTAGTCAGGCTGCTGTGTTGTATCTCGGAGTGGGGAGAACATGATTTGCATGAGTTGTAGGTGGGGTTTGGCTCCGGTGAGCGTGGAAGACGCCTATCCCTGCACATTCTGGCTGAGACACTGCATCTGAGATTGTGTCGGATTCTAGTGAAGGTGCACGTGCTAACGGGAGATGATGCTCTCAGAAGATTAGGACAAAACATGCAGCACTCACGCGTGAGCCTGAGATATACCTAGACAATTTCGCTGAGACCCATGAATGGCGTGAGGGGTCAACAAAGAAGATTGCGGAATACCTCGTTCATGTACTGGCACTGGACGCAAGGCCTCCTCTCAAACTTTTGACCAGCTCCGACTTGAAAATTATACTAAGGATACTACACAAACATCACTGGCACAGCTGCCATCCACGTCAAGTGTAATTAAAACCCATATTCAGCAATCATTTTTTTTATTTCACGCAATGTCCTCAATATCCTAGTTGATAGAGGTCATGTTCTCCACCCCACTAATCATGGCTGGTTTTGTGCTCATGGCACTATTTTGCCAGTGAAAGGTCGAAAGCCACTACCAGATGAAAAGCTGGTTGCGTGCAAATGTAGTGGTAAATTTATCACCAAACATTGTCCTTGTGAACAGACAGGACTAATGTGTGTAGTATTTTGTCACAGGTCACATGAACCTGTCAAAATAAGTAGTGTGTATTGCACACTTAAAAGCATTCTTTATATCATTTTGTATGATACATTGTTTCGCTACCCGACTCATAAATGTGTGTGTTATCTGTCTACTCATTGCCACATTGGTATGTTTCTTTCATAATATATGTTGTTCCTTGCTATATGATGAAGGTTTCTGTTGTATTATTGTATATGAATGGCATACATCTCTGTCATGAATATATGTCAGATTAGGTCAAATATATGTAGTGTCAGTAATGGCAGTGGAAAAATGGACATATCTGTAATTGCTATGGATAGACATCTTGGATTTTTCATGATCTAGACCCAGGACAACATTCAAGCCACTTTTAATCAATCATAATTTTTAACTGGAAAAGACACTCAATTCAGCCTTCTAGGCCGGAAAGCTTCGAAGTGATAACCATGGGAAATTCTCACCTTGTGCATCTTGGATTTCTGACGACCTAACCCTCGGAGAACATTGAAACCCCTTTAAATCAGTCAGATTGATTTAGTGCGAAAAGACAATTCTTTTATCACTCTATGTCAAATAGTTTCTGCGTTATGATCATGGCACATTTTTTTAGATATAACTATCTATGTCCTCCATTAGATCATCAAGGATAATTAGATTAGCGATGCTGGAATCTATTTCTAAATCTTTAACTCCTGAGATCGTGAATCTTTCATAAACCAGTTGATAAGAGTCATATCATAATATGATCTGCTCAGGTAGCTTTTCAAATAGTTGATCCCTGGATCAAATTTTTTCACCTAACAGGGTCGAATTTTCCGCTTGCGTCGGTCCACTAAGTAAGATATTAGCCGGATGTTTAAATTGAGCATACACGTTTTTACTTATTACTAGCCTAGGAGAATACATGGGGTATATCGAGCTATGCAGAGTTCTAATGCTTATAAGCTGGCTATAATAGTATAGAAATCATGGACGCATATGTCTGCATGTGTATACATGAGATCGCCGAGGTTTGTGCTGGGGATAAGCTTAGAATTGCTGAATCAATGTGCAGAGTGATCAAGTTTGTACTAGATTCACGTGTAAATTTAGGGCGAATATTGGTTATGTTAAAAATTTGTGAGATTCTATTAGAAACATATAAAATCAACTTATACACCCAGGCTTGTACTTTGATCATCAGCTATTCAAATTTTGAATAATTGATCGTGGATATTTAGAGTTCGAAGCCACGTTGAAAAGAAGCTGTATCACTCTTACGAATCTAGATAATATGTGTATGGCCAGATGTATAGCGATCAGGCTATGTTATCTAGATTCATCAGCATCGAATGCTGAGCATAAGCAGATTAGATTGCGTCCTAAACTCCTAGTTGGAGGAGGTTTATGTGATAATCATCATCATTGGATGAAAGCTCAAGAACTGCACGCTCATGTAGGTGTGTCTACTGACATAGCTTGCAGGCCAGATGCTTGGAATGCATTCCAAGACATTTTGATACAGTGTGGCATTTCGCTAAGAGTGTACAGTAAGGCCGAGGATAAATGCTGTGTATACAGGGGTGTGGATAATTGCATTCAAATATTTTGCTGTAATTTGTGGATAATGAACATTACGCTTATGTAAACAGTGTAAAGGTTTTGAAAGGTTGCGGTTATTACTGCGACGTTGCTTACTCGCACTGCAATCACCACTATTGTGTAAAAGGCTGTCGTTTATCTAAAGAGGCTCCACCCTGCAATCAGATCGCTAATCTCTATTGTGAAGCTTGTCACAGATGGTTTAGGAGTGAGGAATGTATGCCATGCGTAAGTCTTGTGGTGACTGTGGCAAACTTTTAGATGTTTATTCTCGCTCTATACATCATTGCGGGCAAGGGAAATGTTCCAGTTGCAAAGCTGAAGTTGATTTAAGGGACCACGTTTGTTATATCCAGAGTTATGACGAGGAGCATATGAGCTTAGCAGTGAAGCGTAAGGCGCAGGATCATAAAAAACATAAATAAGGACTTATCGTCCATCCCTCAACGTTTCATCTTTTATGATTTTGAAACGAATCAAGTGACAAAGCGTCACATGGTTATTTATGTCATCACTCAGATTGCTTGTTTGCTCCATATGTATTAAGAAACCTCATGACGAGCATTGGGTGGAATGCGGTGAATGTCAAAGAGAGGGTATCTTCAAAGGTACTAATGCTCTAACTGCTTTCATGCAATGGTTATTAGCTACGAAATCTGAGTGCAAGGGTACGCATAAGACGTCGTTGTGCGTACATCGTCATATATCATAGCCGTCGTGGGTTTGACTTACATCTAGTGATGGAGTGGCTCTTTTGAAACACAGAGCTTAAACCGGCCAATGTAATAATGAATGGTAATACAGTGGTGTATTTGAATGTTGGCGACATTTGTTTTAAGGACAGTCAAGTGTTTCTTCCATTTTAACTACGTCAAATACCCCATTAGTGTCATTATGTAATAAGGTATTTAGGGCTAACTACTTAAACGATCATAAGCTAGTAGCCCCGCCTGTTAGAGGGTACTTTATCCTATGTAACAAGAAACATTCCTCCATAGAAGCATGCAAGTGGCTAGGTATACTTGGCTCATTCTAAAAATGTGTTCATTAAACATGCTTGATGGTTACCACCCCAACACCGATGAGTACTTCGAGTACGATGGATGTTATATACACGCATGTTCGAAATGTCTCCCTAGTAAGTGCATGACTACGAAGTCATTTTTAGCCTGATTTAAAGTGTATCAGAAGCCGCTTTCTAAATCTAGTGAGCTTAGGTATATGGGTGTGAATGTCGTTGAAATGTGGGGTTGCGATTTTAAGGCCCAGAAACTTAACAACCCTAGAATTAATACTTTTCTGAACACTATAACATATCATGAACCGCTTATTGCATGCAACACCCTCTATGGTGGCTGCACCAGCGCCATACGTTTGCATCACCAGATAGCAGCAGATGAGCATATATCATACGTGGATTTCACTTTGCCTTTGTAAGATCGGCGAGTACCCTCTAGGCGAACCAGAAGCAATCATTAGATATTTTAAACTAGTAGAGGAGTTAAGGTCTTACTTTGGCCTGATACAGTGTATCTGTTTGCCTCCTAAAGATTTATTCTTTCCTGTCCTCCCGTACAGATGTAACAAACGTTTGTTCTTTCCATTGTGCAGTAAATGCACTCAGGATTTGCAGTGTACTGAATGTACTCATAACGATAACGAGCGCGCTCTACACAGTGTATGGACATCTGTGGAGTTGATGGACGCTGTACATAGCAGGTAAGATATCTTAGAGTTTATCAAGACATGGCACTGTGAAGAGCGCACTGATACACTTTTCAAGGGATACATCGATAACTTTTTGAAAATTAAACAAGAAGCATCTGGGTTTCCTGAGGATGAGGTCACCGATGCACAGAAAGATTCGTATGTTCTGCAATATTTTGAACGTGAAGGGATTAAATTAGATAAATCTTTAATCATTTAAAATAATGCTATTAGAACCATGGCAAAACAGGTGCTGAATTTTTTATGGGGTTATTTCACACTCGCACTCATATTGCGCCATGTTGAAGTTGCTGATGGATAGAACGATTTCTTTCAACGATATCCAGGTATGCAATGTTAACACTCTGTTAATGTGGTATCACGAGTTGAACCAATTCAGGCCAGCAGATAATCGCACCAATGTTGTGATCGCTGTGTTTGTCATGAGTCATGCCAGGGTTCATTTGCTACAAAGTCTAGTAGCCGTATGCACGGGTTGCATTTATCACAATACAGATTCCATCGTGTATGTTCAAAAACGTTATAATCCTCAGCTAATTCCTGTTTACTACGCCAGACTCGGTTATTTCATGAATGATGTCCCTTCCCGCAGTGAAATAACAGAGTTTCTCAGTACCGGCCCAAAGATTTAGGCATATAGACAACGGGGGACATCAGGTATGTCTGCAAAATTAAGGGATTAACTTTAAATTACAGGAATAAGGGGTTGGGGTTTGATACTCTGTTAGCCACGGCCAAAGATCATAATCTCAAAATGTTCGTTCAGTATCCTAATATTATCATTTGAAATAAAGATCATAGACTCTTGAGTAAGGATACTGAGAAATGTTTCAGATTTACTTGCAAAGAACGGATAACTTTTAATGACTATTATACTAAACCCCATGGCTTTCAGGGTATCCCTAGGATCTGATTTTATGATAGTGGGGTTGGGAAAGTTGAGCATGGTTGGATTGGGGAATGCTGGTGTGTCGTGCATAACTATTGGGGTGTGGTGGGTTTGAGGTTGTGCGAATTGGAAATGTGGAGGTTTTTGTATGTTGTATAATACGCTAACTCCAAATGTAGAAGATTACTAGCATATCCTTCAATGAGGTGGGGGGGGTGTGTGTAAGTAATCTTCTGCTTTATTATTATTGGTTAGAAATGTCTGGCGGGCGATACATAGTTATATGGTATGGGGCTGGGCGGGTGTGTGTGTGTGGGGTGTGGAAGGTCCCAGCTCAAGTAAATTATCTTATATTCAGCCTTTGCGCTGGTTTTAAAAGTATTATTTAACCCTCTTTAAAATATACCCATTATGGGTTCAGTATTGCTTAGACCGTTTTCAAATTTGTTTAATTTATCGCTTTAAAATCAGTTTCACATAATGCCTTAGTCACATCATTCTCCATATCTATCGATTAACTTTACAAGTCACTGGATCCCGCTTGAAAACATTTCTACATTTATATTTTAATTAAATTATTATCGTTTTTATTTTGCAAATATTTCGTTTTTATATTTACGCTTATTCATCTATATATTCGTATGTATATTTTATCGACTTTATATTTATCATCTGTATATTTATCGTCTGTATATTTACTGCAACTTTTATTTTATTAAAATTGTGAAAAGTGAAATGACTCATATTGTTCTTTTAATTGAAAACTGAAAGAACCATTGCCTATAACCCGTCCAACACGTGAGTCATCTTACGCTGGACATTGTTCCTGATATTGCATGGCCATTCGAGGTACGTTAAAATGTAATTGCTAGTTATTAACTACTCGATTGGAAATTGATTCGTTGAGCTTTGTATAACTCTGATGATCATTACATGTGGTCGGAGTTGTTTTAAAGCCTAACTAGTTAATTTTAATCAGTTGGAATAATAACTAACCAATTGTCCTTATGCAATAGATTGAACCCTGTACATTGTCATGGCTAAACATATCTGAGGTTCAGAAATTTAATGATCAACCCATGAGTTCCCAGAGCAGTGAAAAAGAGGAGTCCAGACATGCGACCGGTCACTAATCATTATGCAATACATTAACCCTTGCCCGTTTGTCCTGGCTCGAAGACCTCAGCGCTTAATTATACTCACTAAACATTGTCAAGGGTTATTATGCTATAGGACGCTAGGAGTCACGTGATTTAACAAGGGGGCGTGGCTTCGCAATTGAATGAGTTCCCAGTCTCCAGAGAAGACGAGTCCAGACATGTGACCTGTTGATCATACTTCCACAATACATTAACCCTGGTCATTCAGCATGACGCTAATTACCCGTAAGCTCACTTGATTGGATGACAAGAATCTCGTGATTTAATGAGGGGGATGGGCTTATGGCCACACTCTGTACATCTGACATCCAATCAGAATGCCGGAGATATGGACGCTTCAAAGGAAAAACCGACACAAAAGCCGACAGTGATCAAAGGAAAAAAGGTGTCAAAATAGCAAAGGAAAGAACAAAGGAAAGAACAAATAAAAAGGTTTGAAAAAATGTGGGCCATATCGTCGCTCCTCTACTATGATGATGATGATGATGATGATGATGATGATGATGATGATACCAATATTGCATAATGCAATGTAACTTACCCGAAGGCGGTCCTTACTCTTAGCGGTGGCTAGTGATAAAATAACAATAACAATACTAAAATGTTCTCGGATAAATAATGTATCTTGGAAGAGATTTTTCAGTTAAACTCATAACATTTTAATAATTTTCGCACAATTTATTTTAAAAAGTGAAATTTAAAAAAGTGCTCATAGATGATAAAGGATTTCATATCAGTAGATGCCCAAGATACAGAAACTGCAACAAACGTCATGTGGCCGCGATTGTATACTTTTCTGTCCTACTGCTGGACTAGTATGTCTACTCACCGTAATGACTCAGTTCCTGGAAGGCTCGATGGATGCTGGTGTGCAAAGATAATTTCAATCTATAATTCATGCTTCTCACTTATCAAATGATCGGTAATACAATTATGAGTGATAGATAGAGATAATCTGCATGGTGGTATCGTGTAATAGGACAACCTTTTTGCCGTGTTGCTCATGTATGTGACAAGGTCGCGTGGATCCATACAGGCGTAAGCAGTTGATAAGTACTTATCGAATATATTATATATCTGAATAGATGTGCGCTACTCTCTCCTGCTGTTCATGAAATCCATAAAAATTACCAATATCGCAGATTGTGTTAAAACCATTTGTGTCAACAGCGCCTCAAAGCGCTCTGTATGCTACTTGTATAAATTAACCATTTAACGGTTGATACGTTCCTATAGAATAAAAACTACTATTTTAAAAATAGATTTACAAGTGGAACTCACAAAGAATTGGTTTCTGTTTACCTACAAATGGACATTTTTCAAGACCGCTATATATACCGTTTTGTCCGGCTTGGCCATTGAATGGTTAATTATCTTGAAAATTTAATTTTTTTTGCCTAGTCAGTGTCCATTTATAAGCCAAGAGAAGACTATTTTTGAAAAAAATTACCACTGGAATGACTGGATCGGTAAACGAGTCAGTCATTCCAGTGGGCTTCTCTTGACCTGCAAATTTGACATTCTTCGAGAGGTTTGCAGAAACAGGCTTTGGTCGGCTCAACGGTGGTTAACGCTATAATAGTACTGAACTTTGCAATGAGTACGTTTGCTGTTGAATACGAGTTTGCTTCAAACCTTGAAAACTATACAGGGAAGCTGTTGAATATTTTGAAACTAATTTGACTGGGCGCTGTTGCTGCCTATGGCAGAAACAGCGCCCAGTAAAATTAGTTTCAAAATATTCAACAGAATATTTATTAAATAGTAAAAGCAAACAATTTGGACAACAACGCATAGACCGTCTTCAAATATGCGTTCGTGACGTAATTATCGACGTCATTCATGACGTCATTCATTATGATGTCATTCTACACACCACGCAGTTCATTATGACGTCATATGATGGGTGGGTACTCTGGAAGGGTGAATTATTAAACTCAGCCATCTAAATCTCTCTCTCCCTCCCTCCCTCTCTCCCTCCCTCTAAATTTATGTATTCGATTCTGCTTCCTTTATTAAATATATTTGTATTATCTCTGTATTACAGTGTGTAGATGTACGGATACTACTCTGGGGGCGTGTACGCCTCATAGGCAATGCCTTAATTACAAGCAACCTATACTGTATATATCGTACTGTAACAAGTAAGTAATTTGACCTTGAAGTTACTGGGTTTGGGATAAACTTGTTATAGCATACCTTGCTTCCTACCAAATAACCGTTTTCATGGAGGCAATGGAATTTATGGAATCGTTTCTAGTTTGCATGCATATTTCTAGCTAAACACCTCTTAATTTGAAATCGATTTGCAATTTTAAAACCTGAATCTCCAGAATCTGAATTTCAAAAGAACTATATCAGTAACTTGTTGTTAATATTTCTAGCTTGAAATTAATTCTATGTCAGCAACGATTCCCAGTCAAGTTAGTATACACATATTTAACACAATGTTTATTATAATTGTAGATAACAATAACCTAGACAATTTTGCCCGATTCAGAAACGAATTTTACAGGTTTTTTCTAGGTTTTCCCTATTTCCATTAAGCTTGTCAGCCAAGGGTATTTGTGTTGGCCAGATGGTTGCTCGGAGTTGTGCATAAAGATAGCAGTACTGTAGAAAATGTTCCATTGTTCCTGACCACATTTACATACTGGGGTACTTGAGATCTTAGTTCTGTAGAGGTGGGAATTAAACATGTTCGCAGTCTAAAGATGGTAACCTGTCCTGTTCATGTCAAGTTCTTGATATGGTCTGACTGCCGGCTTCTACTGGATTATTTTGCCTTAATAACCCGCTTCAGTTCTTCAATGTCAATGTGATTTTCATCCTGTTCTTTATTTGTGGTCTCTTTTCCAAGCTAGTCAGCCTGCTCTTGTGCCAATATTCCACAGTGAGCTGGGTATCCACTGTAAAGGAACTGTGTTATGCTTGCTTATTGTCTCAAGAACTCTTTCTAACTGGCTGAATTTTCCATTCCATTTCTCCATAGCTTGTAACACAGCTATTGAATCAGTAAGAAAAACTATGTTTAATTGCTCCAGACCTCTGTTGTCTAGGAAGTTAGCGGCGTGGATAAGAGCCTGCATTTATGCTGTGTAATTGGTACAGTGCTTTCCTGTGGGCGCTGATATCTCCTGGGTATATCCGTCTGAAAACAGTATGTAGATTACTGCTCAGCACCATATGCCGACCCATTAGTAAAGACTCGTGTCCATTCCTCTTCAGGACATTGGTCATTGAGCAAAGCTAAGGACGACAGCGTCTTGTTGACAGAATTGTCATGTTCTTCTATGCTCCTTATGTCAGGAATTGAATTAGTGATTTCTGCCTGACTCATGTAAGGAATCTTCCATGGACGGTTGTTTGATGATGCCTGTATCATACCGACATTTTGTGGAAAACCTGGCCCGCAAGGATGTTAAGAAAGTCGCTCTCTTATGTTTGCACTTTGTGGGTTGCTTTGTGATAGCATTCATTGGGTGTTTAGGTAAGACCTTAAATTGTTTAGCTGGATTTCAACTTTTCAATCTCTTCTTGATTTTAGAGGTTCTATGGATGTGATTCCTACCATTGCAGTAAAGGGTGTTGTATTCAAACCTCCAGTGATTATCCATAGAGCCGGGCTTTCAATTGTATCAAGGGGTTGCAAGTTAACGTTAGCTGCAGTGGCCCATGATGAGGATCCATACTCCATGATAGGTCTGACTGATCCAGTATATACCCTCTCAAGGATGTCCATGTTTGCGCCCCATTTGGATCCTGCCAGCCTCCGCAAGGATCATCATTCTCTGCCTGACCTTTCTTTCTGATTTTCCAATCTGTGCTTTCTATGTCATTCGTTTGCCAAAGGTTAGTCCGAGGTAGGTCACCTGATCTTCCACCTGTAATCTATAACTTCCCAGCTTTCAGGCTTTGTGGATAGGGTAAAAAGAGTGTCTGTTGTTTTGTTTGACGGTTACACAGTTCTTATTTGCCCCCGATGAGAGATGATCAAGAGCAAGCTGTATTCTGTATGCGGCATTCATTGTATATTCATCACTGAACAAAATGACTAGATCATCTGCATAGACGACAGCCTTGATTCCTTTTGGGAGGTCTTTAATAAAATCATGTATGAAGACTTAGAACAGAGTTTGTGAAATTACTCCTCCTCTCAGTGGGACTTTTCTGTAGTTTCCATTTAGTCTAATTCTAGCCTTTCTATTTGGAAGGTGCATAGATATCCAGCCAAACATATTTCCTGATACGTTGTTCTCTCGGAGCTTCATAAGGAGTCCTTCCTTCCACACCTTGTCAAAAGCTTTTTGCACATCAATCCACACAGCTAGTATATGCTGTTTGCGTTGAACACCTTCTTCTGTACTTTGCGCGAGGTAGGCAGTCTGATCTTCAGTTGAGCGACATTTCCGGCCATTCTGTTCATCTATAAGGACGTTTCCATTTTCAAGATACCACAGAAGCCTCAGGTTGATGATCCTTTCCAGAATTTTCCCTACACAGCTTGTTAAACTAATTAGACGATAACTTGCTGCTTTGGTCTTGTTTTCCCCTCTCTTGAGAATTGTGATCATATTACCTTCTTTCCATATTTGTGGAACTTCTTTAAACTTCTAGTTGTGATTATATATTTCTAATAACTTGGGATTGACATGCTAACCCATGTTTTTAGCATTTCATTTGTTATTTCATCTGTACCTGGTGAATTTCTCATCCTAAGCCGTTTTAATGCAGCTGCCAGTTCGTGCAGGGTAATCGCTTTTGTCATCCCATCAGCATGTTTTTCCATCCGTTAACATTCTTTCAATCTTCTCCTTGTCTCTTGCTTATTTGCTATTGGTATTTGCAAGTCACTTTCATTTCTGTATGCCTCTGCAAATCTGTCCGCAGCCTATTTTCCAATAATCGTTTCTCCATCCTCATCCAAGGTAGCATTTGAGGCACTTGTGTTCTCATCATTTATTTGTTTGACAAGTTTCCATACCATAATTTGTTTGTATCTTTCTAAAGAATCAAACCTGCTGTCCTTTCCCTCCACGACCATCTGGCTGCTGCAAGCTTAGCCTTGATGCATTTAGCCTTCGCCTGCTGAAAAGCTCTGTGGTTTGTTTCAGATGGCATCTGTTCAGCTACATCTCTGGTTCAGGACAATTCCTCGTGTATCTTTGGTAGTTCTCATTCCTGTAAGGTTTATAATCCTCTCAAGCTCCTCTAGGTATACTCTTCGAAGCAGCCTGTAGGGTGAATGTGTTAAAGCCTTTGATAATATTATTGATGTTTCTGTCTTCAATTTTGAGTCTTTTAATATTTCCACCTGACAGTTCTCTGAATTTAATCCAATTTGCCTTTCTGTAGTTCCATCGAGGCTCTTGGCTTCTTTCTATAGTTGTGTTTTCCTGTAGGGTTATGAACACAGGGCGATGGCTACTTCCTCCAAACGGTTCTCCAACCTGTCTCACAACCCCTTGACATATACCATCAGCGCATACGGCAAGGTCTGTGGTACTCGTAGAATTCCATCTTCTGGAATAGACTATCGGTGGGTCATATGGATCATTGACAAGATTGAGATGGTTTTCGTCCATCCATGCCTCTACTTCTTCACCTCTTTTGTCAATAGCATCATAACCCCCGCCTTTAGAGTGAGTATTAAAGTCTCCCAAAACACTTGTACCATTATGAGCTGTTGGAATGTTGTCAAGATTCATCAAAGTGGTGTTTGGACAGTAATAGTTGGTAACTAACATACCCTTGCTGCTAACTGTTAGTATCTCAGCCTCTTCCATATCTTTCTTCACCTCTACCGTGTTAATATTTTTTTACTAGAGCAATTATTCCTCCTCTGTGTCTCCATTCTCTGTCAGATCTGAAATTCTGGTAACCTCTGATAGTAAATCTTCTAATTTTTATTCAGGTGTGTCTCTTGAATGCGTGCAAATGTCTACTCCTTTTTTCCTGAGAGTCTCTTCTATCTCAACCTTTTTATTTGCCGCACATTCAGCATTCCAGTGCATTAGGATGAGAGGATTTGTAGTTTCAAGTTGCTGGTTCTGTATATGTTTCCTCCAATTCTTCTATCTGTTCTTTTTGCTCACTTGCCTTTGTTTTGCTTGACCACCAGTAGCTTGAGCGGGTCCCTTAAAGGCAATAGGACCAGGCACTGTACCTGCCTGTGGGGGGGGGGGGTCTCCACAGGGCGAACACCATATCGAGAATTCGAATTTGTAATTGTCATGATGATGTGTGTAATGCTTAGTGCTGTGATTAGCCACCCCCACGTACCCGGCTTGGTACCTATGATGTTTACACCCTTGCGCCACTTTGAGGCCGAGTCTTCAGCAGGGGGATATGGTTCTAAAACAAAATATAACGTATTGCTGAATATTCTGAACGTGATTGGATTGGAAGACATTTGTGCCTAATAGTCCCGAAGCCGAGGCGGTGAACCTTGCACTGGAGTACCAACACCATCTTTTCCTGCAGATTTAGTATCTATGGACCATCTCTATCAACAATCTGAGAGATGCCAAGCTGGCATCATTGTCCGTTTTGAAAAAATGCCATGTTTCCATGACAACCATTAAGAAAATCGAAAATGCAAAAGGTCAAATATCTCAGAGTCTAGATGAACGAGTGTCATAATCTTGGAATCTAAACATATGATTTACAGCAATGTCAATGGGTCATGGCCTTGATGTTTCAAATTCAAGGTCACTACCTCATTATATTACAAGTTCGACCTAAAGATGGACTAATTTTCTAATAATATGCTGTAAAATCGTCATTATTGGCTCCAAGTATTTTTTTGAGAGTATGCTGATTAGATGCCACCATAGCAGATATCCAGTTGAATGTTAGTTGCCATAGCAACCACAATAAAATGCAAAATAAGTAGGCATGTTATTAATACCATTTGATTTTGACATATGCCTTCTGCTCTCTCTCTCTTTTCCAATGTGAATAATGGAGGAATGTATATTTCCACAGTGAATTCGTGCGGGAATGCGACGATGCCATTATCTGATGATGGACTCAATTCCCATCTGGAAGTAGAACTGCCTGCATATCCAAACGTTAGAGTGAAGTGAACTGTATGAGATGGCCTATGCGAGCATCTAATTTTCAAATTTGTCCAGAGCCACCGCCCCACCGCCCACCCGATACACCCCACCCCCCACTGTTAGAGAGGAACATATACTGTCAGACCATCGTCACTTATGCCCACCTAAAGCAAATTACTTGATCCATCCATGTGCCTGCTAGGATTATGAAAATATTAATAAATATTGCAATACATATTATATATGCACACTAAATTTCTTTAGTTCAACAAATACGATATATGCACAGTTACATGAGCACATCAAATAGTTTTGGTTAGCCAGTAGTTTCGTAGCAATTGTATTTCAAATTTTCTAAAGGCCCCTGATAAAACGCCAAAATCTTCAGTCTGACCCATAAGAGTGGTACTCAGATCCACAGCCGTTACTCCTAGTAACCCGTAGATATTATTAATAATTTTATAGCCATATTTTCAGGAATAAATATTACATTTGCATCGCAAAAGTCTTTACACTTGGCCCAAGGCTAAATTATATAAAATCTGAGTGAAGCTCCCGATAAAGTAGACATATGGATGGCCATGATAATGGGGAGAGGAGTACACATAATTGCCGGAGGATATTACTAAGAATTTTTATATAATTAAATTCACGAATGACAATTACATTCGCAGAGCAAATTTGGTTACAATTTATCTAGTAGTCCCAAAGATATGCCCCGCCAATGATACATGTCTGCGACACATTTCATCCGGTCTGACTGTTTATACAGTTCTGCTTAGTAGCCGCGAAAAGCTCCGAATTGCACGCAGCGCCATCCAGGAATTTAGTTCCCCACGTAGCTCATTGTATACCCCCCTAAAATAGACATTGCTAGTATGGCTGACCGACCAAACCACACCAAAGCTGCATTGAAGCAAGGGCTAACGGGGCATCGCACGTTACCCTTTTGAATTTGAAATCCTAGTATCTCACTTTTACAGTAACGAGATACGTAAGCTGTGACTAGCAGTATCATCTTTCAGTCAAATTAGTTTCAAAATATTCAACAGCATTTTGGCACATACGTAACGAATTTATTATTATTTATTATTTATATTTGTTGTTGGTGGTGGTGGTGATGGCGGTGGTGGTGGTGCTGCTGATGGTAGATGTAGTGATGGTGGTAGTAGTAGTAGTAGTAGTAGTGGTAGTAGTAGTAGTAGTAGTAGTAGTAGTAGTAGTAGTAGTAGTGGTAGTAGTAGTAGTAGTAGTAGTAGTAGTAGTAGTAGTAGTAGTAGTAGTAGTAGTAGTAGTAGTAGTAGTAGTAGTAGTAGTAGTAGTAGTAGTAGTAGTAGTAGTAGTTAATGCCAGATGTATTGAATTTGGTCCGCTAATTCTGACGAATATATTTGTCACTACTGCTCGTATTCGCTTAATTTTTGTTTTGTTCGCTGCATAGGCGCATTTGGTTGAGTTTGGTGTTTTTTGTTTGTGTTTTATTCGTCGTTGTTTGTCGTATTTTGGGACTCTGGTTTTCTGTTTTGAGGACTAGAGCCGCCAAGTAAGCTGTCATTGTATTTAATTGACAGGCGTCTCGTTTCATTTTGTATATAAAATTATGTGGCTTTTTGTCCACTATATTTCCGTTGTTGATAAGCGCATTTGTACTTTGCGGCCTGAGCTTCTGTTCAGGCCTATCTCCTTTGACTTACCCGGCGGCGTACGCGCATTTATATTTACTATATTAGATAGGCGTAATCTATGCCAATGTAAAATAAACATACTCTTAGCCTTAGGCTTACCACTGCTGGGTTGAATGTTGTATCTATTGATGTTTATCCGGCGGCCGCTAGGTGATGTATATGGCTAAGATTGTGATGATAACTGGAGATAGTAGTTAGAACGAGAAATCAGCTCAAGCCACGCCCTCTAGCGCCGATGATACTTTTATTGTCGAATCTGAAACTTCGAATTACCTATATTGCAGTCCCGTATGGAGCGCACACGTTAAGCTAGGATTCCATGACCGAATTTCTTTTCGCTACAATTACAAATAGATGGTATGATTCCATATGCCCGTATCCGTATGCGAAACCTATCCGTATCCGAATCCGATCGCTACATGCACCAATTTCATTCGGATACAGACAACATTGGGATATGGGATTCCTTGAAAATGACGTTATTATTGAGTCATTCATGGGCTTTCCCCAAATCGACACGCTATTATTCTGCACATGTGTTCTAAAATAAAAGTCAAATTCATAGTAACCGCACTGGAATGTGAAAGGCTGATAGATTTATTTAGAAAATATCCATCCCTTTTGATGCCAGCGATCCATCGATTGCATAGTCAGCAGCAACTTACAGTCAAATTGCTCTGCAAATCCGTAGAAAGTGTTGACGGAAATTGATGATGATTATTTTAGAATACATAGACTGAAAACTGTTGCAGCAACCCTTTTCAAATAAAATTTGTATCAAATATATAGCAGGTAGTAATTGCATGTCAACATCTTTCATTAAAAAAAAATATCCCGTTGTCTGCTTCTATTCTACATCTCAGGTTCGTTATTAACACCATTCTACCATAATAATTATCTTTCATATCTGGTCCTACTCTGCAGGAGAACAACATGTTTAAAGTTATTGGGACATTTCTCTTCCCTATCTGTGTTGGAGACAATCATTTAATGCGAATTCACTCTTTGCTCAAGTTTAAACTCAGAAGGTTGACTAGTGATCAACTGATGCGATTAAATCGGAAGATTGCATAGCTGCGTCTGGTCAAAGATCATTGATTAATAACATATGTCAATGTTATGCCGCATGGTCAGAAGTAATGGGGGGGGGGGGCTATAGTCGCTATTGTTCTTTTCGTTGGAATGTGTTTTTAACCAATCAAAATGCTCCATTTCAGTATGCTATTGTTTGGAGAACAATGGCGTCCAGCCGCACACGTTTTGAGATCTGCATCACTCTGTAATGTTCTATTATTTTGAATTAGTTAACCCTTAACAGTTGTGTATTTTATGTCTAAATGTAGTGGCGGCGCTCCCCCCCCCCCCCACCCCCCACCCCCCCTGTGGTTATCTACCGTTGTAGGGTAAAAACAATAAGAGATGATGTTTGATAATGTAAAAAATAGAGTTAAGAGGTGGTCTGATAATGGAGGTCGTAGGAGTATGAGGTTGAGGATGTATGAGGAATTACGGTAGGATATTGATGTATATTTTGAAAATAATTTGACTGTATCGTCGCTAACGTTAATTTATTAGTAAACTATTTTGTAGAATATTTAGAGACTAATTTAACTGTAAGCTGTTACTGGATTAGTAAGCAACAGCTATCAGACAGATTAGTAACAAAATATTAAAAATAATCTTGTATTAATGGTATGTAGTGTTTAGATGGAATAGTAACAAAGACTTGGTGGTGATGGATTCATAGGATTGTATCCTGGGTTAAAAAAAGAAGAAGATAACCCTTTCACTGATGAATTCCCTTTGTGCTCTGGACACAATATCGTATCGTTTCCTAGTTCTTAGCCGAGTGGACATATTGAAGATTTGTGACGTGTCTATATCTTCAAGATTCACTACTACTTATAGGTTCTTATCTGAACTAATCGATTCTGGAGTCTTTTCCGTTTTGGGTAAAGCTTGTATGTATAGTTGCTGCGACAACTAACTTTACCGAGAACGCAAAAGATGGATATCAGCTCGCCTCGTAAATAGATGTACTGAACGATATTTGTATTAGATATCCGGGCCTGATCTGACTGAATCTCAGAAACTGTAGGTAAGTTACGGTGGTCTTCCGTAATGTCCAGAATTAAATAGCACAACAAAACTATTGCCTTGAGGTTATCAAGGTGATGACTTTAATAATAATCCTAACTGTACACTAAGTAAGGGTGGCTTTTACTGCCACAAAGAAAAGATTAATACTTTATATAAGTTTGACTAACGTTACAACTACTTATCTAAACTGTACGTTTCCTAACTAATATTGACTGCTATTACTCCCTGTCACGACAGGTCTGATATATCACATCAATCTAATTCTAACCAACTATATAGACCCAACGGACTCTCAACTAACTCGACTGAATTCTGACTCTAAAAGGCTCCTAATGCTCCCGATAAAAGGCAAGGCGGCCCTTTTATACTCTCCTGAGTTTTGCTTCTACCTTCATTCGGTAATGCCTAATAATAGATCCCTACGTAATGGTTTCCCCTCTCCATCATTCGCTCATAGGCTATCCATAGATTATGACGTCATTTTAAGCAAGTAAATCGCCGACCTCCCCCCCCCACCCCCCCCCCCCCCCACCCCCACCCCCGCCTCGGGAGGATGCTTTTCACCTAGCACTTGCGGTTTGGGCTGGTTCTGATTTGATGAGACCTGTCAGCTAACTAACAACATTACTTCATCCGTTGTTTTTGCATGTCACTCGGTGAGTGACATATAGTTGATATACAATTTCGTTCCTAACCGGATACGCTGCTTTTGATCGACACATAGTTTATACACAAACTTCGTTAGTGTCAATCACTCCTACAGGACGCTACCTTGTCCATGTCTTGCCTATTGCCTATTGCGAATAAGCCTGTAGGATACGATGGTTAATAGCACATGAGCTGTATGATCTCATTGCCAGCTGGTGTTGTTGTAGTTTCTATAGGGAGTTGATGATTCCCTTGTCAATCAACCTTTTGACCCTATCCCTCAACCTTTTAACCATACTTTTTGTCTGTCTCGTCTAACTGTCTCGGTTACTATTTTCTAAACTATTGGCCAAAATGACTGCTGAATGTCCTGAAAGTGTGTGCCGATCCCGCATCACCAACTTTCATCTTCAACTATTGACAGATATCATCAAACCATAACCGTGGGTCCTACTTTATTCTATCCTACTATAATTCCAACTCATACTAAATACGGTTATCATGTACGCGTTAATTTCGTGAGAAACTGTTGTTGCGGCAGCACCGGTCCATGTCAACCAGTGCAGCAGCCCTCTACGTACTACAGTATGATGCGTGCTACTCCGTCCACTAGCTCACCTGGTATTTTCAAATTATGAATTTCATCAAGGTCTTACTTCATAAATATAAGATGTCCACAGGGTCATGACTCCCCACCGGACAATCTGATATCTACACATGCCCCTCAACCGAAGTTAAATGACCACCTCTTAAGGCCTTAAGAGAGCGTCACTTAACTCGTTGTATTACATCAACAACAAAACCACACTATACCAGCGGCTCCCCGAACGGATAACACTCAACACCCAAATGCATCATTCACACGAATACGATCGCCTATACATAAAGCATTGTAACTAATGAAATAGTATCTACACCGGGAATGGAGTATCATGCACGACCACCCATTCCTGGCACGAGTATACATACATACATGTCCGGATAACGGTATATCGTCCCCGGAAACACATTAATATCATCATTAATAACCTTGGCACACAAGGTGTAATAAACTAAATAACAAAAATCCTAATCCTACAGAGCAAATTCATTACAGGTCATATAATATGTCTTACTTATCAAATAAAGTTCATATATAGTTCATAGTTCCACAAATTCTATATAGTTCATAGTTCAATACTACATCATTACGGATATATATAGTCCATCATATTGTTACGGATATATAGTACATCACCATTCAGTGTTCCACACAAAACAAATGAAGTTAGTCCCACAACGTCACATGGATATATCCAATTGAGCCACACCCTCTTCAGGATCCACCACGTCGTCATAGAGTTCTACTTCAACCCAGTCGGCAGCCGTCGGGTCGATCCCAGTCCTCGCAGTAGCGTTAGGCGACGACCCGGTTGCCAACCTCAGCGGCTCCGGTATCACTGCAGTTTTCCGGGGCTGCTGGGCCTGTATTGCCGGTGCACTAATATGAATGGCGGTGCGTTTGTCACTACTATGGGCCGCACGTGGCTTGCATTTATCACTACTATGGGCCGCACGTGGCTTGCATTTTAGCCATTTCCACATGCGCGAAATTATTCCACATTTGTATAGCACAATTAACACAACGAGCACACTCACGAAGGAGCCCGTTGAATACGACACAAACGATAGTACCCCCATGCCCTCGACCATCACTGGGTCGAGTGCGGACAATGGTGCTAGCGGCACATACTTATATTTCCGTAAATGATCCCAGGGTTGCACTTTCAAATGATTTACTATCATGGATTTAGTTAGAACGCCGGTCACATCCAAGTGGGGCATTTCAATGGCCAGGCTAACTCGAGTGTACGTCCGACTGTAAGACGCCACAGGCTCGAATTGCCAACCCTTCCCACTATAACCACATTCTCCCGACTTCAACGCATACACACCACTACTTACATCACATCGGTCGGTCAGTTGTCCGTCACAATGAATTTCCATAGTCTCACCGAACGTCTGCAAAATCACCCTATTTTCTTATTGGCAAATAATTTACTTGCGGTTACGTTGGAGGTTCGTAGGACCGGACAACTTGATTAAGTCAACAGACTCATATCGTGTCATATAGTTGTCATAGTGATGTTATGGTTTACGGTCCGTACTGCCACTCTCCTCCAGCCCAATTGTGATACTCATCCGAAAACAATCCATTAATCGGCACCCACTTCGCGTTAGCTATTACCATCACCCAAGGGTAATACAACCATAATTGCATCTTGATCAGTGATAACCCAGATGACGTTATGTGCAACATCCTGGTAGCAGTTGCAGGTCCATCGACCTTAATAAATTTACTCAGAATCGTACCCTCTCGTCCCTCAACTCCCACCAACATTATACACAGAATTATGACCACCCTGATTCGTAAAGCATACATGACGCTATACTATTGCGGTGCTTACTGACACTTCCCTACTATTAATTTCCTATCGGCTTACACAATTTAAATTTTGACTGAATATGCGATGCAATACTATTAGGATGCTTATTGGCACAGAGTTTACTCTAGAATGATAATTATCTGCGGCCGTGTCGCAGTATAGCTGCATCGATACGATCGATGAAGTCATCGTATAGAGCACACCCAAAAGCACCGATCCTGAGTCGCTTGGTGTTAGTTTCGACATCAGGTACATGACTGCGCTTGCGCAGAAAGTATGGATGTGCTGGCAGCGTTTCCATTGGCTCCGGCACACTCTCGGGTACCTCCTCTGATGTGTCCATCATCCCATCAGGAGGAGTCACGTGAGTTTCGGTTGGTGACTCATGGTTTCGATAGCCACTCGTGCCAGGTTGACTGATGTTATTATCAACCCTCTTACCCACCTTGCGCACCCTTGGCTCTTCATCCGAAGCTGGTCGCTTCTGTCGAGCCCTCTTATCCCGGGTTGCCTCTGAGTCCTCCACCGGCAAAGGTGTGGACTCGGGTACCACCACTCTAGGGTGATGGCTGGCCTTCGTACCCTTAGCAGGGTTACGAACAGGGCGTGGCCTTATCCTGTCCCAGCACATCTCTGAGTCGACTACGCGTAACTTGGCTATATTAAGTACACGCACCTTCCCAGATCTCTGATGTCGGACATGAGCCACTGGCCCGTTGATCTTAAAGATCTCATACTCGGGGTTACTGCGAGAGGTCAACTTCATCCTCTCCTCAGCCTTTACGACCACCGAGTCCCCCACCTGGAAGACACCAGCGTTTGCACGCTTGTCAATTTGTTCTCGGTGAACCTCACGAGACTTCGCCGTTTCGCTATGAGCATGTAGCAAGGCATTATTGAGACACGTCAGTCTCGCGCTAAGATCCTGCAAAGCATCTATGGGAATCGCAAACGGAAGTCTTGCTCGTCGACCATACGTCAGATAGAATGGCGTATATCTGGTTGTGGAATGACGAGTACTGCGGTACACTGTCAATGCTGCACCCAACTCGTCTTCCCATGTACGAGACACATTATTCACCCCTTTCTGGATTAACTCCTTAAGAGTTCGATTGAACCTCTCGGTACGTCCATTTGTCTGTGGATGGTATGGACTCGATCGCCTATGATCTATACCGTGTTCCTTAAATCGTTCCTCCAGAGATTTAGAACAAAATTCTTTTCCCTGATCAGTTACCAATATCTCAGGGTATATTCCCAAGACTTTGTCGATATCTTTATATCCGGTCGTTTCCTTACAACTCTCATAGACATAATTCGTCTGTTCTCTATAAGGATACCATACTACTATTTTGGCCTAATAATCTATCCTTGCATTTCCCAAGTGCAAAGCATCTGCTCCAAGCAAACATTCATGTCTCATTCGGGCTACTACCGTATTAGGAATAGGCCGGGCGTTCTTGAATTTTACTTGGGTCTCTCCCAACAATTCTATGGGAGAACCATTTACCGCTAAGAGCGTCTTTGCTCTTTTCAATGGCCTAGCATTTCACATGCTACGCCATATATCCTTACGAACCAAGGATGTGCTAGCACCAGTATCCACTAATGCATGCAGGTACTCACCCTGATCCGTTGGACCGTTAGAATCCACTTGTAGACGGATTAAAAACCGCTCGGTCGGTGCTGTCACCAAAGGTTTTCTCCATCTTAGTTTAATGGGCTCCTTCGCCCGCTGACTGCCTCAGCGTAATGGTCGCGATGGGTCGATGCATTTTCTCCACCATACCGGCCATATGCATCCGTGTTCGCATCGGTCAGCACAAAACCATCCCGATCCTCATACTCGCTGTCTTGTTTTCGCGAATTATTCCAATCCATTCTCACGTTTCGCGAACACTCCCTAGGAATCACATGCGGTTGTCCGTTTCGACGATGGTCATTTATCTCGTCAATGTCCATATCCGCTTCTCGTGGTTGCTTCGGTGCTCGTCGAGCAATCTTTCGCTCCAGCTGTCTGATAGGCCGGACCGATGGCTGTGACCCGTGTTGTTCTTGCACGCCATTCGGACAATCTCTCGCACTTTACTATGGATGGAGTATTGCGAACATATTGTTATCACAATCTCGGGCCATGTGGCCTTCTCGTCCACACCGGAAACACGTCATTGGCGGCCTCTGTGGTCGAGGATGCGTCGCTGGGTTGCGTGGCATACTACGTGGTGGTTGTACTGGCCGGCTACAATCGCTTTTGTAGTGGCCACTTTGTCCGCAATTGTAGCACGTAATGTGGCTCAAATTTCTCGTAGTGGCTGGTCGGGCTGGGGGTCTACTGCGTCGGTTACTTGCAGCTTTTGGCGCCTGTTCGCGGCGGAGTGTCGCTTTTGGCATTTCAGTTTTCGTCTGCAAGTCTTTCACGATCCCACACAATTGCTCAATCATTTTTGACTGGGCCGGGATTTGTTGCTTCAACTTTCTTACTACACTCCATATCTCTCTTTCTTCCGCTTCGTTTATCACGTTCACCTCCATCCTTTCTTCCTGTCTCCCATCGATCTGCATAGCCCGCAATAGATTGTTACAGGTTTCCTCCTCCTCGGCTATTTCTATGGCCCGGGTCAGGGTTGTGGCTTTCTTACGCACGATTCTCTTGCTTAATCCTTGGTCTCCCAGAGGCGGCAAATAAATGCCGAGAACGGTCCGGCGATTGTCTTCATTCTCATTAGGGTACGCTCGATTGCTAGCCTCCCTATATCATCGGTTAAATGCAATCACCGTCTCGTTTCTTCTCTGCTGTACCCACTCAAGATCATATTTGATCCGCTCAGCTTCATTAGTGGAGACAAAGTTTATAGTGATATAATCATTAAACTCCGCATACGACACCTCTTCTCGCACTTTGCCGAACATGAAGTTGTCGATCGCTCTTGACAACGGTCCTCTAGCTGCTCGGGTTATCACATAGGCTGGGATCCGCTCTAATCTTCCTTCATTCGCCACGCACGCTCTCTTAGTCTCTTCTAAGAACACTCGCACCTCTTCAGGCATGACCCCATCACACGGCTGTATTCTGTCTATTGTATCGCGTATCTACCGGTGGTATACACGGGCTGTCTCCCGCCGATCGCTGCTCGCTACTATGGCCCCCCCCCCATCCATGGCCGTTCCCATTGCCAGTACGGCGGCTAAAGTCTCGGGCCTAAGTTCCATGTGCGGGTGTCGATCTATCGGTGGTAGCGTTGGGTCGGACCTCGCCATCTTCGTTGTTAGCGATAATGGATGCTAATGACCACCCTCTCCACTCTCGGATGTTCGGAGCAACTGATAGCAGTTGTTATTTTACAAATTGAACTGTGGCCGTACTCCCGATGCTGTGTCACTTGACAGCCTTCTGACCGCTGGGCCGCTTCTAAGAAATGTGCTACTCTGTCAGCTACGTCCTTAACTACTATGGTCGTTGGTCGTCTCTCTTGTTCTTGGGCCATATATTCTTATGTACTCACTGTTGATTTAATTCCCGATCCTGGCAGTTGAAGCCACTGAAGATTTGTGACGTGTCTATATCTTCAAGATTCACAACTACGTATAGGTTCTTATCTGAACTAATCGATTCTGGAGTCTTTTCCGTTTTGGGTAAAGCTTGTATGTATAGTTGCTGCGACAACTAACTTTACCGAGAATGCAAAAGATGGATATCAGCTCGCCTCGTAAATAGATGTACTGAACGATATTTGTATTAGATATCCAGGACTGATCTGACTGAATCTCAGAAACTGTAGGTAAGTTACGGTGGTCTTCCGTAATGTCCAGAATTAAATAGCACAACAAAACTATTGCCTTGAGGTTATCAAGGTGATGACTTTAATAATAATCCTAACTGTACACTAAGTAAGGGTGGCTTTTACTGCCACAAAGAAAAGATTAATACTTTATATAAGTTTGACTAACATTAAAACTACTTATCTAAACTGTACATTTCCTAACTAATATTGACTGCTATTACTCCCTGTCACGACAGGTCTGATATATCACATCAATCTAATTCTAACCAACTATATAGACCCAACGGACTCTCAACTAACTCGACTGAATTCTGACTCTAAAAGGCTCCTAATGCTCCTGATAAAAGGCAAGGTGGCCCTTTTATACTCTCCTGAGTTTTGCTTCTACCTTAATTCGGTAATGCCTAATAATAGATCCCTACGTAATGGTTTCCCCTCTCCATCATTCGCTCATAGGCTATCCATAGATTATCACGTCATTTTAAGCAAGTAAATCGCCGACCCTCCCGCCTCGGGAGGATGCTTTTCATCTAGCACTTGCGGTTTGGGCTGGTTCTGATTTGATGAGACCTGTCAGCTAACTAACAACATTACTTCATCCGTTGTTTTTGCATGTCACTCGGTGAGTGACATATAGTTGATATACAATTTCGTTCCTAACCGGATACGCTGTTTTTGATCGACACATAGTTTATACACAAACTTTGTTAGTGTCAATCGCTCCTACAGGACGCTACCTTGTCCATGTCTTGCCTATTGCCTATTGCGAATAAGCCTGTAGGATACGATGGTTAATAGCACATGAGCTGTATGATCTCATTGCCAGCTGGTGTTGTTGTAGTTTCTATAGGGAGTTGATGATTCCCTTGTCAATCAACCTTTTGACCCTATCCCTCAACCTTTTAACCATACTTTTTGTCTGTCTCGTCTAACTGTCTCGGTTACTATTTTCTAAACTATTGGCCAAAATGACTGCTGAATGTCCTGAAAGTGTGTGCCGATCCCGCATCACCACCTTTCATCTTCAACTATTGGCAGATATCATCAAACCATAACCGTGGGTCCTACTTTATTCTATCCTACTATAATTCCAACTCATACTAAATACGGTTATCATGTACGCGTTAGTTTCGTGAGAAACTGTTGTTGCGGCAGCACCAGTCCATGTCAACCAGTGCAGCAGCCCTCTACATACTACAGTATGATGCGTGCTACTCCGTCCACTAGCTCACCTGGTATTTTCAAATTATGAATTTCATCAAGGTCTCACTTCATTAATATAAGATGTCCACAGGGTCATGACTCCCCACCGGACAATCCGATATCTACAATATGTACTAATTCCCTTGTGCAATTATTAGAATATCACGTTTTGGTGCGCGAGTGCTTTATGCATATTTATCATGTGTTCGCGCATTACTCATATTACCATTAAACATGCCCGCTTCATTCGCTTTAAGGTCATGTGATGTTAGATTTTGTCAATGCCTGTTTCCTCGCGAACTAATAATGTCGTTGGTATGTACCACGATGAAAGGCGTAACTCTAAGTGGAATATGTGGTTGAATGTGTCTGTATTGATGGAAATCTGTTACTGATACATCATCCACAAGGGTGTCCTACTTTTTATCGCATACGTACCCACACACACGCACACCACTGATGCACCAACACATGCATGTACTGCGCATACCCTCACGTGTGTTACAATATGCGCGTGACAACGCGCGCGTGGTTCTACGCGGTTGCCCCTGGTCACCCTAGTCCAGTCAATCTAGGCCAAACATATTTTAACCCAGTACAAATTGCAACATAATCTTTTTACCTCGCCAAGTGTATAGGGGGCCATCATGTACAACATATCAAAAGTCCTCCAAAATTCAAATAGGGGAAAGCGTAAAATTTGCATAATTATTACCAGATTTGGGCCATTTCACCTGAAAAATCAATTTTTCTTTATTTCTTTAAAACCGGTATGTAATATATGTGTGACTGGGTATTTTTGGACTTTTTTTAGTAATAAATGAATACGATTGACATATTCTCCACAAATTAAATGTATTGTGTTATGCCACTTGCATGAATTTACCTAATACCATCATTGATATTGATACAATACATATTATATTTTATTATGTCACGGTATTGTGTGTTTCTAAGCTAAGCTAAGATGAAATAGTATGGCATAGGTACCTGGTTTCTACTAATTTCATCTTGCATCAATTATCCAAGTCATCTTCCTCAACGAGCGTTATTGAATTCGAGCAACTGAGACCCTTACAGTCTTCGCAGGCGGATGTGCTACTGAGCCCATGTTTTCTACAGGTGCATCTCTTTGATTCACAGCCAGCTTTGCAGCTGCATCTAAATTAATACAGTAAATCGTCAGGTGCTGCCAGCATGTCAGTCTTAACAGGCAGCATTTGGTGGTTGAGAACTTTCCAGCCCCATTCTGTTGGATCCATATCTCCAGCATCTCCTCTCCAAACTTGAATTTGATAGTACACGCGAAGACTGTGAAACTTTGCGGATGCGGGTGTTGGTGGTAAATCTCGTGCTTCAACATACTTGGAACTTTTTGCAACCTTCGCCCTGAATCGCTTGTACCGCAAAGCAACTAGACTATCCATTGAAGTGCCATTGTATAGAATAAGCATTGCCTTCTCACCTGCTTTTATCACGTCATCTTTATTCGCATTACTCATTGCAAACACTTCAGCAATTTGAGAGAGTTCTTTGCAGCACTGGATTTTGCTAAGGGATGCAGATTTTCCAATTCCATAAAGCCTAGATGTTGAGTCACAGCCAAGGATAGCATGGATAAATAACAGCTGTGAGCACAAACAGAACCCGAGTTTTTCCTTTGCCATTTTGATATTCCACAGTCGGGGTTTCTTTGCATTTTGCTTTGGCTCTGGTCTGAAAAATAGCTGACAGCCATTCATATCAGTATGGTATAGAAGCAACACCAGTAGGTCGGTATCGTCTCCAACAAGAGCAGTATTTGTTGACTTTGAAGCCAAGATAGCCGTTTGCGTAATTAAGATATCAGCATCACCGCTTGCCTTTATCGTTAGGCATCCAGCCTGTTCGAGAGATGAACTTAAGATTGATATGAACCGATGTTTGTTCTGCTTGTTACTAAGAAAATCAGGCTTACTCAGAGTTACAACTGTTTGCGGAGTCTGTACAACAGTTGCGCCTGATCCACGAGTTCGCCTCTTATGTGTTACATCTTTTATGTCTGGGCCTTGGTCATAACCATCAAAAACTACTGTAGCCTTTCCATATTTGCTTATGCAATATTTTACATATCTTTGACAAACATTTGCAAATGTCTCTCCACGCTGCCATGGAACACGGTGTAATAGAGCTCCTCCATCAAGCACATAGTGGACAGAATCTGGAAGGACTGCATCTTCATTTTGAATTAATTTCCACAATGCATCAGCAAGTGCCGGCTTATTTGCTTCCCATGGAAGAGATGAATTATCAAAGAGTGCTGGCGGATGAGTGCACAACTCATACTCAAAATAAGATGCTGGATTCCCTTTTGATCCATTTGTAGCAATTAAACTGAGTCTTTGAAATAGGAGTTGTGGATCAATTTGTACACATTCATCATCAATCTTGAGAGATGTTTTGGATGCTAAGGTAATAGCTTGTCTCTTTCTCTGGAACGAAATGCTTGATACACATTGGCCACACATCGAATTAATAATTGATTCTCCAATATCTTTAGCATCGTCAACATTGACTGATTCATGTGCAGACAATCCACTAACAAGTCCTCTAAGGGAAGGGTCTGGTCCAAATGGATTCAGTTCACTAAGGATTTTGAGAATATTGTAAGTATCATCCATATCACGCTTTATTCGAGATTGTGTGGAATCTTTGTGTTGTTCACTTGAATCACAGTTTACCCCAGAGAGCTCTTGCATTTTATTAACGAGGTCGTGCAGGGTCAGCTGCTCATCATCATTATTTTCAAGAAATGCCATTGTCGCACTAAATGCTCTTACTCTGTCCAAGTCTTCTGGCCTTCCATGTTTTTGGGATGAGCAGGATGAGTGCAGCTGAGGGATATTTTTCATGGTTAGAAAATTTACGCTGCAGCTTTGATGGTATACTGCATTGACAATGCATAAATCCGGTGTGAAGGCAAGCCGCCCAGCTACAAGTTTGCCCCATTCGTCTTTTCTCTGCTCACAGGCCTCGGCGATACTACATTGAAAGTCATGAGTACTTACTGGATAAATATCATAGCCACGTTTCTTTCCATCTTGAATTTTTGCAGGGTATCCGCATAGCAAACAATGTTCACTAAAATTGAATGTTGGACTTTCTGAACGGAGTGTTCGCATGGGTGGCGGAGATTGTTCAATTTTCTCTGCATCACGGGCAATCCGCTTGGGATCAATGAACTCCCGTCGACATTTTACATGAACCCTCTGTCCTACTTCAGCTATGACATCGCTTTCACAGGCTCTGATAGCATTGTTAATACCGTCACAGCCTTTAACTCGAAGCTTAACAGTTTGTGAGCCATTTTCTAGGCTCTGGTTACAAATAACGCATGTATCTAAATCCATGTCCATATTCTGATTGAATTATATAGAAATGTATTCAAATTGTGAGATAAAAGTGAAAATTAAAATGCAATTTATTTTAGATAAAATTTTAAAAGCGAAAAACAAAATTAAACTTACTTTAAATATAATTTTTTTAAATTACCCCGGCCCTGTGCATACAACCATATTTAATCTGTGGTTTGGAGAATGTGTACAAGTGGTTCAAGGCAATATTGCCAATTGATTACTGTCTTCCGTGACCATGAAATTCAGAGCTTAGACAACATTTCTACTTCGTTTATTTGCGGAATAAAGCAGGTAAGGGAAGTTTCATTATTCGGATAATGGCGGTAGCTAAATATGCGAATTTACCCACTTTCCCATCGAGGGATTTTGGAGGACTTTTGATATGTGACACCTGGCAGTCCCATGAATGCCGCAGAAAAGAAATAAATTATGTTGCAATTTGTTCTAGGTTAATTTGTAGTTTTACTGGACTACCCGTGTTCCCTGGCCCTTATGCGTGTACATCGTGCATGCGTGTGTGCATCTTTTTTTATGCACCCGTTTGTGTGTGGGTGTATGTAACATAATTTTGGTTTTGGTGGCCCCTTAAAAAAGAAGCCTATTTTTTATTTTATATTTTGCTAACGTAAATATTTTTATCTCAATTAATGTAAACGATAACTTCTGTTTTGTTTGCACTACATACACATACAACAATCATTACGAAGTTGGTACTTCGCGTGCAGCCATTTGTTGTAATTGCGTTCGTCCGGATCCACTAGATAATCTCTCCAGTGGTTACGGATTTCACGCAATGACATTGAAAATGGTTGCCATACTGGTACCTCTTTATATTGGTTCCATTCGATGCAACCGCAATTAATAGGCATAGAACCTATCGTTCTACATCGATCGCATAATTCAGATTCCATGTTATGTGTTTTGTTAAGTTAAAAAAACAAAGCTGTATGCCTTACTAGTCACGCACATTTCGCTTTTATAGCTAAAATATGAGCTGTCTGTAAAACTATCTTTCCAATCTGAACACACACTTATTTCGGCCACGTGTTTTTTCTCCACTGCTTAAAATTAACATCATTGGTTTACAAAACATTACTATTGCTCCATGTTTGAATGACATTTTTTATAGAAAACTGGAGTTGATGCGCAGGGTTAAATTACAGAGCACATCATATGGTTTCCTCTGTATTCAAATATGTCCGCATTTTGTCATTGTCACGATGTGAATACGATTAATTACGGATCTTTGGATCATTGTGGTACGCCTCGCGTGCCTAGTGTACCATTAATTTAAAAAATCAAAATAGCGATAATTGGGGATGGATGGGTGAGGGGTGAGAAGGGAACACGAAGAAATAATAACATATTTTTACAAAATAAATGTATTTTTTATTGACACGTGCATTTGTCTTATTTCACGATAATTAAAAAGAAAACATAGTACATAAATAATTATACATTAAATATGATCATTTTTTCTGTTTGTTCATAATCCTGTGCATCAGACGTTTCACTATCGCATCATTTTTGTCTCTGTTTCTTAGGGCCCATAATATGTGTTTCATTTGTACACCTCGCAAACGATGGTATAAGAAATATATGCAATAATATCAACAAGTTGACATCATGGCTGGTTGAACACGTACATTGCTGTAATAATAAACACACGCACGGTGTCCATTTTGTACATTTGATATCATTCTTCCATCAGAAGGGCATTTTCCATAAGGATCAAAGTATTCAGCATTTCCATTTCTACTGTAATAAACTGCCATCCAATGTTGTCCAGATTTATTACTGGGATGCGTGTTTATTACTAATGTGGCCGGGAGATATTTAATATGTGCAGGTACATTGTCAATTGGAAAAACACCGAGAAAGTGTTCATGTGTTTTATTGTCGCCGAATAATAGATCCTCTATTTCAAATGTATTCAACATATTTGTTAATAATCTGTTAATACGTTAAAGTCTGATCCAATTTCTATCGTATTATCAAATTTGGCATAGCAAATTACATTGGTTGTAGCGGCGAGTGCGTGAGCAAAATGGAAGACCACTCTTAGAGAACCAGTGCATGTAGGGTAGCGATGCTCTGAATCAGCTAGATCTGGCATACAATCCCATGCGAACAATGTGGTTCCATGTCTGACCTGAGTCTTATTTATCAGGTAGCCACTGTCTTTGAATAACGCCCCAGTACCGCTGAATAGTGAGAAATAAGCGTCCGAGTAAATGTCGTCACTAAACGAAGGACGTATTGGCGATGTTGTAACCTCTTCTCCATTTATATAACATGTAGCATAGGTAGTGTTATTGTTATCAAACCTGAACGGATTTTTATGTACCACACCATCATAGGCCTCATTAGGTACAAAAGCGAATCATACTCTAGTAGGTAGTTCACCAATAAATTTATTATCTCTATCGATGCTTATAATACCGCTAGGTGCTGTAAAAGTCTTACACACTACCCTGCGAATAGGATATTTCGTGCTTGTCTGTCTCAGAGTAACGGCGTGTGCCACTAATAAATCTGCTGATGGGATAACTTTGCGTACAAATAAGTTAGCCGACATTATTTTCAATTTAGGCCTCACTCCTTCCGCGGCCATAATGATGAACGCATCTTTACTCCTCTGTAGGCGTACTCTTAAATCAACGGAACCGAGCAGGAATCGGTCCTGCAGAAACATATCGCTGTATATGCGGCCTATTAATTGCACTGTTTTACTCTGCTCCATCATTCTTCTACGTGCTTGAAATCCTAAGTTAGTATCGGCGACATTATCAAATTTTCGATCCAGCAAGTTGTAGATGTGAGAATGCGGCATCGCTGCCATAATTTAGTAACGTCTCGATGTACTAGCAGTAAGCATAATTTTCGTTCGAGTCACTGACACGCTTTCCATTAAAAAAACATCCACTTGTGAGAACATCGTATGCAAAAGATTATTCGCAGGCGCTATCAGGTCATTCACCTCGAGTGTCTTTTCATCACCATTTCGATCTAGCTTTACTAGCTTAACTTTAATCGAAAGATAAGATTGGGTAAGATCTAAATATCTATCGGCAGACCCACTGATGTAAAACTCGATCGGTCCACTATCTGATAAACTAGATACAGGCTGAAACAGTTCCCATTTTGCAGACTCCAATGTCATCACTATGGGATGCATCTGAAAAATGTCTAATTCGCTCTTCGAGCACTCGCAGATATGATTAAGTTCCATGTTGATTGTTAATTAAAGATATCAGCTTGTTTTCTCTGCCATCTATTGCAACCCTTCCTCTTCAGTATCGCACGCATTGACTGAGCATTACCTGTATTATTCCTCTTTTTACGTTTAGGTTGAAGTGATCTTAAACCACCTCGCACCACTGTTACAGCTTCTGGTATCAAAGACCTGGCAACACCACGTGCTCTCGATTTTAATGCTGTTTTAACATTTTTTCCAGCCATTACATCCTCAGCTAGGCCGATTCCAGCACTAAGAGCTTGTTTACCTACAGATTTAGCCACATTTTTTGTGAAAGGTATTGCTGAACGTAATAGACCGCCTAAGATATTACCGAGTCCATGTCCTGATTGGTATCGTGCGCCTACAAAAACTGGAATACGTCCATGACCTGCTTGACTCGCGTAGTAACGAGCCAGCGCTGGTGCGTTCGTTCCTCCTCTAATCATCCCTCTTATCGTCCCTCTCATTATCGTTGTCATCGTCATCTGAAATTCAAACAGAGTACACTCGGCGATGCTCCGTCCTTGAATGGGACATTGGCACCAGTTCTATCTGTTATAAGTATTCCAATAGTATCGATGTAGTTCTTTGATGCAGTATGGTATTGAATATCAGGAAACGTCCACTGACATATATCTTTTCCTCCATCTGTACTATCAATGTGTATCACTCTGAGTAGCGGTGCAGAAGTATCACCTACCACACTGTGTGAGACTACATCGCAGTATATATACGTGGTCATAGGACCACCCTCACGATTTGAACGAAATGATTCTTTAAAGTCTATAGGTCCCATATGTATTTTTCCTCCTTCGAATCCGATTAAATTTGCTACTTCTCCACCTAAACGTATAGCGTAATTATCTTTAACTGTGAGAGAAACTAGATTCGCGCGATGCAAGTAAAAATTGAAAAATATTTTTTTGTGTCTAAATCTTGTCTTGCTCTCTATCTGGCAATTTAGATAGTCTACCATATTTTTTACGGCATAGTACCCTTTCGGCACATTGATAAATGGAGCTTCTGATTGCACATAATAATAATTTTCTCTTCTACATGAACATTTTTTACTGTCATTATTTGTTTGATCATTTCGCACATCTTTTCCCTGAGCATTTCGTGACCGTTTTCCCCGATCGGCAGAATGTGGATTACCGAAACTATCTTTTAAAACTAGTGGAAAAGCCGTTGTCTTTTCTATTTCTGACGTGCTAGCGACATCTTTGCTAATTTCTTCTGGCGCATCTCTATCTTTCTTCTTATTCTTCTTCTTCTTTATCTTCTTCTTAGTAAATGTGTATATTTGTACAAAACTTTCTGTCATGAATATAACATATTTTCTGTTTTCTATTTGATTGGGGTCAATGCGGTCTATGCTTCCTTGTCCATTTTCATTGTTAGGACGAATTTGATTGGGGTCGATATGTGTCTTAGTCGATTTTCCCCTTAGGTATAATCTGGCAACACCACTGTCGTCTGTTTTTCTACGCTACCATTTTATCCCATGTGGATCATAGCAATTCAAGACAGAGTTATCATCAATTCATAGAAAATCAACATGAGAGATCTAAAAGACAAATCGTTCCAACAATGCTATTGTTATATTTAACTGTCACCTCGATATTATTTGTGTATCACCATTATTTGAACTGTTATCACCAGTATTCGTATCGTCCAGAATACATAAATCGTACACCATGCTATACGAAACCGAATATATCCTTCCATCCTTTCATCCTATCTGACCTTCAAACACAATTAGAACATTCCCAAATATTTGGTGCCGTAACCAGGATGGAGGGATTTAAAAAACTCAAGGTGACCCGCAGCGCGCATAGAGGGCAAGCTACAAAACTATGGGACAGGGCTTCCAACTTCATGTTAGCAGAGCCCGCAGAAACTCAGCAATCCATCAATTCCGTGAGCAGTTTACTCGAGACATTCTCTTTTAAGCTTGACTTTCTTGAAACATTAGACAGTCAAATATCAGCCCTAATTGATGATGAAAACGCACTAGAAAATCACATAATCGTATCAGATGATTATATTACTGAACTCCATGAGAAACGATATAAGCTTGTTAAATTTATAAACACTTTCACTGCACTCAGCCCGACTGCAATTGAAACTCAGCGAGGGCCAAGTAACTTTCATATTAACCGGCTTCCAAAGCTGTCTCTGCCAAAATTTGGGATTCCTTCGCCTCAGTGGTACATAGTAATACATCTATGAGTACAGTGGATAAGTTTAATTACTTAAAATCTCAGCTAGTGGATGAAGCTTTACGAACTGTTGAAGGGCTTCCTCTTACAAACAATAACTGTCAATGTGCCATAGATCTATTAACAGAAAGATTTGGCCAACCTCATAAGATTATTAATGCTCATATGCAATCGTTGATTGATCTTCCATGTCCGTCTAATCAATTACACAGTCTTCAGCAATTTTATGACAGCTTTGAAAAGCACATTCGTGGTCTTGAGGCTCTCGGCAAGTCTCAAGATACATACAGTGACCTTTTTGTTCCGATTATACGTGTTAAGCTTACAGAGAAACTTCAGATGAATCTGGCTCATGAACATGGTAACTCTGTGTGGTCATTAAAGGAAATGTGAATTGCTATCCAGAAAGAGATCAACATTCTAGAAGCTGGAGAGTCAAATCAGCACACATTTGATAGCGAATTTAGCAACGGCATGGCAACTGCACTGCAACTTCATTTTATGCAGGTGCTAAACCAGCATTTAGACCAAACCACAAATTTATTTCCAGTGCAGGCGGTACTAATTTTATAAACAAACCAAAATGTGCATATTGCGATAAATTACATTCAGCTAATAATCAAAACTCATGAAGACCGTGTAGCTATAATTCGTAGGAAAAACTTATGTTTTAATTGCCTAAACTCACATCATGTTTCACACTGCAACTCAAAGTATCGATGCCGACATTGCGCATGCAAAAACCATACCAGTATTTGTGACAATCTGGCCCAGAAATCAATTCCGACTGTGTCATCAGTAGAATCTCTGCAAACCAGCATCAAATCGCCTAATGTTCATGCCACATTGACACCAAGTTTTCCGACAGCACATACTCGCCAATCCGTACACCCTTTGCAAAAATCACCTACAACACTTTTGAAAACTGCTGTAGCTATGGTCGAATCAGATAACGCGATGACTGAGGCAAACATACTCTTTGATGAAGGGGCACAAAGATCATTTATATCGATTGAATTAGCAATGAAGTTAGGTCTCAAAATGGAAAAGTCAGAGGTCATACATTTGTCAACATTCGGTGCCAAGTCTGCCGCAGTGAAACACGTCGACACCACTACAGTTTACATTATAGCAGATTCAGGTGAACGTGTTCCAATTAATGTAATCGTGATACCAACAATTGCAATGCCATTACAAACGTGCATCACGAGTGATATCTGCAGTCTTCCACATATCAGAGATTTGAAATTAGCACACCCAGTCGATGGTGATGATCATTTTGACATATCCTTACTTATTGGAGTTGACCATTACTGGGATATCATTGAATCAGAAGTCATCAGAGGACCAGGACCAACTGCTGTCAAGTCTAAGATTGGGTACCTACTGTCTGGCCCCATACCACATTCCAGAGCTTCAGAACATCAGACGATTCTACATGTTATGACACAACACAAAGATGATGAGATTGCCTTAGATAAATTCTGGACGCTTGAATCGTTAGGTATTCAGTCAGAAGAAGATGAACAGTCCCATGTAGATTTCCTTCATGATTATCAGTCTAAATCTATATGCTTTACAGAAGGACAGTACTGTGCTAAGTTGCCGTGGAAAGAGAGTCACCCTCCATTGCCTTCCAATTATGCTATTACAGAGAGCAGAACTAGACAAATGGTGCGCCGACTCAGTAACATCCCAGACTTGCTGAATAAATATTCAGCTATTCAGCTATTATTCAGGATCAGTTAGACAGAGGTTTTATTGGACAAGTGAGATCCACTAGTCAGCCAGATAAGGAACATTATATTCCTCATCACCCTGTATATAAGGACTCGCCTACAACACCACTCAGAATAGTATATGACTGTAGCTGTAGACAATCAACAACCCTTCCTAGTCTCAATGACTGTTTATTATCTGGACCTCCAATTATTAATGATTTGACTTCAGTTTTGATTCGGTTTCGTATGCATCCATATGGGATTACAACCGACATCGAGAAGGCATTTCTCCACATTGCTCTTGATGTAGGTGACCGTAACATGACACGTTTTTTTCTGGTTAAGTGATATTAACAATGCAGAAAGTGACTTTGACATTTATAGGTTCAAAGTAGTTTTATCTGTAGCTACATGCTCTCCATTTATTCTCAGTGCCGCGTTAAACAAGCATTTGAATCAGTCTACTCAGCCAATAGCCAGTATGCTAGCCAGAAATTTGTATGTCGATAATGTCGTGTCTGGTGCAGCAACCCAACAGGATGCTGTAGCATACTATAGAGAAACTATGTTAGTGATGTCAACAGGGAATTTTAACCTTCGTTCATGGGCGTCGAACAGTTCGGCCTTGCGACAACTTGCAGAAGCAGATAATGTGTTAGATCATTCTGACAATATTAAGATTCTAGGCTTAAAGTGGCAACTTTCTTCTGACATTTTAAGTTGTTCACCTTGTGAAATGTCCAGTAATGCAGTCTCTCTCACTAAGAGACTGCAAATATTAAGGGACATTTCAAGGGTGTATGACCCACTTGGATTTCTCAGTCCTGTTACTGTGAAGGCCAAGATTCTTATGCAATCTCTCTGGCAACTCGGTCTTGACTGGGATGAACCTGTTCTGGACAACATCGCAGCAGAATGGTCAGAGCTTGCAGTAGATATTGAAAACGCGCAGCTTCTTACATTACCGAGATGTTATTTTTCAGACTCATGTGATAGAAATGACTATTTCGAGCTACACATTTTCGGTGATTCCCGTCAGAAAGCTTATGAAGCAGTAGCATATGTTACAAACGGTGATAGATCAGCATTAGTGATGGCCAAGACTCGTGTAGCACCATTGAAACAATTAACCCTTCCTAAACTATAACTAATGGCAGCAGTAATAAGTGTTCGTCTTGCTATACACATTCACAACTCCTTGAACATAAGTCGCACAATCTTCTGGTCTGACAGTCAGATTGTCTTAAGCTGGCTGTCATCAAACAAGCAGTTTAAACCTTTCGTCAGTAACAGAGTGAAGGAGATTAATAAACTAACATCAGACTTAGCATCTGAATGGAAATACTGTCCAACTACTGAAAATCCAGCAGACTTCTTAACTAGAGGTTTAACCGCAGATAGATTTAGATCACTTGAGTGCTGGAAGAGTGGCCCCCCTTGGTTGACTGCATGGCAGACAGTTAACGTTACTGACAATTTGTCGCATAGTATTAGTGTGATAGCAGAAACCGACAGAGAAATTTCTACCCCAGAGCATATTCAGAACATAGCACATGTAACTGACACTAATGACACTGTGCATTGTATTGATATTCAGCGTGACAGTAACTTAACTAAACTTCTTCGTGTGACCGCATGGACATACCGTTTTATTCATAATGCCAAAAAGTCACATCCCAGAATAACTGGAACACTATCTGTTTGTGAGCTAGAAAATGCTCATAATTTCTTCGTGAAACAATGTCAACATAACTCTTATTCAGATGAGTTATTGAACATTAAGAGTGAATCCAAAAGCAGGCTACCGTTAGTAAGACAATTAAGACACTTTGTGAATCAAGATGATATTATTCGTTGTGGGGGGAGAATTCATAATGCTCCTCTGCAATCTTCTACAAGATTTCCTATTCTTCTTCCACGAAATGATCATTTTACATTATTAGTAGTCAGAGATGCTCATGTGCGTATATATCACTCTGGACTTAATGCTACACTCACATACATTCGGCAGAAGCATTGGATTCCGGCGGGACGTCAGTATATAAAGACAATTTTGCGTCAGTGTGTAACGTGCCATAGGGTTAATGGACCTCATTTCCGCGCACCAGATGCACCACCATTGCCGACTGTAAGAACTGAAGAGGCTCCACCATTCACTATTACAGGTGTAGATTTCACCAGTGCCCTATATATAAAATCGCGTCATGGGGAAGAGAAAGTGTATTTTCGCTTATTTACATGTGCAAACACAAGAGCGATACATTTGGAAGTTGTTGACGATTTATCCCTTGAAAGCTTTATGGAAGCTTTCCGTCGCTTTGCCAGCAGAAAATCCCTTCCTCGTCTAATGATGTCTGATAATGCGTCCACCTATCAAGCAGCAGCAGATAATCTCATTCACTTACTTCAGTCGTCAGATTTGAAAGACAGACTTGCAAATAACGGTGTTGATTGGCGTTTTATTCCAAAGAGGGCTCCGTGGTATGGTGGATTCTGGGAACGGTTGATAGGCATGACGAAGACAATGCTAAAGAAAGTTCTCGGTAGGACAAAAATCGGCTTAAGCACACTTCAAACTATTGTAACGGAAGTTGAAGCCATTCTGAATGACCGTCCCTTGAGATATGTGTCCTCTGAGTATGGAGAGGGAGAACCTCCTACCCCAACACATCTGTTGTATGGTCGCCAGATAACATCATTACCGCATCCGGACATCGATCTTCACGTGTTGAATGATCCAGATTACAGTGAGCATGCAGAACTCGGCAAGCGAGTAAGAGCCCATAGACAGATTATGCAGCATTTTTGGTCGAGATGGCGTCATGAATATCTAACAGCGTTACGTGAACGGCATCAAGCCAGTGGCCATAATGAACAGTGCATTAAAGTAGGTGACATTGTGCAGGTACATGATGATTCAAAACGCATAAATTGGAAACTCGCGAAAGTAGACTCTCTAATCGTAGGTAACGACAATCACGTGCGTGCAGCAAGCATAAAAACTGCAAATGGCTACACGACTAGACCAATTACTAAGCTTTATCCGCTGGAAGTAAACGATGATTCGCATAGCAACAAACGTCTCGTAGACACATGTTCAAGTACGGTAGAACCAGATGATTCACCTAGTGAACAGACTACAGTTCGTACCAGGAGACACGCTTAAGATTTAGCTCGGCATCGTATTAGAGAGTGGACAAACCTACTCTCCTCATGAGAACAATATTCTATGTTATTTGTTGCCTAGTTAATAATTATTAACACATTTAATTTAGGCATTGTCACTAACATCAAGGTCATTTAGTTTAACTTTGTTGACATCCATTTTCAGTAACTTGTAAATAATTAACATACTATAGTAATAATGCATTAAGGGTATTTTCATTACGTATTCTTGAAAGTTAAGTAGTTTTACATAAATATTTTCAAATTCAAATTCAAAGATATTCATTTCATATAAATATAAATATTTGTGTTTAATAGTTCACGCCCCCGGAGGATGTTGTGAATATAACATATTTTCTGTTTTCTATTTGATTGGAGTCAATTCTATCTATGCTTCCTTGTCCGTTTTCATTGTTAGGACGAATTTGATTGGGGTCAATATGTGTCTTAGTCGATTTTCCCCTTAGGTATAATCTGGCAACACCACTGTTGTCTGTTTTTCTACGCTACCATTTTAACCCGTGCGGATTGTAGCAATTCAAGATAGAGTTATCATCAATTCATTGAAAATCAACATGAGAGATCTAAAGGACAAATCGTTCCAATAATGCTATTGCTATATTTAACTGTCACCTCGATATTATTTGTGTATCACCATTATTTGAACTGTCATCACCAGTATTCGTATCGTCCAGAATACATAAATCGTACACCATGCTATGCGCAACCGAATATATCCTTCCATCCTTTCATCCTATCTGACCTTCAAACACAACGAGAACATTCCCAAACTTTCCTCCGCAATAGTAAGCCAACTCCTCGGATATAACACACTCGAGAGGCCCACTTCCCATTCGCCATCTAATGTTAATGGAGTTTGCAGACGTGTTCGAAATTCTGATATCTTATTGTCTGGAAAGAACTGGGTACTACCATTGCTCGGAAGCGTTATGTAAAACTGATCCTCGTTCATTCTGAGTTGAATGATGTATGGACGTCTTTATGCACGGACTAGGCAATATATACCCTAGACATCCACTCAAAAGCGATATCCATATACCTGATTGCCCATTTTGTATACTCAAATTCATGATACATGTAATGATTACGATATAAATTATTATAATTTGAGCTAGGTATACTATTTCTTCTTTCGGTACTCGCGAACCCATCATTCGCCACATGCTCTGATCCGATCTTCTCTCCATATATTCATCCATTGTCAATAATGTATAGTACTTAGTTCATTAACCCATGTGTTAAACTTAGCCGAGTAACCGAGCCACTTTACCAGATACTCGTGTTGTCCCTTTTTATTTTTTCTACTTTTAAGTATTTTTTCCACGGCATACTCTTTATCATTTTCTTCTATCACTTGCTGTATCTCATCACGATGAAAAGTACCAATAATCGAGTTACCTCCATAGTCTTCTAATTTATATAAGTATGGATATTTGTCTGTAAGCCCCTCACGCACCTTAAACAATTCACGACTCCATTGTCCACGATATGCTTTTTCAAATGGCATTTTTGCTTGTGATATTCTAACATGGTCGCCTTGAGTAGGGCTGTTTTTTTATTTGGAACGTTTCTTCGTCTTCTTTCCATATATATTTCTCCACGCGATTACCTCTGTACTATGGTCGACTTCGGTAGGAGCCATGCACGTACTGGAATGTGTTGTGTTATTGTATGCTGTGACTAAACTAGGTAATACATCGATATACTTTCGTGTATTTTTATGTGTCATGTATCTGTATATTAGACCCTTCAGTGTGCGTTGAAAACGCTCTACCATTGCCGCTTTCGTTTCATTTTGAGATGTAATGAAATGTATTCCATTATCTTTCAAATATTTTTTCATTACACGGTTTACATACTCACCCCCTTTGTCTGTTTGAATAGCGTGTGGGCGACGCTCAGTATGCTCCAATATTGTTTCTAACCCTTTCTTGATTGCTGACGACGTTTTACTAAACAGGCATTCCACCCATGCATATTTTGAAAGGGCATCAACTACGCATAGCAAATATAACACATTGTTGTTCTCTTTTGCCAGCATGCCCATCGAGCATAGATCTGCCTGCCATAGTTCATCAACGGCTGAAACTCTTATTTTTCGCCTGTCAAGCTTTGTTCTCCACAGTCCGTGTAGGGTATATACTTCTTGGTGTTTTAACCATTTGTTGATGTAGTTGCGGAGTATTTTACCTTTGAACGCATTATATAGCTTTTCTTTCCCACCAAAAGACGCGTAATGTTTCGGATCAAAATATACTTTCGCCAATTTAGCATCATTCATGACTTGTCTAAATTTACCCACATGGGAATTGAATGCCGCTTTTTCTTCCTGATGTCCGCTAGAGAACTCTTTCTACGTATTCTTTTGCTCACAGGCGTAGACGTGTACTCACTGGCGCGAACATCCTTTTCTGCACCATTATATATCTGCCTCGTCGTTTTCTCTTGCTCTACAAATCTGCGGGGTATGTTTAGGTCGTGTAACAGATTAAGAAACTTTCCCTCCGCTTGATCACGCATACCAGCCATAAGAGGTTTACGCCCATGCGCTACTACCTTTGTAAGCAGGTCGAGTACATTACTTTTTGGAAAAAAACGTACCCGCTATTGTCACTTCGCCCAAATCAGTAACGTGAAAACGTTCAGGAACCGAACGTAAAATATCAATTACTCCACTGGCTTTTGTCTTGTACATTTTTGGTATTCCCCTCATCGTACGTTCAAGTATTTGTGCGGGCAGTGCGTCGTAGTTAGTTATGGGCTGTAGAGGTAACGGTTGATATTGTTGTTGATGTCCTACGTTTGGGCATGATTCGCATAGTACATCCACCAATTCGTTCGAGCACTGTTTGATTACATCATTTCTGATTGAATGCTTTACTTTAGCCAAATATTGCAGCATAGGTAAATGGCGTTCCGTTTTACGTGATGCCATTTTTCTTAAGTATGTAAACGTAGCACCCCTCCTTCAGATGAACAGATGAACGGAGTAGGATATTGTCAGGTGTCGTCCGTTTCAAATCTAGGAGTAGATATGAGTGAGGTTCGCGTGTAGCGTCCTTATATGATTCGATCAAATACTTTGTATTGCCTGGGTACATCTGATTAGATAAAGAACGAATGGATGACGCATCACGTGGATTCTTAAACAATACCATGTAGTGACAGTTAACTGATAAGTCGCATTGATTGCGCGACTTGTGAAACAGATTTTGTGCGACAAATATTACGCTACAATTCTCATGGTGAGAACATTTTGTAAATAGGTCAGCCACATTCTCGTCGCATTTATTCATCAAATCGTCGAGCACCACCAATGTTCTGCAACTTCTGTCTAGTTCAACATTCACACCCTCTTTAAATTCAGCTTCTTTCGCCAAAGCGTTATACCCATATTGCCACGCACCATAGCAGTACACAATCCTCTGTGGAGCGGGAGTAATGGCATAGGGATCTCTTATTAGTGCTTTTATCATCTCAGTTTTACCGCACTGTGTTGGACCGCAGACAATCATAGTAAATGGGTGACGTAACGTTGTATTGCAGTCAAGCGTTGATGCCATAGCGCATCACATGTGCGTCGACGTATGACTACGAAGGTATACGCTCATGCGCATATATATATACCTTAGGCATACGTGGACGCGTGTGAACCATCACTACGATGTAATATGTAGTTACTCTTCTGCGAATACCTTATCAATGCTTGATGGTTAGCGAACATTATGAATTGTGACATCGGATACTCGTGACGTAAGAGAAATGCTATGTCCATTTAAGAATTCCCCGTAAATTATGAGAATTGCTACGATTGCAACGTCAGATACTCGTAATGCAGGAGAAATGCTATGTCCATTTAAGACTTGTGATGTAAAATTATGAGAAATGCTATGATTGCGACGTCAGATACTCATGGCATAGGTGAAATGCTATGTCCATATACGAATTGTTATGTAAAATTAGGAGAAATACTATGTCCATTTAAAAATTGCATCATAAAATTAGGAGAAATGCTATGATTGTGACGTCAGATACTGGTGACGTGGGAGAAATGCTATGTACGTTTAAGAATTGTGTCGTCATATAGACGCTACAGAGCAGAAATGCTATGAACATTTAAGTGTATGATTATGACATCAGATACTTGTGCAACGAATCCATGACATCTTTAAATAGTTACAAAAAATAAACACAATATTCAGTGAATATTTTGCCATGAAATTGAACAAAAAAACGTCTAACGGTGTTTTATTTAAGTATGCGCTATTCAGCTCACTCTATCATTCATTCATCTGGACCATTCTTCTCTAAAGAATAGAAATGGCACGCACCATCAAGTGCCTCTGTCAAGTGAAATGCGGGCATACCAACGCATGCGGAGGAGGCGGGGGAGTGAATAGCAAGTCGCTAGCAACAGATAAAGAGAGAGATAACAAGGTGCTAGTACTGAACAAGCGAAATCCGATTTTAAAACTTTTTTATTAATACAGACATCAATAATACATATCGTTACAAAGATATGAAAAAACACACCAAATACAAATATTTTACAAAGCTACGATTGACAAAATAAAACAATTAATTTTGTTATTTCTAAAAATAAAATAAAATACGTATATGATTTTATTAAAAATTATCCACGTGATTTAATGCTTAAAAACATTTAAAATAAAACTAAACAAATTAATATTAATTATAGCTATGGCGACAACATCTGTTTTTCATATATTACATCAACAATGTATCTATACCATTCCGTCATACACATATGGTACAGTTCAGTACAATGTTCACATATACACCTGTGCAAAAGTTAAGCACCACCCTATTTTTACGCACATGCGAGGGTATATTCATGTGCTATGAAGAAAGCAATAGCATAAACATTTATGTACCCATCCATCTTAGTGCAAGAGGTAATAATGCAACTAGAGGAATGCTGATTATGATGGTGGGGAAACACTGTATGTTTTTGTTTGAACTTGAAAACGAGGCCTGAATATGGTTACGTTGACACAACTGACAACTATTGCCCTACAGTTGACACACGTGGCTAGATTGTCATTAATGGTGTCTGAAAACGAAGTTTAACATCTGTGCACGAGTTTGAGACTGTCATTATTAATACCGGGTATATCCACCTTGTGCCTGGATGACGGCCTGGACACGACGTCTCATGCTGGTCACCAACCGACTGATACGCCATTGTGGTATTCGTTGCCATTCAAGATGGAGTGCGTCTGTTAATTCCTGTAGGTTCTGCACAGGAGGATCCCTCCTTCTCACCATGTTTCCCAGAATGTCCCAGATATGCTCAATAGGGTTCATGTCAGGGCTCCTTGCTGGCCATGGTAGGGTTTCGATGGCATTCTGGCGGAGGTTTTCATGCACAGCTCTAGCACGATGTGGTCGGGCGTTGTCATCCATGAATATAGGGTGGGTTCCAGGTGCATGATTTACAAAATGAGGGACCACAACTCTATCCAGTATGGAATCTTGATATCTTTGTCCATTTAGTGTTCCAGGTACAGTCAACAGATCCAGCTTACAATCAAATGAGATGCACCCCCATATCATAACGGAACCTCCACCAAATGGAACTTCTTCCATGATGTTACGTTGGTCGTACGCCGTGCGTCTGGACCTCCATACACGAGTTCGACCATCTGTGGCATGAAGCAGGAACCGACTTTCATCGGACCAGTGTACCCATCTCCAGGATCTCATGTTCCAGTGTCTTCTTTCGTTGCACCACCTCAGACGCTCCTCTTTGTGGTGTGCAGTGAGGAGAGGACATCTGACAGGTCTCCTAGCTTTCATGCCAGCAGCATACAGTCTCCTTTTGACGGTAGACATTGACACTCTATTGCACGTTTCCCATTGCTGGCTGAGCACTCTGCTGTTGGTGAATGGAGATCTCCTAACAAGGCGTACTAGGGCTCGATCATCACGGGCAGTAGTCTTCTTCGGTCTTCCAGATCTAGGCCTGTCCTTCACCTCGTTAGTTTGCCCATGTTTTGCAATCAAACGACTGATTACAGTATGGTTAATGTTCAGCTGTCTGCCAATCTCTCTGCATGACATACCAGTGGTATGCATGCCTATGATTTGCCATTTCACACGATCACTTAACCTTCGTCTTGCCATAGCGGTTCACAATCAAGAGCTAATTCTCTCTGTACAAATAAACCACGGTCATGAACACAAAATTCCTAATCTTGTCGCCTAAATCTGTATGTAATGTTCTACACCTCAAACTGGACTTTTACATAACTGAACACGTGTGCTGTTTCCCGCCACGCACGGACATCAAGCGGCGCGAAGTCATGCATGCATGTGCATTTCGGACTTGGAATTATGTCAGCTAACGCGGGGACAAAAAGTATGGCAGCCTAGTTGTACCATCATGTTTCTACGTTCTATTGTTTTTGCTGGTGCTTAACTTTTGCACAGGTGTATATATAGTAATGGCAGGCTAGTTGAGCGCAATATTCGGCTTTGTCCATTTCTAATAATGCTGCCTCATTATACAGTTCAAATTTGTCAATTAGATTAAGGGCAACATCAATCCCTAAACAAGAATGTTCACGTTGACTCGGATGATTTACTAGACATCCGTAACAATCTCGCACAACCAAGGAATGTATCTTTTCACACAGCATGGATGCGAATAATTTCTGACTAATCTTTTGCACATGATCCGTAGGGCAATAATGGTGTGGTGGCCCCATAGTTTTACAATAGTGACACAATTTGACGGTATCGTCATCGACGAGATTTAGTTCATCATAGCTTAAAACCTCATCAAGGTATATAGTGTCCATAGTAAGCATAGCGTGATTAGACATCTCTGCCGAATCACTAGTGGATGGAATGTTATTCATGTTCTCGCTTTTTCACACCGTAAAAGCACTGAGGTATCATGCTAAACAACGCGTCACCGCTCACGTCGGGTGGCGCGTAAAAGTTAGGTAATGCTGCCAGCAAATTACTCGCGTTCTGTTTCAGTAATTCCCACTCGTTGTCTTGCAGGTATAATCTGCAACGTGTGGCACGTAGTTCTGCGTCAGAGCAGAAAAAATAGCGTATGTCAATACACGGAAATTCGTCACAGATAGAAATACGAACAGAATTGTCCAAAGAATATGTAAATAGTACGCCTTCTTTTTGCGCGCACGTTTTACCGCGTCTTCAAGATCGGGTATGATCTGTAACAGCTGTTTAAACGCTGCTATGCTGAGATATAAACCACGTTTAGTGGGATAACCGTCAGGATGAAACTGCCGTAGATCGATACACCACTTTTCGCCAAAACGTATTGTTCGCGCTTTACGCGAATTACCAAGATCACACCAAAATGCTGAGCGATTTAAATATTTAAAGCAAGGATCAGACGACATCGTGGAGAACGAATAATCATAGCGTGAAACTGCTGCATTTATATATCATTAGTAACAATAACGACCAGCCGCACATGGATTGAACGACATCTGGTGCAAATACCATGCACACAATGGCGTACAGAGGAGCACGTGCATTGCAATGACGTACATAGACGCACTTAATTTGAATTTATGGAGCGCATTTGTTCGATCAATAATGTTCATATTCACGCGGTACAAGACACTGTCTTCTACCATCGCACACTTTATGAGCAATAACGTGCACGACCAACTTTTAACCATTACATGGCTGAGAGACTCGATACACTAAAGTCGAAGCGTATTATCGCTGGATGCACAAAATATTTTGAAAACTATCTGACTGTAAGTTCATGGCGGATGACAACAACTTTCAGTCATAATATTTTTGCGGTAATATAAGGCTTGTAATGCGTGCGATAACTAAGCATAAGTTATGAATGAGAACGACATCGATTAATGTAGCTTCGCAACAATAATATGCAAACCCAATGCACTATGTCTATCCCATATTCGGTTAATAAACCCTTACTAATTTCAGACATGAGTATAATTCTTCCAGCATTAATTTTGTCATCCCTTAAAGCAAACCGCATGCTCCTCATAATCAACGTACGCATCTTATCCTTATCAGCATTACACAGACTAGCAATATTTGTTATCACAGCGCGAGCAGCTTGTGCGGCTTTGGCGGACATGGATGACACCGACATTGTTTATGTACTGACTGAAAAAAATGCAATGTTGCTATTTATATTACGCTGGTGTAACCATATGGTACTGATGATAAATCTCCCAGTTTCAAAATTCGTTTTTTAAAGACGGGTCTGAAAATCTTACTGCTATTTACTGAATGAATTCTAAAATGATCGGTGTGCGTGATCTTTGATGGATAGCTTAATAGTATGCTATTACTATCGGGTAATTCCACCATCATTTATAATTTGTTCAATGGATTTTTTCATTGTGTCAAAATTAACTTGTTTTGATTGTTGGGTACCAAGCGTTAAACCTTTAACCTTCGTCACCTGTTTAACGATCGATGGATCGCCACGACGCTTCATTTCATAACTATAGTTTTTTGGACCGAGTGCACAAAAACTTGTTAATTCGTAATCGGAGGGGATTTCACTCGTCCAAGAACCTAGATACCCATTACGTTCTTGAATGGTCGGCTCACCTTCACGGGTACTAAATACCACCGAATCCATATCGTGATAGGCTACGCGGCGTCCGAGTAAGGACACGACTTCGTACAGTTTTATTCGGCCATAGGCTGTCACGAAAGATGCAAGAATACAGTTGGTATTTAATGGTGACTGAACGTACTCGTCATTGACCGAATAGGAGGCCATTAGAAGACTATCGTTCAGGAATGTAATGGATCCTACAGTTTTACTTTTATCATTAAGAAGGGAGTGAAGACCTTTACGTGTTGATATCATGCTATTCTTTTTATGATCACGAAGAGAAAATCGTCCCCACAAAATATTCAAACAGGATTTAGCAACAAAGCGCAAACCCGGGTTATACGATATTTTGGCAGGGTCGAGCTGTATTCCTTCATGTTTATAATAGTCAGCCACGTAATTCGCCTTTTCACTCTCACTAACGTCACAATCAGGATAACTGCTAATTTCTTGTTTAATTTTCAGAAAACAGTTAATGTATTCTGAAAATAACACATCGTCGCCATGCGGCTCATATTGCGATGACGCATGATAATGCCATACTTCATACATTTTTTTAATGACATAACCGTTGCGTATAGCGAACTGTAACTCTGGAGTGGTCCATGTTCCGCATAAACTGCGCTGTTCTTCCGTATGTTCGCATACAGAAGATTGTTAATTTTTTGCGCATTCATCACATAGTACACACATCAGGCATGAATTTATTCTAGCAGGTAGCACGGGAAAGTATAAATCACGAGGTGGAAGGACTTTGTATTTAATAAGACCAAAGAAGTCATGCGCCGTTTTCCCACTCAAGTCATCGCCTCTTAGTACCGTATATGACCCTTCTGGAAAACAACATTGTTTCATCACTGAAGGATACATGGAAACACAGTCTAAATATTGGAGCGTGGTATGCTCATCCGCTTCCATAAATAAATGAATTGCGGATGTACGGCCACCGAATAGCGCATCACATGGTGATATTGGATGTGCTAAGTCCAATTCGGTGATAAAATCATTTAGCTCGGAGGAATCAGCGACTTGTTTCTTAAAGTCGCATTCCCACATAATTCTCACTGTATATCCGCGCAATTCAAATAAAGAAAGGCGACATTGAAGCGCGGAATATGCCTCTTCATATGTCTGATCGCCATATGGTGTATAGGTCGTATCACGCTTATCACCGCAACAAGCAGACACATGTCCGTGGAATTTACAGCCTAAGAACTCGTAAAGAATATTTTCAGTTACATCAATTCCATCCACATTATGTCCGCATATTTTCTGTTCACCGCCATTTAGCGCATGCACGATTTGGCGACCCTCGCATTGACTGACCCATTCCATCCATTCTACACCCAAAACACTATAAGCACGTTTTGCTCTTAGTGGGAAATCAGGTAAAGTCTGTACGCTCTCAGGTCGAAGCCATAAAGCGCGATAGGCCACATTACACGCTCCCGCTAGCGTTATCCCTGTCACAAATGGGTTTTGGCCATCCGTCGATTCAGAAAATAAAGTCTTAAATCTAGACATGGCTAAACGTAAGACGGTCACGTCATCATTACAATATTCGATGCAATTTTTATCGACATCGTAGCGCTTGTGTCTAGATATCTGGTAGTTGTACCATCGAACAAATTCGATTAATTCAATCGCATTCATATTTTGTGGACAGAATATCTCCCTCTCGGGAAAGGGTATTACCGTACCCCAATATTGAGGCATGTTGAGCTGATGGGGGAAATGTTCCCTTTCGAACAGAAAGATTAAAAGCATCGCCCACCTTACATAATGAAAGGGGAAAAAAGTTAATGGAATCGATAAACCGAATAGTACCTACGTCAAATGAGAGAACTGAACGACCGCGCATGATAATATTTGTAGGTTTAAGATGCGGGTTAGTGGTTTTGCAAATGCATTGAAGGAGTAAAAGAGAATCATAGGCATGAGCGTTGTGAGCGATCACCAAGTAGTCGGAGAAAACATATTTTCTAGCGATTCGTTTACCGACATGCGCAGCCTTAACACGTGTCAGCCAGCTAACGAACTGATCTTGGTGCGAGAGAACCATCCACATCTTCACAACGTGCGGGAGCTGGAAGCTGCACTCCTCCCCGAATGGGATGCGATTCCTCTTCGTGACGTCAGGTGCTTAATTCGAAGCATGAGAAAGCGATGTACGGCGGTGGTTAATGCGTGCGGAGGTCACAACCGGTATTGACAGCTCAGTGTCATTATTTAAATTGGACCCTTCCGTTGAATGATGCCGTGATAAAGGCGCGATGCTAGCATTACAGTAACAAGAGTTTGTTGTTCAAATTGAAAAATGACCTATCAATTAAATAATTTATTTGAATCAATTTATTGTTTTTGTTAAATAACATTTATACAGTAATATTCTGTTGCTAAACTTTTTTGGTTGTGTGCGTGCGTGCGTGCGTGCGTGCGTGCGTGCGTGCGTGCGTGCGTGTGTGGCTTTCTCTGTATAATCTGTGAGTATGTATGTGTTGTCAAAAGCAGTGGTATCGTTTAGTAGTGGTAGGTGTATGGGTAGACTAGTAATTGGTGCCTGTGTAGGGGATAGCTTTTAGGGGTAGAAATAGGTGTGTATTTATCTGGATATATAATGATATGGTAGCTATCGCTATATCGGTGCAGTAGTGATGGCTGTTGCGGTATCATTCCAAAACATATGCAGGATACATACTCATATCGAAGTCTGATAGTTGATTGGTAGATTAGTATTCATGTGCAGTGACTAGCCAATCAGTATGGAGTACATGTTGACCATTACCCTGGTGTACACATCAACAACAGCAGTAGCCTTGCTCACGTGTCATATATTTCCTGGATCGGCCATGGCAGACTGTAAACACATAAAAAATGATTGGCTGACTTAAGATTTGAATTTCGAAGTCGAGTTTTTTAATTTCGAATTCGAGTTTTGAATTTCGCAGTCGAGTTTTGAATGTGTTCATTGCTAACCATGACTTATCTAATACACTGTAGACTGTATAGCCATTTCTTGCAGTACGAGATTATAATGGGGGCAGCAGGGACATTTGCTCCCAAGCGTAGATCGTGACCTCCAACCCCCGTTTCCTCAATCAATACAAATTTGAGAGAAATGCTTTGTGCAGGTTGTTTTTACAAGCGAACGGTAGCTGTCTGGACATCAGCTCCATTTTTGTTTGTAAGTAATGGCTTCAGATGATATGGTCCAATCTTGTTAATTTGTGGCTAATTTCATGCTGTCCTCAAGAATTAGTTAAACAGTGGACCTTGCCCGTTTTAGCTGTGCCCCGCCCATCACCAGCTATATGGTCCACCCACACACCGCCGTGATGGGATTGATCGATCCCCGAATGGCCTGCTCTCAATTTTCTGAAAACTATACATTTAAGTTGTTGAATGTGTTGTAACTAATTTGACTGGGTGCTGTTGTTGCCTATGGCAGCAACAGCACCTAGTCAGATTAGTTTCAAAATATTCAACAGGATATTTATTAAATAGTAAAGACATGCAATTCGTACAAGCATAGTTCATCTTCAACTATGTGTCCCTGACGTACTTGTCTACGCCATTCATGACGTCATTGATTGTGATGTCATTATATACGTCACGTAGTTGATTATGACGTCATATGACGGATGGATATATTACAAAAGTCCATTCCATGGAGGGCAAGTAGTCTGGTTCACACCGTGCATTATGCATATGGTCAGCTGAGAGGAGATAAGCCACGATTAGTTTATATGTTTGAATGGAAACCGTGCAACAGCCGACAGCTCCGGCTTCAAAGCAAATCATTTTCAATGACGTGAGTTCAGTAAATCGCAATCTGACACTTTCGGCTCCGTTATAGGTTTAGTAACAAAAATATATTATTTTGAAGACTATACATCACGTGAGAAAATACTGAACTCTGAAATTTCGATTTTGATAGTGTCATGCGCGTTCTAGCCAGCACATACAATATTTATGGGTCGGTAGTTTCTCAATTATTGCCAAGCATTAGTTATATGAACCCTGTCATTGACGATGTAATGGCATTAGGATATAGCTTATTCAATCATTTGGTAGTAGTAGTAGTAGTAGTAGTAGTAGTAGTAGTAGTAGTAGTAGTAGTAGTAGTAGCAGTAGCAGCAGCAGCAGCAGCAGCAGTAGTAGTAGTAGTAGTAGAAGTGGTGGTAGTAGTACCACCAACACAAGCAGTAGTAGCAGTAGCGGTAGTAGTCGCTGCCGCCGGCGCTGAAGCCGTGGTTTAATGGACATCAATGACACACAAATGCATACCTCAAATTGGGGTTTCTTACTCAGATTAAGATTATTGGCTTGGCACCCTTAGAATAGCCACATAGTGTATGGACATCGAAAACACACTTAAACAAGGACTTCAAACTGGTGTCCAACACTAAGATTTCTGACTGGTAAATGCAGGAATGCAAATTTCAAGAAGGGCGTGTGTGCGTGCGTGCGTGCGTGCGTTCGTGCGCGCGCGCAGCTCTCATCTGTCTATCGTATAGTATGCGGCTGACACACATCTTCCGACTACTCCCGCACGATTTTACATAGTAGTTGGTAAGCATGACAGCGGATTGACGTCGAAGACACACAGACTTCAGACTAGGGATTCCAATTCTGATTGTGATTTCTGGCTGGTCAATGTTATAGTCACACCGTGCAGGGACGAACGCACAGACATCAAACTGGAGTTTTGGTCTGGGATTACGATTTCAGTCTGTTCAATTTTAGTAGCGAGAAAGTACGTGCACGTTGATGTAACATAAACACACACTTCAATATGGAGTTGCTAACTCTGTTTAAGATTGCTGGCCGATCAAATCTTATACTCACTCAGTGCATGGACCCAAAAGACCACAAGTTACAATTTTCGCCTGATCAACAATAATAGTCACCTAATGCATGGACATCAGAGATACACGCGCACTAGACTTTTTAGTCTTGGCTCGGTGGTCCAGTGGAAAGATGTTTGGTTGCTGATGCTATGCGGAGTGGCAGTATGGCGGTTCGATCTCCCAACCGGGAGACGGTGATCAACAAATTAAACTAATGGGTGCATGACTGTCGGCTGGATAGCATGTGGAAATTAAAGCCGCACGTTGCCAGAGCGTCAATAAAAAAATGAAATACATACACGCACGCACGCACGCACGCACGCACGCACGCACGAACGCACGCATGTATGTACGCACACGCCAAACTGGTGTTTCCAACTCAGCTTAAGTTCCCTGGCCGGTCAAATTTACCGGCTGCACAGTACATGGACATGGAGCACGCACGCACGCACGCACGCACGCACGCACGCACGCACGCACGCACGCACGCACGCACGCACGCACGCACGCACGCACGCATTAATGTACGCACACGCCAAACTGGGGTTTCCAACTCAGTTTAAGTTCCCTGGCCGGTCAAATTTACTGGCTGCACAGTACATGGACATGGAGCACGCACGCACGCACGCACGCACGCACGCACGCACGCACGCACGCACGCACGCACGCACGCACGCACGCACGCACGCACGCACGCACGCACGCACACGTCTCCGATTAATATTGCTCGCTGACCACTGACCAACATTAGTAGGCACGCATACCATGGACATCGAAGACGCACAAACACACTTCAAACTGAAGTTTCAAACACTGCTTTAAATGATTTCTGACCAGTCAGGATTAGTAGCCACACAGTACATAGTCACCAAACACACACAGGCGCAGATAACAAACTGGAGTTTCCAACTCGAGTTGGGATTTCCGCTGATCAAGATTAGTAGCCACACAGTACATGGATATCGAAGAGACACAATCACAGATTTCATACTATGTTTTTCAAATCTAGTTTGTAGCTACCCAATGTTAAAAGCTAGATGGTACCGCGTACTTTTACTTTCAAGTCTTTGAAAATTCATGTAAAAAGTACAAATTATAGATGGCAAATGTTTCATGTAATTGCTGTGTTAATGACATCATTCATTATGTTACGGACATTCAATGATTTCTATATAAACAATTGCCTCCAACAAAACCAGAATATGCACAGTTATACTGTTACCGTGGCTATTTTCCAGTATGTAAAGTTTCCTGTTCATCCATTTATGCAGTCTTATGCATTGCTTCATAATGCGCACTAACACATGATTTTGCGTATCGGTTTCCAACAGCGAGAGAGTACATGGGAAAGAACTCTACATACATTATTGTGCAGTGTGTCTATGGTACGTGGACACTGAGGTTAAAATTATAAACCTCAAGCTGGAGTTTTCAGCTTGGATTATGATTTCTGCATGTTCAAAGTTAATAGCCACACAATACGTGGGTATAGAAGATACTCTAACGCATTTGTTTCTTCGATGACCTTAGACACCTTAATCCCTCTGTATAAATCACTTGTCAGTGCCCATTTTGACTATGCAACTCCAGTCTGGAGCCCATACGGACAAAATCTCATCGATGCAATAGAGAGTTTCCAGCGACGTACAATGAAGCAGCTACCTTCCCTAAAAGAAATGCCATATGAGAATATAGACTTAGAGTGTTAAAGTCGCTAACGTACCAGAGACATAGGGCAGACAGGATTGAAGTATATAAAGTACTTAATAATATATATGATCCTGAAGTAGCACCTGAATTAAAGCTATCAAGTGAAACATTCGGCCTATTAAGAGGACATAAACATAAATTAGGCAAACAAAGATCTAAAAAGAATATAAGACTTAAACATATTCTTCTAGAATAGTAAATATTTGAAACAATCTGCTAACCAATGTAGTTATTGCAACTAGTTTACATGCTTTTATAATAGATTGGATACGGCCTGCAAAAACACGATGTATTATTTACAAATGTATTATTTTAATTATATACTGCCCCTGATTAACGGAAATCACACAGTTGGCAGGGGTCCAGATGAAGAAGACGTGGTTATAGAAGACTAGAGCCTGCGACCACCCAACACCTGCTGAAACCTAATAAGTAAGTAATTTCACGAAATGTTCACAGACAGCGCATATACCCAAAACACCTTTACGTATGCTATGCTTTCTTTAAATTACCGAAGGAAAATTTGTGTATAGAAATTTGCTGATGATATTATTCACCAACGAGAAATATTTATGTCACACTTTAGATATTAACCAAAATTCCGTAAACTCGTATTATAAGCAACTGATGCAGGTTCAGATATAAAAGCACCAGAAATGATTACTATAAAGTAATCATTTCCGGTGCATTTATGTTTGAAACTGTATCAGTTGCTTATATTATGAGTTTACGAAATTTTGGTAATTTCTAAAGTGTGTGACCTTTTGACTTAATTTGGTCTATATACTGGTTTAATCTCCATATTAAGCCTACAATAAGGCTTTCGTGGATGGCCTTGAAGCACACCTTTTCAATGGTAAATTATTCTCATGTGAGGATTGATTGAAAGGTTATGCCCGAATTTGTTTCCAATACCACCAAATAATTATTACAGAATTGGCATCTGCATTATCATATTACAGAGGCTATAACTACCATATAGCTACTCACTAGGAGAGTCTATCGATTTAGTTTATTAAGTAAAGGCTTTGATCTCTAAAAACCTACCATGAAGGTGTGTCATCCATCTGGGCGACTGGGTGGTTTTAGCTATATCACACCAATCTCTAGCTGATATCCATCCACACCTCGCTCGTCTGGGAATCGATCGATCCCTGAACACCATGACCATCAATTTCCAGAAAACTATACAGGTAGCCTGTTGAATATTTTGAAATTAATGTGACGGTGTACTGTTGCTACCAGTACCGTCGCTACCTCTGGTAGCAACAGTGATCATTCAAATTAGTTTCAAAATATTCAACAACATGTTTATTAAATAGTAAAGACTTATAATCCGTACACCAACGCTTAGTCCATCGTCAGATAAAGCGTCCGTGATGAACTTATATACATCATTCATAACGGCATTCATTATGATGCCATCCTACATGCCAGGTAGTTGATTATGACGTCATATGATGGATGTAAAGGTCTATTCTTGAGAATTTGACTTCTGGCAAATGGACTATATAACAGGTATGGCTTAACAATCCTGGCCACAATCTTGAACTTATCAAAATGCTCCAAGGTCGCACGTGGTCATCATTCATATTTGAACTCAACGAAGAAGAAACTAGAGACGCCAAGTCAAGGTTAGCAGCCATACATCTGCAGGACTAGAGGGCTGATACCATGAGCAAAAGCCGGGAGAATTACAGTTCATGATCGAAGCAGATTAGGGTATGCTCTCACTATCTGCCTACGCAATGCTGTCGTGGTGGGTTAGACATAGTTGGATATTACATCTACTTATTTAGTCAAAACTAAATTAAAATCTAGTACTTTTAATCCTTTTAACGCGAATGTCCAAAAACACGAAAATCCTTTACAATTTAGCAATTATTGTGCTGAATATTTTAAACCAATTCTTCAGGAACACATTGCTGCCTATGGCAGCAATATGTTTCTGCCAAATTAGTTTCAAAACACTCAGTGGTTTCCGTGTATGGTTGCTATGAAATTGGGATTCTGGGAAATCCGGATTCAAGTGGATTAAGCTAAAGTTTGTTAATCTTTTACGGACAGACTGACCGACAGATCGACCGACATACTTATACTTATACTAGATGTCAGTAGCAGCTAGAAATTGACAGTGATTATGACGTCATCATTTAGCAAATATCCTATTGCCAGAGTATATTGGATAGGCTACAGCATTGGATCGGATGTTTATTTTGGAAACTATATCTGGGTCTTATGAAATTCTGGATATATGGAGGAGATCTCAGAAACTACTGGTCCGATTTTCACAAATCATAGTATAAGAAAGTGTGCGACCATACACGAGGATTCGAAACCTTTGGCAATGATTCGAAGAATATGGATGATCCCAGGAAAATACGCAAAAACGTTGCAATGTGGCAAAATATCAAAGGGCAAGGGGTTGCAATGCCTGGTTACTCTTGGTGAGTTTATATGCTGATAAAGAATCTCAGACAATTTAAAATCACAAATGCTGATTTATTGTTGCCTTACATGAACATACATCTGCGGAATCATTTTACTTGTTGGAATCATCCTCTGGAAAAAACAAAATAACATGTTGTTAAAAGTATTTCAAAGGGATGAGTTTATGCAGTTGAGATTTATATGCTGTTTTCTAAAGCAATGGGATAAAACCATGTCAATAAACTGACTGATAAACAGATTGATAAAACCACCGATCGACATACCAACCGACATACCAACTTATATAGTCTATGAGTCAGACCGAATTTCATTACCAAATGGGAGAACAAATCCCACTATGATTTTGGTTAGCCCGATATCTGAAGTATCCAAAATCAGTTGACAGACTTCTAGACAATAAAGCTAAATGCATGTTTGGTGACAATCTTTAAAAATTTCACCAAGAGCAAGGGATCAGATAAACTCTCATAACGCACCACTGGAATGGCCTGTGCACGTGCAGTTAGGTTTTAAATGTGTGTAACTACATTCTACATCCAACGGTATTTTGTTTTTAATATTCATTTCGCTTTATCTGTTCAGAGATCTAAGATGTCAGTGGAAAACGTTGTCTTTTAATTTGGGGGGGGGGGGGTGTCATAATCGTTCATAAGTAGTTTCTAAAGTATCCATAAAAAGTATTACATCAAGTTATTTTGACTTTATAAGATTATGTAGGCACATTTTATTACGTATACGTATTAGCAGGTTTTTGCCTTCTTGGAGTAGGTTAATACCTGATCTCAGAAAACTTGATCTAACACACCATAGAACTTCTTCTAAAAGGTTGAACAAGGTCTATCATAACCAAAATAAGTTTCTGTAATGTTCTTTATGTCATTTTTCTATTCCTTGTCAGCTAGTTAGTTATTCCGTTAGACAGTTTGTCAGTCAGTCGGTCACAAAAGCTTATACCAGGCAGAATCTAGAAACAACTGATCCGATTCGGCACTCAAATGTTAACACGATAAAGGAACTTGCCATGCAAGAGGATTTCCCAATGCTAGCCCTGATTTGGATAAAAGAGCATGGATCTGAGTCGGATCAAATGCTGGATATATGGATTACTCAGAAACTACGGGTCGAATTTATCTCGGATTCATACACATGATAAGGTGTGACGATACAATCTGATTCCACAACTTTGGGTCTGATAAAAAAAATCTGGTAAATGCGACACAATTGGAAACTCACTAAAAATTCTGAAACATCTTTTGCTCAAAGTTTTAACTTAATCTTAATTTACCTGTTGTCCACCAATTCGATTACATTAAGAATACATCGTTTATTATCGTAACAATGTTTCATCCTTATCACTATCACTGATATCTTGGCAGTTGTCCTACTCCTCCTCCTTCTCCTCCTCCGCCTCCTCCATATGTTAGCTCAATTTTAGAGGCTGCATGCTGGTGTGGGGAGGAAACCATTCTCGACACATGGGCAGTCAGCATTTCAACCTCTAGAGCACTTATATAATATGGATGCCAATACAACCTCTGTGTCTGAGGCTCCTGTAAGCAATACTATTTCTAAGTGTCCCTTAACCATGGACCAGCCATGTCCTTCTGCTGCCGATGTATCTCATGGCAATCTCAATCAAGACATCTTCTCCAGATGGCAGTTTTGCTAGTTCGAAAGACTTGTGTGCAGTTCTAATACATCCTTACATTGGGGCAGGTGCCCAGATAAAATATTGTCCTTTCTTACCTGCGCTTGTTGACCTCTTCGATATGTGTACGTGTTTAAACAATACATGCTACAGGTGACTGCCGGTATCGTTTCGTTCAGCTTTGACACACTACTCCTGCCAAAGTGTTATACAAGCTTCCATAAATATTTCGTTCTTGTGGATCAAATCGATTGCATATATTCTACCCTGGCCAGTGAGGGAACTGACGTCCTATCACATCATATCCCTGTATGAGCATCGACTGATACTGTACATATCCATATCCAGTATTGTGCCAACTCGTCAGATATCAATACGTCTGATCTGATACTTTTACCAGATCTTATCACGATTCCGGTCCCAAAATCTGAATGTAAACCTAGGAGAATCATAAATACATAAGTATCCTCAGAAATCACAACGGGCTTGGAATAAGTAGTAGCTGTATCTTTAGCATGGAACAGCATCTTTGTATCCGCTTCTTGAGGTGTAGCTTCAGCTTACCAGCCTCTGTCCTTTGTTATCTGGAAACATTGTTCGCTAAAAGTGGCCATTCTTTTAGTGGCAACTAGTTTCTCTCTAATTAACATTTTTTTTTAGTCATCTGCTAGAAACATAGTAAGCGTGTTCTTACTTTCTGTGCTTGCCAACATCCCTTTCCATTTCTGTATTACATGTCCTAGGTTTATCTGATGAAATACGATTCCGTGCTTAGAACCAAGATTAACTAGCTCTTTAGCTCAGCAGCCTTGATAAGCATTGATAAGCTGTGGTTCGTAGAGTTCAATCACTCGCAACACGTTGGGTAACACTGTCTTTCTGTAAGGCACTGAATGCTTGGTTACAGAATTATAAAATCAGAAAACCTCCTAATATCTACAGCCGTATCTTAAAGGCTTCTTCTAATTTTTCCAGTGATTTCAAAAAGCCAGTGTTCCTATTCGGTGGTGTTTTCACATCAGTTAAAACGCTCACAAGATCTGATGGTTGGTTTCAAAGAGGATTGGTCGAGTTGTTTTTTACCATGTCGATGCTCGATGCCTCATCATCTTCATCCATCTGTATTCTGGAGTGTTGTAGGTCAGCTTGGCCTAGTCCTTGACTGCGTGTATATCAGTTCCCAAAGTTGCCTTACATACTTGCAGTCACTGGCCTGTGCTCAGTCGTTAGATAAAAGCAAGTCACAGCGACTTATCTCACTCTAAAGTCTTTTGAATCTCCAGAAGGTTTGAGTATCTTTTTTAACTGTTTCCTCTACAGTCTACAGTTTCGTCCACAGGCAAAATGGTTTGTATGCGTAAGCTGGACTGAAAAAACACCATTGAACGTGCATTTTCGGCATATGTCATCCAATTGGGTCCTATGGGCATGGTACACCAGTAGGTATATAGAAAGGTGCAACGTTCAATTTGGTCATCTGGCCATGATACACCGGTAGATATATAGAACAGTTAAACATCCAATTGGGTCATCTGGGTATGATACATCGATAGGTATATTGAACAGGTAAACATCCAATTGGGTCATCTGGGGATGATCACGGGTAGGTACACAGAACAGTTCAATGTTCAATTGGGTCATCCGGGCATGATACACCAGTAGGTAATATAGAACAGTTCAGCATCCAATTAGGTCATCTGGGCATGATACACTGGTAGATTATAGAACAGTTCAATATCCAATTGGGCCATCTGGGCATGATACACTGATAGGTATATGGACCAGTTTAACATCCAACTGGGTCATCTTGGAATGATGCACTGGTAGGTATATAGAACAGTTCAACATCCAATTGAGTCATCTTACCATGATACACTGGTAGGTATATAGAACAGTTCAACGTTGAATTGGGTCATCGGAATATGATCGGTAGCAATACAGAACAGTTCAACATCCAATTAGGTCACCTGGGCATGATACATCAGTAGGTATATAGAACAGTACACCATCCAATTGGGTCATCTGGGAATCATTCACCGGTATGTATATAGAATAATCTGATGTGTCCATTGCGAAACATTAAGGTATCAGGTACCTGATCCACCCTAAATGCAAGTACCAGTCACCTTCACAAATAGCACATACCAAACCAAGCATTTTTTCTATCACACCATCAGAAGTCATCCAGAATGCAACCAATTGGACACTTTCACATTTCTGAACATCAAAAGTCATCCCGAAACAGGTCTAAAAGCTTCTTTCATTATTCGATATTCATGATGGATTCAAGGTTACAATACATAGTGTTTCATCCAAATTTTGAAGGTATGTATTATGGTTCACATCCAACCATTAACTGAGTCCCGCCCAAGTAAGTCACATCAGGACCTAATATGTGAGTTTGTGGAGACAGACGTCTCATTTGTAGCTGTTTTGTATCTAACACGTTGTCAATTGCCCTCCTCCGCAATCAGTCCAAATTGCGTGTCGCGTAGTTGATTATGACATCATATGATTGAGTGAGGATATAAATTCATGAACTGCTAAGATGATATTAAGATACGTTTGTGAGCAAAGGATTCTTTATAATTTTTTAACATATTTTCGTATAATATATGATATTTAACACAGACTACAACATTTAAAATATTTGCAAGGTACACAAAACTCCTGTAAAACCTTGATTTAGCTATGATACACTTCGTTGTATTATTAGAAAGCATTCTGTGGTGTGTGAGAGCAGGTTTTCCGAGGTCAGGTATTAGCCCACACCAACAAGACCATAAAACTGCTAATTTGTATAGTAATAAAATATACCTATAGACTATAAAGTCAAAATAACTGTTTGTGTATACATTATAAACCACTTTAGGTGACCTACGATGTAAATTAGCCTAAATTGAATAATTATTAATTGGCGTGCATCTCATAAAGACCGATTATGAAAAACCCAGTAAAAGTACCACTTTTTAAGGACTTCTTAGCAAGGAACATGTGATCGAATGAGCCAAGGAAAGATGTGACTAACCGCTCGTTAACGTCCAGGAAAAAGCCACTGAGCTCAGAGGTTAATTACTTACTGTATATATATATATATATATACAGACTGTTGATGTGGCTCACTCTCAAAGATAGTGAAGAAGAATGATTGCGGATGCGGACGTCTATTAGATAGTCATATATATATATATATATATATATGACTATCTAATAGACGTCCGCATCCGCAATCATTCTTCTTCACTATCTTTGAGAGTGAGCCACATCAACAGTCTGTCTGCGGATACTTCCCGGCAACTCCAGAGTTCCTCATCTGTGATGCAACATTTACAGTGATTGATGAACTTTTTCCGTACCGATGACTAATAGGTGCTCATTTAACTGTATTCTCATATTATTGTGTTTATTTGTTTCTCTACAGGTACTGAAGACTAATAGGTACCGACCAGTCGTCTGAGACCGCATTTTATAGTTTATTTCTTTACTGTCTGTAGTATTTTTATTTCTGTGCTCATGACTAACAGATAGTTAGTTATATATGGTAGAAGCCATCCTAGTTACTTGTTTTATTTATTTTATATAAAATACTAGAACCACAGTATGCTAGGATACACTATACAGCAACAATAAAACAGCACCACCTTTTTCCCCCAGCATCACTTTTTCACTGAGGTCACTGCTCATGTTCTCATTATGCGAACCTGACATGTGATCGACTAAACCTGGCTATTTCAGCTCGATAGGATAGGTTTAAAAGTAGTCACGGACATCCACTCTGTAAGAGTCATTTGTGTAAGCCTCTTTTCCGGATGTAGTGGATATATAACACCGCACACTGGCAAGGTTGTGTAAAATTTGCCAATTACCTTAGGGCCTTCTTATTAATACATGAGTGATTGCCTCTTTCTACGCTCCTACAGCCGCAATGCTTATCAATTGTCTGGAACTCCCATCGCCGCGTTGGTATGATCCGACTCCAGAAACTATTCGGGTTTCCGAGCGGTGAAAACCAAAGTGTCGATTTTGCAAACACCCCCTCTGTATCTTCGGCCAAAGTAGGAAGCACTGCGAAAACATTATATTATTTTAACTGGCCAGCAGTGTATCTCTGGGCATCTTAACATATCCCTAAAGACAGGCAAATGCTAGCCCATCACGCAGGTGATGGACCGGACACGGATCTCCATCTAACTCTTTAAAGTGACTGGGTGCGGTCTAGGAACCCACCACGCCCTCATGGGAAAGTCACTGACTCCACACCATAAACATATTTCCGCTTTTCAAATGCTTATGTAACTATGACTCGTCCTAGTGATCTTGTATGTGGTTATGGTGTGTTTGGTAACAGGATCGTTATCTGATTCTGAAGCTAACACACTGTAGCATGCCCGTACGCTATTTCTCTGAAGGGGATGCTCCGTAAGGTGTCCATATGGATACCAAGCATCTTCGCCGTCAGGCTCATGTATTAAAGATAGGTAGAAATTCCTGCCACTTGCGGCCAAAGCCTGGACATGGACCAAACAACTAAATGCTATTTTAGGATCTAGCCAAAGGACGGCATAAATAAAGCGGCAACTACCAAAACAGTATCTTTAACCTACATAAGGTGACGGTGTTGAATTCTATTGAAATCATCCACCCCATCTTCACGTAATACAGCGTGCATCACAATAACTTATAGTTTCACTAGGTTGACTTGCACTACACACTTAGCATATGTTTGAACAAGAGAGTGACCCTTTTTGCCAACTCTCCTCCTCCACTTCGGCGTTGAAGGCATTTTCCTGTGATGGAGGCCCAGGCAAGGCACTTTCCTCTCGCAAATAATAATATTTTGTTAGGGGTATAATGGTTTATATTAAACTTAATAAGTGACCCGTTAGGACTCTCCCTTGCAAGGACACCTTACGGATATATAAGGATCGGTGAGGTACGTCTGACGAACCCGCGTTAAACAAGACACCAACTTAGTTCTATGTACTATAAACAAGTAGCATTGTTTGTTGTATTAATTACTATTTGATTATGTCTAGACTCCTAAATTGAGTAATGGACCACCATACCGGTGAGACAATGAGTCGGGACGAGTTGGTGTGGTTCATTCTCAGTGGCAATGGTCGCACGGCCCCACTGGAACATTATTGTTCCACCGGCTCTAGAAGTCGGTCTTTGTATTTTCCGGAGAGTCGCAAAACGAGATCCGTAACCCCGAGAATAACTGACACTAACCAGCCATCCCGTGCATCATGGATATACGGGTGCAACAGAATGGAATAGATGGAAGGACCAGTGTGCACCTCCGGAGGCTACATTAACCTTGATCTGGACCCAAAAACTAAATGGTAGGATAGGATCTAGCAGAAGGACTGAATAAATAAAGCGACATCTACTAATTGACTATCTTTGAACTTACATAGGGTGACGGTTTTGAATTCTGCGGAAATCATCCACCTCATCCTCAGGTAATACAGTGTGAATCACAGTACCGTATAATTAGGTTAACACTTTTACATATCATAGTTTGAACAAGATATTGACCCTTTTTGCCATCTCTCTTCCTCCGTTTCGGCGTAGTAGGCATTTTCCTGTGATGGAGGCCTGCACGAGGCACTTTCCTCTCGCAACAAATAATGTTTGTGTTAGGGGTTAATATAGTTTATATTAAACTTTCTAAGCAGCCACGTTAGGACCCTCTTTTGCGGGGATACCTCACGGATTATGATCGGTGAGCTACCTCTGGCAAGGACCGTGATAACGAGTCATCAACTTGAACCTATGTACTTAACTTCTCTCTAGTAGCAGCAGCAAACGAGTACCTTTGTCTGTCTGTTACCTTGTATTTAATAATGTTTTTAATTACGTCCGGGCTCTAAATGGAGCAGATGGACCACCACACTGGTGACACGAACATCCGGGATGGCCCCACTGGAACATGAACGTTCCACCGGCTCTAGAGGTTGGTCTATGTACAATCCGGAAGCACGCAACACCGGATCCGCAACCCCAAGCTCCGCAGCTAACCAGCAGCCTCGCCCCAATGTACCGCGTACTTACCGTGTGGCAGACCAGCGCACACAACTCTCTAAAACAACTTCACAAAGATAACTGAGCAAAAACTAAGCATGCACAAAATGTAAACAAACATGTGTTTTAGGTCAATAGTCAAGAATGAGGCAGTGTCAGTCTGCGCATGCGCGAGGTTGGGGCTGGCATCCGGCAGACTTTCACCTGTCTACCTGCCCAGTATGGGCACCTTTCTTTTTAAATCTGGGGTTATTGAGTGAAGGTCGATATTTAGGAAATATCATAGTGTTAGGGAGGTAAATATATCCCTTGAAGTGAAATTGTCCGTTGATCCCCCCCCCCCACCCCCACCCCTGAAAGGTGCTACTGCGGTAACATGGCCAGCGCATGTTAGCCATATTAGCCAGTGATACTGTGTTAACATGGTCAGACCATGTTAACACGTTAGCCATATTAGTAAGTATAGCACACTAGACTAACATTAGACATTATTAGCCAGTGATACTCTGTCAAAATGGTTGACCATGTTAGCACATTAGTCATATTAGCCAGCCCTACTGTGCTAACATGGCCATAGCATGTTAGACATATTAGTCAGTGAAACTGTGCTAACATGGTTCAACCATGCTAGCACGTTTGCTATATAAGAAAGTTGTACTGTGCTCCCATGATCAGACCGTTGTTGGCGCGTTAGTCATATTAGCCAGTGATACTGTGCTACATGGCCAGGGCATGTTAGCACGTTATCCATATTGGCCAGTGCTACTGTACTAACATGGTCAGAGCATGTTACCACGTTAGCAATTTTAGCCACTGCTACTGTGCCAGTGCTACTGTGCTAACATGGTCAGACCATGTTAGCACTTTGGCCATATTAGCAAGTTCTACTGTGCTAACATGGCCAGAGCATATCAGTACGTTAGCCATATTAGAAAGTGCTACTGCGCTACCATGGTCAGACCATGTTAGCGCGTTAGCCACGTTAGAAAGTGTTACTGCGCTAACATGGCCTGAGCATATTAGCACCTTAGTCATATTAACCAGTGATACCGTGGGAACGTGGTCAGAGCATGTTACCACGTTAGCCATTTTAGTCACTGCTACTGTGCCAGTGCTACTTTAGCCATATTAGCCAGTTCTACTGTGTTATCATGGCCAGAGCATGTTAGCACGTTAGCCTTATTAGAAAGTGCTACTGCGCTACTATGGCCAGACCATGTTAGCACGTTACCCGTATTAGAAAGTGCTACTGTGCCAACATGGTCAGACCATGTTAGCACGTTAGCCACATTAGCATATTAGCCATATAAATTTGTGCTGATGTGTCAATTATGCAATTGCGCGCCTTAATGCGTCGGCGGAGGTCAAATTCGGTAGCTATAACTGTAATTTCATTTTCTTAAAATATTTTCGCTAGCTGGTAGCCGTGGTCAGCAGCCTGCTGCTGGTCAACCGCTGGACCGAATTTTGCTTGCAGACGAACGTTGCACTTGCACAGTACATCTTGTTACTGCCGAACTTGTATTTATTTATATATCCTTCTTCAGTTGTTCAAAGGCCTCCAAAACCTGCGAAAAATCACATATTTCGCTAGGACGGTGCTCGTGGTCAGCAGGCAATTTCCCAGGAGTGCGTCGGAATAATTTAATAATTTTTACAGAATAAAACTCAGAAATAGACCTCACCTTTGCACAGCAAGTTTTTTTTCTAGCGACCATGTAGTTTTGGAAATATATTACATGAAAGTGGAAAACAGGTTTTAAAAAACGCTGGCTCGCTAGGAGGTGGTCGTGGTAAGTAGGCCATTACTCATAAGTTACTCGGCCTATTAAAACATGCTTTATAGACTTATATTTAGGCGACATCCTTACATTTGCACAGCGAATATAGTGACAATCGCCCCAGTGGTTATAGCGATATGCTACATCAAACTTATTTTAATACGGATTTTCCCAATCTGGCTCGCACTTTATACCCAACCCAAACAAACATTTATATTTTTGGTTGACTTTAATTACACAGTACAACTCAGAAACAACTTGCGATTCTCCACAGTAAAATACAAACGTTCAGTGGAATGAGTTGAACATAATTCAATTGGAAGCCGCTGCTGCCTATCCACTGCTGCCATAGGCAGCAATGTCTTCCAATCCACCCATATTCAAAATACACAAGAGAACATTTCTCACATCGAATTAAAAACTATTCTAACAACAAGTTACTATTTTTGTTTGGAAATATGTCAAGTCATCCCGAGCTGTGCTGTAATTGTGTAATTGATAAGATGTTTACAGGATGCTGGCTAGTGAGGAGCATCCTTGGTCTAGGATGGGGAGGGAGGGAGAGAGGGGGTAGGGGTGGGCGGTGCTCATTTTCCTGCTCATCCAGTAGCTTTGTTCGGTAGGGATTGAAAAAATTAATAGAGATCTATAATAGTAGTTGGAAACACCCAGTCAAGGGGGTGTCCGACTCATCAGTTGGGGGGGGGTGCCGGGTCCGGAAATTTTTGTAATCTGGATGCTCTCAGATGGCCTCTCCTGAGTTTCTGGAGGTGAATATGAATCATCAGTTGGTTGATAACATTATTATATTTTAAGGGTCATTTTACTCTTAAATTGATTCTTCCAAAGATTTTGCCCCCACTGACTATGGACTGCCTTTTAAGGCGAAGTCTGTGGTGTGGTAAGGTTGGTCTTTCAGAGGCTATATGATCTGAGGTAACCCCCCCCCCCACCACCACCCCAAACCCTACTGCGGGAGTCTGGAGTTCTCTCCCATCCGCGGAAAATCTTTTGTAAGTTAGACGCTCTGAAATGGCATTTAATAGCATTTTCAGCTCTTTTGTGGATATACTGTTTGTTATTTGAGGATATATTCCCATGACAATTTGGACATAATTGGTGAATGCCAAACATCCTAATTAAGCTTAGAAATGGGTTAATCTCATGACGAACGAAATTGAAACTGTTTCACCAGTCCGGGGGTGGGGTGGGGGTGGGGAGGCGTGAGAGGGGGGGGGGGGGGGGGTTGCCCTGTGGGTAAACTAGATAAAAAAATTTCTATTGTCAGAACGATGCAGCTCCCGGATGCTTAGGTCATAGTTTATAAACTCAAATCACTATCAAATTTGTATTATTTTAATGCAAAACTAAAAGCTTTCCAACAAATTACAAAGGCAGTCAAAAGAAACCTAACACTATGTGTAAGAAGAGTAACTCCGAAAACTTAATAGAAAAGAATTATTAGGACTAACTATCTCAGTCTGATTCTATCATATTAACAAGTCGTAGTCTTCGTGGATGACATCTAGCGAAACGAGTCACAACTTCTTCTACATCTATTGTCATACCATAATGGACATGCATCAGAGCCAACCCATTAAGTCTGTCCTGTGTCCCATTGTTGCTCTTAAGTATGTCTTGACATAGCTAAGCTAACTTAGCTAGTCCTTTCTGTCTCACATGAGGTAACGCCAATGGTGCAAAGGATCCTTAGAAGCCGATGGATATTGAAAAGTCTTCTTTCCTGCAGACCTTGAGGGTCTGGGGTGGTCACTTTCACAGATATAATGAATCTCTCCGACTCATGGTTCTAATTATTTATCATAATTTAGAACAGATTATGTGTTCATTGATAATAAGTTAACGCTGTAGTTGCAGTCATTAAATGCAGAATTTTGAAAACCGAACAGTAAACGTGTGCACACACAATAATGATGTGATTTGGCTATTTTGTAAAATAATTTAATTAAAAAAATTTTTTTGTCTGCTTGTCAGCGGGTGTCCCGTGCACCGTGGGACACACCTTTCCCCACCCCCACCCCTAAATCCGCCACTGTAGAGGTGGATCGGAGTGGGTGACTAGTAGTAGTAGTAGTAGTAGTAGTAGTAGTAGTAGTAGTAGTAGTAGTAGTAGCAGTAGCAGCAGCAGCAGAAGCAGCAGTAGCAGCAGCAGCAGCAGCAGCAGCAGCAGCAGCAGTAGTAGTAGTAGTAGTAGTAGTAGTAGTAGTAGCGGCGGCGGCGGCAACTTAGACTCCAGATACACGGGTGAGTGACGATGCCACACAACGTTTAATAGTAACTCTTATCTGTATGACCAGTTATCAGTGTGCGGTTAGGCATTCTCATACTTTCTTAGTGGTTCTATATAAACTGGGTAATTATGGGGACTGTAATTAAGGCTGACAAAACGCCCTTAAATGGTACATATACGAGTACAATGTGTGGGTGTACGCGGCTAGTGTTGCTGTTTTTCGAACTAGTGGGTGTGAGTGCTGTAAAAAGGGACAACAATTTTTAATAATAATTTCTATCAATTTGCGAATGCGACTGTGCTAGCAGAGGAAACTATCAAAACTAGCCATAGTGAATGCGGTAAAAACGGCCAAAAGTTGTTATAATTGTAATAATGTTACAATTTCTATAAATTTGCGAAGGAGGATGTGCTTCTTAACTACGGAAAATATCACAACTTTGGAATAGATCACATATGTCACTGAACAGCTGCGGGGTCGTGCAGCTACTTCTGCATAATGCAGTGTTAGGCTCGGTAGACCGGATCATCAGGGAGCACTGCTGTTATTGGAACACTATTCACTGCACTACTTAGTTCGTAGTCAGTGCTAGAATTCATTCTCAATTTTCCTTACCCTGTGTCCTTCAACTGCTGGAATTCTTGCTTGTATTGGGTGGCTTACAGCATCTATACGGCTCTAAGATGTCATCGTCTGGAGATTGTTTCATTACTTAATTTGTTAAAGCTTTACTTTGTAGTATCAACAATTACTGCTTCTGTGGTGCTTCTTTAGACTCTCAATGTATGACAAAGCTCAATCATGTGCAGACAATAGTTGGGCCGAGCATGCGGCTGCCGAAAAGCTAAATCTGATTCGCCCCCAGGTGCACTAATGAAGGAAGAATTCTCTCTCCTTATATACCTATTGGCCAGGGTTACATGACCAGGCATGCCGGGTAGAATAATACACTCCGGTGGGTTTATGTATCAGTCATGAAACAGTGTGTATGTCAGGAACATGGGACCGTGTTCCAATCATTAGCAAATGATGAAAACAAATAAACAACTTGGACTATGTTTAACTTATAACAAATATAAAGATTTTGGCAGGAATTGAATTTCATCTCTAATCCCCAGGTATGATCACATTTGACAGATGCTTCTACTGCCGTTAAAAAGCACGATTGGCGAGAGATCAGGGTGAGTTTGAGTTTAGGCAGTATGATGAGTGTGTCTCCTTCCACAGCATCCGTCGGAAGGTGTTATTCAAATTTAGAATTGAGTATATGTGTAAAGAATACTGAGCTGATATCACCTGCTTGCTTGAGCGGTTTGTTGTTGATGCCACCTGGCCCACACATGCGACCATCCTTTAGAGCCATTATTGTCTTTCTAACCCCTGCAGATACATTAGTCTGGTCACAAGTTAATTCTCCTTCAGCTGAAACGAGCCAATTATCACGGTATAGGCTGTGTACTTGGACCACGATTAATTGACTATTTCCCAGTTTTGAAAACCAGTGGTCGTATCGCAAATCATAGAGATAGCCATGAGAAACCGCATCGCCACAAGATGTCACGTTGTGAATGTGTATGGCTCCAAAGCTATTCATTTCAATCTACGATGAAGTATGTTCATCAACATTGCCGTAAGATGGCAATGGACCTTTCCGGTTTTAGCTATGCCCCGCCCATCTCTAGCTAAGCTCAACCCACACCTCGCTCGTGTTGGGATCGATCGATCTCTGAAAATCCTGACTATCATTTTCCAAAAACCACACAGGTAAGCTGTTGAATATTTTGAAACTAATTTGACTGGGTGCTGCTGTGCCTAAGGCAGCAACAGCGCCCAGTCAAATTAGTTTCAAAATATTCAGCAGCATGTTTATTAAATAGCAAATAATTACAAAGACATACAATTCATACAACGTGTCGGAGTATTTGAGATTTGATGACGGTCTGTATTCAACCCTTTGTGACGTAATGATTGTGACGTCATCATACACGCGCTGAGCTGATTATGACGTCATACGAGGTCAGATGATGGATGGATACTCTGGAAAGGTGAATTGTTCATATGTGGCGAACTCGAGGTCGACCATCTTGTTAACTTACATCATCAACTCAACTAGACTATTATAGGCGTGTGCGATTATTGCGTTGAATGATCGCGATCGATTATTAAAAAATAATCGTGATTCCTCAATTAATCAGCTTGGATACAAATTACCAAAACATAACAACAAAAGAATATTAATGACGAAAATTGCAATGGTGTTTAGAAAAGTCCATTTACAGGCAAAGAGAAGACTATTTTTGAAAATGTATCACTGGATTTCCTGGCTCGATTCTCGAGCCATATCGAGCCAGGCATTCCAGTCATACATTTTCAAAAACAGTCTTCTCTTGCCCTGCAAATGGGCATACATTCACTCAAAAAAATGTAATTTTTCATGAGCGATCGCAAAGTAATTGAAAGTTAAGTTTTGAAATATTTTATGCAATAGAAAATATTCACGATTATTCGATTATTTAATTTTTAATCATATAAATTCACGATTTAAAACATAATCGTGATCCTAGATTTAATCACATAATCACGCAAGCCTAGCCTTTTACACATACTCCACTTCGCAGGCCAGATATGACTGGGCCCAGTCTATCTCCGTAGTTGGGATATTTTCTGTTAGGTATTCTTCATACATAAGACTATGGGCTTTACATCATTGAATGCACTAGAGGATGCGTTCTAGTTTCACCTCCCAATGTTCAGGACTAAGTTTTTCAAAGAAAAATGTGTTGATGACAACAATATCTGTGCCATTAGCTTAGTTACTACCAGCTTTGGCTCCATTTTGGCCAGAGTACATTGCAGTCTGACGAGGCACTCATGTGTCACTGTGTCTCCTTCTTCTTGGTTGTTGCTCAATGGAGGAATCCAGTTTTAGCTATTCCCCGCCCATCTCTAGCTAAGCTCCACCTACACTTTGGTTGTGTTGGGATCAATCAATCCCTGTACTCTTCGAATCTCAATTTCCAGAAAACAGCAACAGCAGCCAGTCAAATTAGTTTCTAAATATTCAACAGAATGTTTATTAAATAGTAAAAACATGCAATTCATACAAGTTGTCGGAATATTAAGCATTTGTAACGAAACATATGGCTTCATTGTTTATGACGTCAGCGTACATGTGACGTTGTTGATTATGACGTCACATGATTGACTGAGAAACTGGATTCATCAATTTAGGAATTGCAACAGCTATGCGAGTTGTCAAGGCCAAACCTCAAGCATGATACCATGTTATTTGATTGAATATCCATTAGCTCCCATGATCGTCCCAGATCTCAAATAACACTAAGAAGATCTTGTTTACTTTGCTTGTTTGAAAGCATTTGCTGACCAGTGTTTTATGGGAAAATTGGGGTTTAATTTGAACAGTGAAGACTGTTGTTTGGATCGCCCGATATGACAGCCGCTGGCATCAGTCAACCTTACGCCTTTATCTCGGCTCAACATCATAACTATCCGCTACGATGTGGACATGTCTGTAACTTCTGGACAGGAATGAAGAATGCGCTGTTATGCTTAGACAGCGCTGGCCATTATTGGAAGCATACGTAAATTTGTAGTAAGAACTTCACCCAAGTTGCCATCTCATTCTGCATGAAGAAACTGTAATACTATCTTCACGATTTCCATATGCATAACCCTTATTTCTGTGAGTGGGAATTACTCTTCTGGATTCAGTAAACTCAAGCATTATACGTTTTCGCCCGTCAAGTCGTTACATTCATCATAATATTGAAATGAGCTTATAATGAAGTCCGGGCTGTGTGCGGTGGTTTCTGTCTTCTTCTATTGAGGGATATTGATCCTTGTTCACTAATACAAATATATGCTAATGTACCTTTCCAAGTTTCTCCACCGATCATCTGACGCCATATGACGTCATAATTAATTAAGTGACGTGTACGCTAAGGTCATAATCATGACGTAATGAATGAATCGATATCGCCCGTCTTTAGCGCTTAATAGTCCGACACATTGTACGAATTGTATGTATTTGCTATTTAATAAACATGCTATTGAATATTTCGAAACTAATTTGACTGGGCGGTATTGCTGCCAGTCAAATTAATTTCAAAATATTCAACGGCTTACATGTATAGTTTTCTGGAAATTGATAGTCAGAGAGTTCAGAGATCGATCGATCCCAACACGGACGTGGTGCGGGTGGAGCTTAGATTGAGATGGGCGGGGCATAGCTAAACGGAAGGTGTAACATGGATTTAGGCCCTTATGGTGTAGCGAATATTTTGAAAGCAATTCGACTACGTCAGCATCAGCTCGTAGTTAAGTTATGGTTTCCCTGAAAGTTAGCTTTAAACTGATTAAAGGAATTAAAAGATATCCGATCTGTCACTCAAGTATATGACGTGATGATCAATAAGCGTATGTCACACGTAGGCTGACGGCATAATCGTGATGACGTAATATAACTCCGTCATGAAGCTTGAAAAGTCTGGCAGGTGTACGTATTGCATGCCTTTGATAGATTTTAGAATTTAATAAACATTAAGCCTCTGTTGAATATTTTGAAACCATAGGCAGCAACAGCCACCAGTCAAACTAATTTCGTTTAATATTCGGCAGCTTACCTGTATCGTTTGAATTTGGGATTCTGGGAATTCAGGATTCAATATAAATATATATATATATATATATATATATATATATATATATATATATATATATATATATATATATATATATATATATATATATATATATATATATATCGATTCCAGCCCGTGTAAATGGTGGGCGGAGCTTAGCTAGAAATGGGCGGGGCATGGCTACTAATGGATCCTCTAGTACAAATAGAGCTTTCAAATAATGATGTTTTATTGATTGAATGGATAAAGCGCTCCACATCCGCCCCTTCCACTCCACTAGATACCAGGTGCATATCGTATAACACCTTGAAGATTTGTTTCAACATAGGCCTTGTGTACGGCAATAAAGTATTTCGGAAGATAAATGGATATAACTCATACTCGTGAAATTCATATGCATAAGTTTATTGATATCGATAGAAATACAATTTTGCAATGCTCGAAATGTTAATCAGGAATTTTAATATGATAATAATAATATAATCTCCAAGGACGGAAAAAATAAGATAGAATAAAGAATAGTTTATAGCTAAATCGCTTTAGCAATAACCTATATTTCAAAGGTTTACTTGACATAGAATCAAACGCGAGAGTAGGCCTACTTTTATATACAATTAAACTCCTGCTATTAATATCAGTAGCTCATTTAGGTCCACCGACCGGTATTTGGGATTTATAAAAGTTTTGGCATGGGTTAAAGCAGATAGTCTTAGCGACACACCATGGCGTGAAACCAACGGATATGTCGTCGTCGTTGTCGTTGTTGTTGTTGCTGTTGTAAAGCCGGCCAAAAAAACGTGTTTTGCAACGCTCATGTGAAATGCTCATTTGCTTCTCTTGGTCTGCAAATGGTAATTTTATATGAGAAAATTTAAATATTCAAGAAGAAATGTTATGATTAACTGTCTAAGCGGCGTGTCTTTATCGGCTACAAACTGCCTGTATTTGAATTTAACCCTTTAACATTCGAATTCGTTCAAGAAAATTTAAACTTTTTTTTTTATATAGAAATTCTTCATTTACAAACCAAGAGAAGACTATTTTTGAAATTTTGTCACTGTCGAATGACAGTGACAAAATTTCAAAAATAGTCTTATCTTGGTTTGAAAATGAAGAATTTATATTTTTAAAAATGGTGGTAAAATTTAAACAAATAGTCTTCTCTTGAATGGACATTTCTCAAGACCACTGCAGACGCCTTTTTGGCTGATATGAGTGTTACGGGGTTCACGAGACACATATATACATGAAACATACATATAATGGCGGTTACATATGTCATACACATAATTAAATCTTGTAGGTTTTTCTGTATTTCAATGGTCCGTCTCTTCCACAAGGTGTAATGTTGGTGTTCCAATGTGTACACGGGTTAATCTACTCATAATAATAATAGTCGTATTGATCTCGTTGATAAATAACCATTGAAATTCCAGTGTCTAAATTTCAAGACAACTATACAGGATAGCTGTTGAATATTTTGAAAATAATGTGACTGGAATACGTTGCTGCCATATTGTGGCAGTAGTAACACCGGGTAATAACCAGGATTTGTTGCAGGCCTGCATATTGTTATTAGTTAGTATTAATTTACTCTAGGTGCAATCACGTTATGGTTTACTCTTATGTAAAGGTAAAAACGCATCAGTATGTAAGTTAACATATATACAAACAGTGTAACGAATAGAGGGGTCCGATCCGTCGTACAAGTATCTGACATCATAATCAATTACGTCACTTGTTAACTGACGTCACAAACGGAATTACGCAAGATTATGAAGATGTCCGAAGTGTACGTAATTGGTGAGTTTAAAACATATTAAGCCTTCTGTTGAATATTTTGAAACAAATTAGATTGGAGTATGCAGTAACAACTCTCAGTCAAATTAGTCTTAAAATATTCAGTTCAGCATTGAAATTTAGATGCAGGGAATTCAGGTTTCAATTCCAATACGCGTAAAAAGTGGGTGAAGATTAGCTAGAAATTGGCGGGCCATAGCGTGAAATGGTCCTCTATTAACCCGTAAGCACTTGAATTTGTTCAAGGAAAATTTAAATTTTCTCATAGAAAATGTCCATTTGCAGAGCAAGAGAAGACTATTTTTGAGAATTTACCACTGGAATGTCTGGCTCGGTTATTGAGCCAGTCATTCCAGTGGTAAATTAAAAAAAATAGTCTTCTCTTGGTCCGTAAATGGAGCTTTCCCAAGACCACTGCAGAAGCCGTTTTTGGCTGATATCAGTGTTAAGGGGGTAAGGAGTCGGCTAGTTGTTAGAATGCTTCATGCCCAGACCCTCGTGAATGATGCGTAACTTTCTCCGGTATTCATGGTTGAAAGGGCATTGGGTATAGAGGTTCTGGGGCTCAACGCGCAGCTGCTGATCCGGATACATGCTGTACACCGGTTGCATGAGCACCTCGAAGTAGACGCCACTTCCACTCGGGTCGAAGTATGGAAATTTCAGATCGAGGTATCCGCCTTGTTGTAGTTTCGGGTAACCGGACTCGAATACTTTCCAGACACCGTTATGCTCATACTATACAACACAATAATATGATATTACAGCACGTTAGACTGACAATGTACAGATAATGGACATTTCCAGTTTATCCATCCATCATATTATGTCATAAACAACTACGTGACGTAGGCTATATGATGACGTCATATTCAATTACAGCATGAATGACTCGATTTAGTCTGTCGTGAGCGCTTAATAGTCCGTCACGTTGTATGAATTGTATGTCTACTATTTAATAAACATTGTGTCGAATATTTTGAAACTAATTTGACTGGGAGCTATAGCTGCCATGTTGGAAGTAAATATTCGTTTTTCTTATAACATTAATTTCCATTAGACATGCGCGGTCCTTCTATGGTGCGATCCCTGAGCTATTTTATCTACACAGCTACTTTCACCACCACCACCGCCGCCGTCACCACCACCACCGCTACCACGATCTACCACCATAAGCACCTCACTACTACTCCCACTACCAACACAGTCTACTACCGTCACCACAACCAACATTACAATCCACCACCACCACTCCTCCCAACTACACAACTACAACTACTACTACTACTACTACTACTACTACTACTACTACTACTACTACTACTACTACTACTACTACTACTACTATTACTACTACTACTAGCAACAACAACAAGGTCAAACACCACCGCATAATGATATCCAGGCATCACGATCAAGCACCACTACTACCACTACTACAAAGAGCAGATACAACAATCACGGCTTTCACAAGCACCACCATCAAGATCCACCAACACCAACACAGCTCGGTAGACACATGGACTAGCTTTTCGAGGGTTGGGGACGGGGTGGGATCTCGGGGTCTAAAATAAGGGTGCAGTGTTCCAAAATAGTGCAATGTTTAATAATATGTGCAATGATTATGATGACTATGGGCTTGTTAAGTGATGATGTGTTTCCGGGTTCAGCTCGATTGTTAAATACACAAAACAATGTTTTTGATTAACAACAAATGAGGATGTCATAAAGACGTACTTATGACGTAATAAAGCAAAATACACACTTCCGGGTTGCGCAGTGACGCCATACTTAACAAGCCCATACTAAAGCGATGATAAACTAGGTCCAAAAAATGTTACTTCATCGCATTGTTATCTCTGATTCTCTGCCGGGATCGAACCTGTATGAATTATGTACCTTGCATGAATGTACAATTTAATAAACATTCTGTTGAATATTTTGAAACTAATTTGACTGGTAGCTGTTGCCGCCATATGATGAATGCTGACCGCACGAGCAGTGATATTCATTTTCTTTTTTATATCTTGGACGATGTGCTCGCAAAATTTATACTGCAGCAATAAGATAATATGAGAGTGGTTATGATTACCTACCTTTAAAGGGAGGATTATCTCGGCTCCTTCTAGAAACTCTAACTCCTGTCCTCTTGACCTTTTGTTCGTAAGCTTCTCAGTAGGCTTGGACATATACGGACCTTCAACTGTCCAAACAAGGCGGAGAGAATTGACTGTCGTCACAAACGGCCAGTTCTTGATTCGGACACGAAGCAGAAGATTGCCATCGTATGCATGTGTGAAGCCATCGTCGAACTTGATTGGTCCGTTAGCCTATAATTAATTAATTATTCATTAGTGCTGCTGCTGCTGCTGCTGCTGCTGCTGCTGCTGCTGATGATGATGATGATGATGATGATGATGATGATGATAATAATAATAATAATAATAATAATAATAATAATAATAATAATAATAATAATAATAATAATAACTAGAGAACACCTACTGAGGTAACTAAATCTGCGATGTGTGGTCATGAAGAAATAGTGTGCAGATTGAATTTAATAATTTTCCTTACCTTGAATAAGTGGTGCTCGACGCTTACAGTGGCGTTGTTTGCAGGTATGGTGGACGTAAATTCCCAACCCACGGCATCAACGCCGGTGTCATCACGACTTGTCTCAGTAAAGTTGACGAAGGTATATTTGTATGAGAATGCTGTGATCTGATGTCCTTCAGTGTCCACTCGCTGGCCGCTGCTTGTCTCCTCTCCTATCCGTTTGTAGCCGATGCTTACGTGTCTGATTTCGGAGCGGGGAGTGCGATTCGGATTGCGACCTAAGAAACTCTCGCCAGAATGGCCACCTATTGCCAAAAACACACCATTTGTGTCCACATATCTGTCATGGCCGGTTACCAGCGCTGGCCAAACGAGAGCCACCAGGCACAACCAAAGAGGGGTGAGCATTTTGGCGGATAGATCTATCGACTTGCGCTTCTCTATCGGAATAGTGTTTGTTAACAAAAGTTAACATTTCATTGTGGGAATCCTATCGCATAGAATAGTGCCTGAAATAGTAATGTTTGCCTCGCCAACGTGACAGCTGTCATTCAACGTGACGTCATATTGAGGCGTGTCAGATATTTTTAAAGGAAGTTTGTTTATTTACCATCTTGTCCTTGTAACTTATATTAACCAGAGCGGCGAGTGTCATATTTCGATGTCTCGCTTGAACGACGATAATTAAGGCAAAATCCAACATGGCATCGCTCTCGGACACGCGATGGTAACTAGACCTTAAAGCAATACTCTAGGAGCTATTGAATTGATCCCTCGATTTAAACGCGCACCACCCGTACACGAGGACACGGGTTTAGCAATAATCGCGTCCTCTCGTGTACCCTAATTATGGAACTAGACCAAGGTCTGGTTTGAGACCGTGCATTGTTGAAAATGATAACATATATATATAGGCATCAAATAAGTTAAAAAATAATGTGAATCGTTATTTAAATTGTTGAATTCTAATGCTTGCTTATTCAGGGCTAATGGCAGTAGTCCAACAGCCAGTGATGACGATTAGCAGTTGCCCAGTAGCCCATGACAACTACATTTTATGCTGGGCTACCAGAATTTTAAATTCACTAGCTCGGGTGTGCCTAAATTTTTCGACCTATATTTTAGGATTGTAAACAGAATATAATTTTAATATGTCTATCTGATGAGTCTATTGCAGGTTAAGCCAATATTATTAACCCTTTCACCAATCAATTCCCATTATCTCATTTTCAAGGCACCCACACAGGAAAACTGTCAAATATTTTGAAATTAATTGGACTGGAAGCCGTTGCTGCCTTCGGCAACAACGGCATCCAGTGAAATTGATTTTAAATTATTCATCAGAATAAGTTTTATATAAAAAAAACACCAGTAGTCCGACAATAGAAATGTAATAGTCGATAAAGCGGTTCGACTGAGCAGGACTAGCTTACTGTAACAGAGTATGCAACGCATACGTATAGGAATGACGCATGTACGCACACATGTATACACACGCACGCACGCACGCGCGCATTTACGGACATGCGCACACACTCGCGAAAGCACACATGCGCGCACACGGAACGTGTAGGAATAATGAGTACGCTTTGTAGTAGCAGACTATGGGAGAATATGCATTGTTATATTAAAGGTGCGTATTCACACTAAATGCTTGAAAATTAAAATTTTTAAATTGTATACTTTTATAGGCTTAAATTATGTGGCTAGATGTATTGAAACGAAATAAATGTTAACATATGATGATTTCATTCCGTATAAATTAATATAATTTTTTTAGTTGTGAAATTGAATTAGTGGCACGTACGAGCCTCTAATTCAATTTCACAACTCAAAATATTATATTAATTTATATGGAATTAAATCATCATATGTTAACATTTATTTCGTTTCTTTATATCTAGGCCCACAGTTTAAGCCTCTAAAATTATACAATTTAGATAATTTTCAAGCATTCTGGTGTGAATATGCACCTTTAAAGGATGAGCGAGCTGACTAAACAAATAATATGTTTCTTCCAAATCCCATAATCAACATACGGAGATGAAGTTTCGAACGTTATCCCCCGCGAAGTGAAAGAATAAACACATATCCGGCCGCTTATATGGAAGCAAACGACGCAGGTAATCCGCACACAAAAATGGACACGCCTACCGCATCCGCATCAACATTCGCGCTTATGGAATCCTAGCTTAACTGTAGAGGCAATCTGTTCAAGAGGGAGGGAGGGAGAGAGGGAGAGAGAGAGAGAGAGAGAGTTAACTCACGTGCCACCTGGCATCCAACGAGGTGAGCTTAAGTGTAGTTAGCGCAATGCTGATTGTCAAGCATTAATGTATAGCATAAGTTTGATTGACAGGGTGTATGTCTGGCCTCGTCCTTTCCTAAGAACTTATTCAATCATGAAGTCCCACCCCATCATTAAATCACGTGTCTTCTGGCATCCAATGAGGTGTGCTTAAGGTTAATTAAGAATGATTTCCAGGTTGCATGTCTGGACACATCTTTTTTCTGAGGGAGATGGGAGATTAATTCTAAATCGTCGAGCTATAGCGTAAGGACAATTGTGGAAGACGACTAATGGATTGATCATTAAATTTCTGAACCTCACGATTTTTAGCCGTGACAATGTACAAGAGTCGATGTATCGCATAAGGACAATCTGTTAGTTATTATTCCAACAGATTAAAATTAACTAGTCGAGCTTTAAAACAGCTCCGACCGGGTGATCATCAGAGTCATACAAAGTTCAGTGATTCAATTTTCAATCATGTTAGATTAATAACAACAACATATTACATTTTTAACTGGCCTCGAGCGGCCACACAATATTGGGAAAAAATTCCAGTCTAACTTGACTCAGGGTGTGGACGTGTTATAGACGATGATTCTTTCAGTTTTCAATGTATTAGATATCTATGCATATGGGAGACGTGGTTATAAGACGCATATCTTATCGTACTTCCATTAGAACAAAAAAATTATGTTTAAACCAACATCAACCAGTCAAATAAGTTTCAAAATATTCAACAGCTTACACTTATAGTTTTCTGGAAATTGCTAGTCAGGGAGTTCAGAGATCAATCGATCCCAACACGATCGAGGTATGGGTGGAGCTTAGCAAGAGATGGACCAGCATAGGTAAAATTTAACGGTCTATTAGCACACAGTGTTCAACAGTTATTCTGTTCTAATCGCTTAATTGACCGTCAAGTTGTACGAATTGTATGTCTTTACTATTTAATAAACATTATGCAAAATACTTTGAAAGTAAATTGATTGGGCGTTGTTGCGGCTATAAGCAGGAACATCGTCCAGTCAAATTAGTTTCAAAACATTCAACAGCTTACACTTATGGTTTTCTGGAAACTGCTAGTCAGGAAGCTCAGACGTCGATCGATTCCAACACGACCAAGGTGTTGGTGGAGCTTAGCTAGAGATGGGCAGTGCACAGCTAAAATGGAATGGTTCAGGTCTATTCCAAACATTAATCGTTTTCCTGTTTGCGTAACCTGAAATTATGACACGGCGATTTTGTCCTTGAAAAAGGTCTAACAGCTCTACCACAGTAGTTTATATCTCAAACTGCTGCATACTTCATCTACCTATCGTCTAAGGCTGCACGGTATGGCATAATGTCAAACCGGTGACGATGTCAATTTTCAAACCGGTTTGAACCGTATATCGGTGTTATGGGGTGGGGCGGGGCCAAGGATTAGTGGGTACAATTATTGTATGTAATGTTGGTTTTTTTCGATAAGCGTGTAACAAGTATGCATGTGTTGTCTGGAACCTTCAGCCCAAAATACACGCTCACGATTAACTTTCTTTATAAGCACGGAATAGGATATATAAAATGCATTTCAGATTATGCCAGTAATTGTTAAACTCTAGTTTCTTAACTACTAACAATACTTTGTGTTCCATTTACAATCGATTAATTCTAATGTGCGAAATTTATAGTTTATTTAACCATCACGTGTTGAACAACGGGATATATACCTTAATTTTCGTTAATCACTTAAAGAATATGCTATTATTCTTATACTGTTTGTTGGAAAATGTTCTTGTCACAGACAGCATAAACTTTCAATCAATTACTCTCATTTTAACATTCTGATGACAAGGAGCCGTCGAGTCATATCGTCTATATTACATTGGTTAGACATCCCGGTAATGATGATTTTGTGCTGTTACAAGAGGTGGGCGTGATTAGTGCATACGCCTATTGAATTAAGATTATTACCGATATATAGCTCAAACTGGCACCACTGGTCAAGGTGGTCGTTAACTTGTGATCTTAGCTTTAAAGACTTATCACAACAAAGCTAAGTAACCCACCTCATGCTTAGAGAACTCGTTCTCTCAGAAATACAGAGGAAATAAACATGTTTAGTTTGTATCCGAATTGCGACAATTTAAAAATCCCTCTGTTTCGATTAGCGGGTTTGAACAATTAGTCTCGAACAATATAGGTAATCGTGTGATTATAACGGAATTGTGATAATGAAGCACGAGGCTCATTCATTACCACCGAACACGTGTCAATCATGCACACAAGAATTAAGGAGAGAAATCATTTTGTAACCAATTAGATTATGTTAACATGGAATACGAAAGACCAATCGAGAGTCAATCATTTACAATTTCATAAATATTATCGTTTATGTTATATATTTAGAAACTAATTTGACTGAGATTTGGTGCTACAAACAATAGCTGCATCTTGCAGTCACATTAGTTTCAAAATATCGTAAAGTTTACAGACAGAGTGCAATTCATCATAAGTAATTTATTGAGAATAGAAAATAACGAAAATGTAGACTTTTGTATGTTCAAATGGGCCTGCGTTTTAATCATTTAATCCACAAATTTAGTCAATATATTTATAATTTTCTCATGGAATTTGCACACAAAGGAAGATTATTTTTGAAAATGTATCAAGAGTGCCTGGTTTCGTTACCGAGCCAGTCATTGCAGTGGCAAAATGTCAAAAATAGAATTCTTTAGTTCGAAAAATTGGCAGTTCTCAAGACCACTACAGCGGCTGACTTAGCACGCACGCACGCCTGTCTATATGTATGCATGCCCGCCCGCCCGCCCGCCCGCCCGCCCGCCCGCCCGCCCGCCCGCCCGCCCGCCCGCCCGCCCGCCCGCCCGCCCGCCCGCCCGCCCGCCCGCCCGCCCGCCCGCCCGCACGCACGCACGCACGCACGCACGCACGCACGCACGCACGCACGCACGCACGCACGCACGCACGCACGCACGCACGCACGCACGCACGCACGCACGCACGCACGCACGCACGCACGCACGCACGCACGCACGCACGCACGCACGCACGCACGCACGCACGCACGCACGCACGCACGCACGCCTATCTATATGTATGCATGCCCGCAAGTCCCTGCGTACGCTTGCACACATACCTGACCATACGCACGCCCGTATGTAGGCGCGCGCGCCCATACGTAGCCACGTAAGCATGCACTATGACGAAACGTTTAACGTGATGCATAATGCATGCCCTTAACAGCTAGTAAATTTGTGCTAAGGTTTAGTTAAGATTATATTAATTGTAACATATTCCGCTTATATTTACGCTTTTTTGCACTCGGATTTGTATCTACATATTTCGATTCTGTTATGGAGAACGTATGCGGCCCGGGAGAGGCTTATCTTCGTGAATTGGCCCTGGAATGACTGGTTAGGTTATCTAGCAAGTCATTTCACGGTTAAAGGTCTGCGGCTGGTCTTCTCTCGGTCTGCAAACGCAACACGATCGAAGTTGGGGGTGGAGCTTAGCTAGAGCTGGGCGGGGCATAGCTAGAAATGGAAAGAGGGCAATCAGATATTCCGTTATAATCGCTTAATAGACCATCAAGTTGTACGATTTGTATGTCTTTACTATTTATTAAACATTTTGTAGAATAATTTGAAACTAAATTGACTGGGAAGTGTTTCTGCCATAAGCAGTAACATCGCCAAGTCATTTTACTTTCAAAATATTCAACAGCTTACCGTATAGTTTTCTGGAAATCGCTAGGCACACGTATTACCGATATTCAAATTTGCTATATCGCTAACACAGGTTTAACAAGATTGAAGTAAAACTCTTAGGTCACTATAGCGATCCGTACTTTCGCCCTCATGACAAAAAAGCATAATGATTTGAGTAGACAAGCTTGCTATTCACCAAAGACAATGTTGGCAACAACTGGGCTAGTTTCTCTATTCACTAACGCCCACCGCACCCCAGCCCATCCATTGTTATGAATTGAATTTAATTCTAGATAGGTAATTAGACATCTGTGGCATTTGTTAATTCACTAACATTTTTTCTCCATAACATTACATATATACAGTACAGCCAAACACATGGAGGTGATCTGGAAACATGAAAACCAAGTTTACCCACCTTAAATATAAGACAATGGTAAACTTCGATCACCTTCCAAACCAGAACTTTCCAATGCGTTGATAGCGTTATTGGAGATGCAGTTGTAGACACGGCTCTATTTTTGGATTGCTGGGTATCTCATAATTATTATCTTTATGCGCGTGATTCATGGCGAGTTCTCTTATTTGTTCTGGTCCGACTGTAATAGAGTTTGCACGGTGATGACCGCTTAATTATTTTAATAAACAGCCAACGGAACTCCAAATAACTACTCTAAATAAGTACTCTTCTTTTGCTGGAGGACTGCGTACAAAACATGTTTATCATCCCTTCTGCAAATGAAAGTATTCAAGCACACGCCCACTCGCGGCGTCTCTTACATGTCCACTTTAGCACTCTATCAAACTGACCACAAATGGCTTCTTGCGGTGATCGTGAGGAATGTCCATTTGCATTAGCTACTCGCTGGAGAACTTGTTTTGAAAGTTTACCACTGGAATGACTGGTTGGATAACCGATCCTATAATTCCAGTAGTAAATTGCAAAAGAAAAACCACAATGGTATCTTGGACGGCAATTAGACATAGGACATTTTCTATGATAATGGATTTTTCTGATCTGTTTCTGCAGTATATGACGTCATAATTATTTAGGTCAGATGTAGCTGGACGTCACAATCAAAATGTGTAATGAATGACGTATCTAGCTTCACCAGGAACATGTCTTTGCTATTTATTCAACAGTCATTTTCTATGATAATGGCTGGGTTCGATCTGTAACTGAATGGTATGACGTCATAATCAATTACGTCATATACAGGCTGACGTCACAATCCAAAATGTGTAAATGAATGGGTATCGAGCTCAGTCATGAACATTAAATAGTCCGGCAAGTGTACGAATTGTATGTCTTTACTGTTTAATCAACAACGTGTTGAATATTTTGAAACTAATTTGACCTGGCGTAGTTGCGGCCAGAGGCAGCAAACCTTTAAGAGCACACAGTCAAATTAGTTTCAGAATAGTCATCAGCTTACCTGTATAGTTACCTTGAAATTGGAAGTCTGGGAATTCATTATTCAGCGTATATATATATATATATATATATATATATATATATATATATATATATATATATATATATACATCAATTCCAACACGCAAAAAAGGGGTGGAGCTTAGCTAGAAATAGGCGTGGCATACTTAGAAATGGATCTCTCTATTGAAATTGTCATGAGCAAATTGAGCATTATAGGGCTAATACCACTTGTTAATGCGTGGCCCACACAATATGGACCACTTGTATTAAGAGACCACCCATATTTATAGGTCACATATTTTAACAAGGCCAATCATAGATGGTTGCCCTGAATGCAATATACTCGTCCTCTGACGGAGCGAGGATAATTAATACCACTTGCATTTTCATGTTGTCTATGCATCATATTACGTCATATGATGTCATAATCAGCAACGTGACGTATATGATGACGTCATAATCATGACGTCATGGCTGACTCGATTTAGTCCGTCTTAAATGCTTAATAGTCCGACACGTTGTACGAATTGTATGTCTTTGTTATTTACAAAACATGCTGGTGAATATTTCGAAACTAATTTGACTGGGCGATGTTACTGCTACAAGCAGCAACATCACCCAGTCAAATTGGTTTCAAAATAGTCAACACCTTACATGTACAGTTTTCTGGAAATTGATAGTCAAGAAGCTCAGAGATCCATCGATACCAACACGAGCGCGGTATTAATGTATTAATATACCATCCGGATTCAGTGACCGATTGACTAACGTTAGGCCTATGGAAGTCATTTCAAGCAACCGCTACCAAGATGTGACTTACTTGGGCACAATTGTGTGTTTTTCTAACAAAGTCCTTTAGAATGTTTAACACCGAAATTTCAATATCTCAGATAAAGACAACTATACGAATATCTTTTTAATACTTTGACTGGTAGTCCACCCCACCTTACCCACCTACTTGTTGCTATCATAGACCTGTAATAAGTATTGCAACGACAACGACTGCCCATGTAAGCCTATCATCTTCTCTTAATGTATTTTAACCCTTTCATGAGGAGGCCGCCAAAACCGGCCTCTACATTGATCTTGATGATGTTAATTTGCAGGTCAAAAGAAGATAGTTTTTGAAAATTCACCACTGAAATGACTGGCTCGATAATTGAGCCAGTCATTCCAATAGTACCTCTTCAAAACAGTCTATTGGCCTGCAAATAGGCACTCAATAAGCAAATATTTTTTTAATATTCTTGAATCAATTTAGGTAATACAGGGTTAATAAATTATGAGGACGACGATGTCTCTTTAACCTTTCCTGTATGGTATTATAGTATGATTCACATTTGTTGCATTCGAGATAGGGTAAAAATTACAGACTTGTTACAGACAGTCTTGAGGCGTACTATGTGTGTGGTAAATTTCAAAAGAAAAACATGCATAATAATATTGTAGAGAGCGAAAAAGTAGACAGAGTTCGCTAACAATGATGGATCCATCTAAAAATAAAGGCTTGGCTTCTTCGAAACTACACCTCTAATGTAATGACTTGTCATCTTCTTACGTTATCACGACTAGACTGTTACACAGACTCAACTTCGGATACCAGACAGACCGGGACCCAGTCTATCTCCGTAGCGGACTGTAAAAGTAACACTGTGGATCGTGAAATCACTACGTCAATAGCTACTCAATAGGCCCCTACATACGAGATACATTTCTCGATCTCGTATCGAAAGAGAACTCGCGGGATACGAATGAATAATGGATGTGTTATTATCAGTAGTATCCTTTTGTCTTTGATCCATCCGTAGGAATAAATCTATGTAGGGTCAATGCAATATGTAGCAGTATTGATAGACTACCAATGTTCCAAATTTCCAGTCAAAACTGCTGTCAATAATATTGCAGCAGATTGTTGAATACAGAAATCAATCGAAGGTGTAGGCCTATGCATGTGCTAAGTTAAGAACGTCTACAGGAAATTCGGCCACAGAATTCCAACCATATAGTTAGATAGGTATATCAATACGCTAGTGAAGTAATGGATTGAGGTTAAACACATTTTTACCATGAAGTAATTTCGTAGTGCACAATTTCATACCGAAAATTTGCTAAATCTCCGGTGATTCACAGTTTTCAGTGCCCTATTGTCTGTAGTATGTTTAGCCCCATAATTTCACCTACATAGACTTGAGCCTTAATATACTAGGCATATTCCGAATCTAACAAATTCTAGATGAAATAATTTTATTAGGCAAAAATTGGCTTAAATGTTGGCTTTTCGTGGTTTTCGGTGCCTTATTGTCTGTATGTAATATGGTCGGCTCCAGAACTTCGCTCGCATAGACGTAGAGGGATTTGAATACGATAGTTATATTGGGAATTTAAAGAAATTCGACCGTGAAGTAATTTCGTAGTATACGATTTTATCGCGTAAATTCGTTCCAATTTTGGCAGATCTACGGGGTTTCAATGCCCTACTATCACCTGTCTGCAATAGGTTTTTGGCCACATAATTTTACCGATATGGTTAGATAGCGATATGAACACGCTAATGAATCTTGAGTTTTCTACCACGTAGTAATTTCGTAATATTCAATTTAGTAGCCACGGACAGTTGTCAAATGCCAACAATTTACTATATTCGGTATCAGAATGTCTGTTCTGGATTTGTAATAATTTTTTTTATATATGGATGTATATAACTCAATATGAGCTAGTGCTTTTGCACAATTCTACCATCAAGTAATCTCATCGTAGGTAGTTACATATTCGCCGTGTGGCCCCATTATAATATGGTTGGTTCGCATTCACCACATTCAGATAGGTGTCGGTATGTCCTGGCATATCGCTCATAATGGGTTCGGCCCCAGAATGGCACCCATATGTTTAGATAGGTATAGGCATGCGCTTACGGAGTAGTGAGATTTAAAACTATCTACCATGAAATAATTTCGGCTCAAATTTAGGCCGATTCACGGTTTTCGTTTCACCCAGTCAAATTAGTTTCAAAATAGTCATCAGCTTACCTGTATAGTTACCTTGAAATTGAAAGTCTGGGAATTCATTATTCAGCGTATATATATACATCAATTCCAACACGCGAAAAAGGGGTGGAGCTTAGCTAGAAATAGGCGTGGCATACCTAGAAATGGATCCCTCTATTGAAATTGGCATGAGCAAATTGAGCATTACAGGGCTAATACCACTTGTTAATGCGTGGTCCACACAATATTAACCACTTGTATTAAGAGAGCACCTGTATTTATAGGTCACATATTTTAACAAGGCCAATCATAGATTGTAGACCCTTGCCATCCCGAACGCACGTAGACCCGAATACAATACACTCATCCTCTGACGGAGCGAGGGTAATTAATACCACTTGCTAATGGGCCGTTTCATGTTGTCTATCCATCATATTACGTCATATGACGTCGTAATTAATTAAGTGACGCGTAGGATAACGTCATAATAATGACGTCATGACTGACTCGATTTAGTCCATCTTAAATGCTTAATAATCTGACACGTTGTACGAATTGTATGTTTTTGTTATTTAATAAAAATGTTGTTGAATATTTTGAAAGTAATTTGACTGGGCGCTGTTGCTGCCATAGTCAGCAACAGGACCCAGTCAATTTAGTGTCAAAATATTCCACAGCTTACCCGTACAGTTTTCTTGAAATTTGTCGTCTAGAAGTTCAGAAATCCATCGATCCCAACTCGAGAGTGGTATGGGTGGAGTTTAGCTAGAGATGGGCGGGGCATAGCTAAACTGGAAAGGTTCATTGTATTAATAAACCACCACAGTTTTCGGTGCCCTATTGTCTGTAGTATGTTCAGCCCCATAATTTACCCCACATAGACTTGAGCTTTAATATGCTAGTTATATTCCGAATCTAACAAATTCTAGATGAAGTAATTTTAATACACAAAATTTAGCTTAAATGATGGTGTATTCGTGGTTGTCGGTGCCCTACTTTCCGTAATATGGTCGGTTCCAGAACTTCGCTCACATAGACGTATAGGAGTTTGAATATACTAGTTACATTGGGAATTTAAAAGAATTCGAACGTGAAGTATTACGTAGTATGCGATTTCATCGCATAAATTTGTTCCAATGGTGGCAGATCTGCGGTTTTCAATACCCTCCCGTCTGCAATATGTGTGGCTACATAATTTCACCCATATGGTTAGATAGGGATATGAATACACTAATGAATCTTGAGGTTTCTACCACGTAGTAATTTCGTAATATTCAATTTAGTAGCCACGGACAGTTGTCAAATGCCAACAATTTGCTATATTCAGTATTAGAATCTCAGTTCTCGGTTTGTAATAATTTTTTTACATATAGCTGTATATAACTCAATATGTACTACTGCTTTTGCACGATTCTACCATCAAGTAATTTGGTAATATGTAGTTACATATTCGCCATATGGCCCCATTGTAATATGGTTGGTTCACATTCACCACAATCAGATAGGTGTCGGTATGTCCTGACATATCGCTCATAATGGGTTCGGCCCAGAATATCACCCATATGTTTAGATAGGTATAGGCATAAGCTCACGACGTAGTGAGATAAAAAAAATTCGTAACGTCAATAAGCTCAAACTTAGGCTAATTCATGGTTTTCATTGCAATACGTTCACCCCCAAAATTTCACCCACAAATACTTATAGGGAATATGCTAGTTGTATTCCGAATTTAAAAAAATTCTACAGGAACGTAATTTCATAGTACACAATTCCATACCGAAAATTGGCGCAAATTATGTCAGATCAACGATTTTCTGTACCGCACTGTTTGCAATACGTTCGACCCCAGAAGTTCACCTATATGGTTAGATACTTATATGAATACGCTAATAAAGTATCAAAGGTTTAAAAAATGTTTACTATACAGTAATTTCGTCTTTATGCAATTTAGTAGTGGCACACCATTGTCAAATTCCAATAATGTACTATATTCGGTACCAGAATATCTCTACATGCCTTGTAGCCAGTTTTCGAACATAAGGACATGTAGAACTCACTATATTCTCGTGCTGTGCGAAATATTATAACAATTCTACCACCAAATATTTATCATAGTAATGTGAAAATATTTCTATATATCCCATATTATTAGCCACGTGTACTGGTAGAAATTGACTTATCAGGCTAATACCCTAACATTTGCACATATGGTCAACAAGATCGTCATCATTACAACGGTCGAGACCGATTTTGGCCTTTTTGTCGAGCAAAAATATTTGATTTAATAGTTTGTCACTGTTTCCAGTAAAGATATTGTTTAATAGGTGGCATAGATACGATAGCTAAATGAAACAGATCACGATGTCGTGGCTGTTTCCCACTGGGTCTTCAGTCAGAATGTTTTCTACTATATCATTTTCGTTGGAGAAAACTAGGTTCACGATATTGGTTCTATCCTGGCCACTTAACTTTGTTGAAAAGGTTATCTGTCGGTACAGATAGGGGTCCTGTATTGCATCAAAATATACTTGCTTTGTGCATTTCACTAGCATTGCAGTGTATATTTCACCAATATATTTCCGGGTAATAAGCTCTTCACGTCTGTTTAAGAAGGTATCAAGATTTAGGTTTAAAATATTCTTTACAGTCTTCTTTAATATGTTTGAATGGGTGTCAGGGTCTGTACTGCTTCTTGCGCCGATTTTCTACTGACTGGGTTGCCAGTTCTGTTGATTTCTTTATCTTTACAAGTTGTTGATACCTAATGACCCAAATTTGATCTGTTACTATCTGTTGATGCAGTAGTGCAATTTTCTCATCACTGGCTGCTCTTAATTTTGTCTGTTCCTCTCTCTGTTAAGGAGTTTGGCCTGGAGAAAAAGGATGGAAAAATTGTTGGACTGACCAAAATATAAGCTGCTTTTCCTAGCCCATAGGGGGGGGGGGGGTAGGTGGGGTGGCGTGGAAGGAGGTATTTGTCATTATGTACTTATTAAACCTGTCCAGCGTAAACAGATTTGTTTATACTATAAATGTCGTGATAGGAAATACCGTGTTTCAGTAGAGAATGACCCAGTTGTGTGCATCATCAAATGTCAAAAAATTATTGATGTCTTTCAGCATACTTCTTATATTTGATGGGCGAAGATCTCTTTATTGTGGCGATGCCACATTTGCTAAATATTATATGGTCACGTTACGCTAATTAAAGAGGATAAATATAGATTTGGTGGTGATGTGGCTTTGCAATGTGCGTGTCTGTATAACACGCCACAAAGCCATATGCCCACGCCAGTATTAATCTAGCCAGCGAATATTTTCAATATTTTGTCCACAATTCAGATCTAGATCCAGATATGTTCTCAGTCTAACTAATATGCCCTGACGTGCTGCGATTTGCATATTAATGCGCAGAGAGTGGCGCAGATATCGCTTGGTAGGCCATTGTGTGTTCATTCTAGTCAGCGACTTGAAGTAGAACAGTACTTTTTACAAAATAAAAACAACTAAATAATAAGTTTATTCTTTATATTTACTGGTATTTTAGTACTTTAATAACATTTATGACAATATTGATACACTATAATTATATGCTTAGATTCAGAGATCGATCAGTGAGATTAGTAGCGGACAAACCTACCTACCCATCACTCAGAGGGAGTTAGGGTTTAGTAGCAAGCTCGAGGCACGTAGTAATTATCGATTATTTGTTATCCACTCAAGTGGAGCATAGGTGTTCAGTTGTGACTTGTGAGCCCATAACGAGCTATGTTTTTCACCCTCCGTAAACCAGCTTTGTGTTCAGTAGGGAAAACGTCCCAGAGCGCTCGGCGCGTGCAAAACCGGCTTTTCTCGGTTTGTGTATTATATAATTAATGCGAAAACAGCAGATTGTCAATAGTTTGCAGATTTAGAAAAACGTTTTGAAACGTTTCCCTACTGAACACAAGGCAGCTGCAGGCAAGTCTCGTGCTGGTATATTTCCTAATATGGTGTTGTACATAGTTGGTTATACGTAGGTTAATCAAGACTGTAACGATGCTTGATCCTCGTCTCTTCATTGGCTTTTAACCCTTTAACACTCGTATCAGTCAAAACGGCTTCTGCAGTGGTCTTGAGAAATGTCCATTTGCAGACCAAGGGAAGATTATTTTTGAAAATTTACCACTGGAATGACTGGCTCGATAATCGAGCCAGTCATTCCAGTGATAAATTTTCAAAAATGGCCTTCTTTTTATGAGGAAATTTAAATTTTCTTGAAGAAATTTGAGGGTTAAAGGAGTAACCTGAGCTTCTATGATCAGATATATTGTACGATTTGGTGTACGACCCAAAGACATTAGTATACGTACACTCTATATGATTGTAGAAGCTCAGCTTTAGACAAAATACAGTTTAGAAGAGAAACGCGTAGATGTACGTGATTAGCGCGGCAAAGATCAACGACACGTGGGCTGTAAGAGGGGCGTGTCCACCAAAAATAGGCGCCTTAGGCGCCGCCTTAGGCAGAGTCATGCTAGCCGGTTGCATCAGGAAGCTATAGGATATAGTTCTTGTCATCTTGAAGTGTAGACGAATTCTACCACCCGGTTCACGACGTGGGTACTGAGATTCGAACGACACAACATTCCCGTCCAAAACTTTCTATGAATATAATAATAATAATAATAATAATTATAATAATAATAATAATAATAATAATAAATAAAAATAAATAATAATAATAATAATAATAATAATAATAATAATAATAATAATAATAATAACTAGAGTTTTAGTGCAGAAAACCTTCCGCAGAAACCACACATTTCGCTGAACGCATGCAATTAATCTTGAATTAGGGTGAAATATGAATTGATACTACTTACAAGTATAATGCATACATTACGCCCAGATTGGTTAATGTATACAAAGGATTCAAACTAATGCCAAGACAAAAATTATCTATCACACTCAATGAACCGTGAAAAGCAGACCAGATTGACCAACTTTTGGTATGCGACACAACAATAACCTACAATGCATCCATACAAGTTTCGTTACTATAAAAAAAAACCTTGAAACCACAGCCCGGACAAGAATAATCTCTGATGTTCAGGGAGCCCTGGGAAGTGGATTAGGTCACTCTACTTTTGATATATGACATAACCTTAGGCCATTATGATCCATATACCAAGTTTGGATAGTGTATACAAAATCTTGAAACTACAGACCGGACAAAAACAATCTCTGCTGTTCAGTGAACCATTAAAAGTAGACCACATTGACTTACAATTGGTATATTATACACCTTTAGACGATGATGCATCCATACACCAAATATGGTTACTGTGTACAAAAAACTCTTGAAACTTCAGTCCGGACAAGAATAAACTATAGTATTCAGTGAACCGTGAATACATCCATATGCCAAGATTGGTGACTATTCGTGAAAACTCCTTGAAAGTACGGTCCTGACAAAAACATCAGGGGCAGAGGCACAGGCGGATGGGGGTCACGGATACACGCACGGACAACGCGATTACTATATATATATAGACCTCCACAAGCGGGATGGGAGTGGGGTGGGGTTATAAATATAATATACTAATGAATGGTTTGTGGTTAATGACCAATGCATTCAAGGCTAGTGAAGACTTGGCCAACTCTCACCTTAGCGGGTAGTGCTACGAGTGCTCCATCACCCAAGTAGAACTCACGTGCAGATTTTGTTCTTAGATTGGGTATCCGTGCCGGGAATTGTTTGAGTGGCCCCCTGAAGCCGAGCACCACATCCACATAGACCCCACTATCCCAGTAGTTTGTCCCACACACGCCTTCAGATCTAAGGCATAACTTCCAGTCACTGAAAGAGAACAATAATTTGAGAAAGAACGATTATTATTCTCCTTACCAGTCGTCGTCGTTGAGATCGCCTGATCTTGCTACCGCTATGACGCACTCTAATAGCTAGAAAGAACGAGTGTATAGACCCGATGTTTGGGTTATCATATTTAAGCTAGTACGAGTTCTCTGACTCCGCCCTGTGCCGATTCTGATATGCCGGGCAAGAGCCAGGCATATCATAATCGGCATAGGGCAGAGCCAGAGAACTCGCTTGGCCTGCGAAAGGACACCCACTGAGAAAACGTTTTGGATTTTCTTGACAATTAACATTGTGAAAGGATTAAAGCTTCTGAAATGAAATTTTGCATTATTTTACTTTTCCCCATCTCCTATCGTGTGTTTTGTGTGGAGATTTTCGTAAAACAAGACATCACTTGAGAATCCCCCAAATGCTATTATGCTAAAGTACGCCACATCAGTTGACTTGGGCAGACAACTGTTCAATTGATAATGAATTTGAGACCTTGTTTCTTTAAAACAGCTACACTTTTTTTTGGCAAAACGAGAGGAAGCACTGTCGTCGTGAAAAAACCTCCTTTTTTGGTTATTGAGAACAATTTTGGAACACCATCTTTCAAAAAGGTTTTCAAAACAAGTTTGACGTTATAATGAGCATAAATTGTTATATTAAAAATGGAATGAGTTTCAAACTGGTCTAGGTCAAGTTCAAGTCACCTTTATTTCCAGTATAGATATAGTACGATAGATACACATACCTTACATGCTGCTTGTGATTAATGCGTTGTGTATGAGGCCTATGGGCACTTAGATTAGTGTTCATGTAGTCGCGTGTGTGCGTTCGTGTAGTCGTGTGAGTGTGTTCGTGCGGCCGTGCGCTGGTGGGCGCGTGGGTGGGAGTGCGTGCGTGCGCGCGTGCGTGCGTGTGTTCGTGTGCGCGTGCACAAAGATGGTCTTCTTGGCCTGCGAATGGGCATTTACTAAGGAAATATTCTGATTTTCTTGCCACATAACAAGTGTAAACGTACAATTGTTGCGACATATATGGTCCGAGCTCTCATACTCCACCCTATGCCGATTCTGTTATGCCGGATGAGTCTCACCCGGCATAACAGAATCGACATAGGGTGGAGTCAGTTTCAGCTTTCAGAGTTCTTTATTTCACGCAGGCCGTTATTAAACGGCATATGAGGGTACACGTTTTTTACATGCGGCGGTAGAGATCTATATTTTACAAATTATTATTATTATTATTATTATTATTATTATTATTATTAAGCAGAGTAGTAGTAGTAGTAGTAGTAGTAGTAGTAGTAGTAGTAGTAGTAGTAGTAGTAGTAGTAGTAGTAGTAGTAGTAGTAGTAGTAGTAGTACATTAATGAGTGAGGTGGTCATCTTGTTGTTGTTGTTGTTGTTGTTGTTTTTGTTGTTGTTGTTGTTGTTGTTGTTGTTGTTGTTGTTGTTGTTGTTGTTGTTGTTGTTGTTGTGAGAGTGCTTTTCCCTTTGACAGTTTTAAATATTTACACAGCCTGTTTAGTATTGGCTTGTTACATATTGCAAATACGCCTTTGGTTTTTTCAGTTGTATATATCGTTGCCTTTCATTTATGTATTTTTCACAACAGAAGAAAAAATGAGTTTCATCTTCTATGACGTTACATATACTACAAAGACACTCATTACGTTCGCTTCCCACCCATCTTTTCGTCTCGATAGCAAGTTGGTGATTTAGCATTCTAAAATGACATAGTGTTAGGGCTTCGCGGTAGGGAAGTAACTTTAGGTATTTCTCGGGCTCAAATTTTGATTTGATTTGTATATAGAAAGTGAGGCGCGTCGATTCTTCTAAAGTTCGGATCCGTATTTTTTCGTATTTTCTTTATTACACTCAGGCCGTGACAACGGCATATGAGGATTATTTGTACATTGACAATGGCGGTAGAAATACAATATTATTATTATTATTATTATTATTATTATTATTATTATTATTATTATTATTATTATTATTATTATTATTATTATCATACCATCTCCGCCGCGCTGCCGACGAGGGCTACGACAGTGGGATCGCTTACATAATAATGATAACAACAATAATCAATTTATTAACTTTAAACTCCATTTCTCTATATAGTGTTGTTCTAAAATTAACTAATTGTTTAGTATATACATGTTCTGACTCAAATATACTTAACTGGCCCTTACTCTCCAGGATAGGTTTAATGGTTTCGATCCATTTTAATTTCTTTTTATGTTTTGTCATATAATCAGGTATTCAAAAATATAAAATTGATGATAATATTCCGTATCCTATATTTACAAGGCCCGCCCAGAATCTTATCAATAAATTGTTTAAACTAAACAGGATTCCTGAAATAATAGCCGTGATGAATTAATTATAATATCTAGTGGAAATATTCCAAGTTCCCCGCAAAGTCAGAGAGCTCGGACTACGACATATAGTACAGCGAAGAAATACAATAGAGTATTTCTAAAACAACATAAGCAATGCCTTCAGGTCCACGTATGTTCAAAATCTACAACAGAACATTTCTTGCTAAATAACATTTTTCTATTTTTTTTTGTGAATTTTGAAACATGTCAATTTATTGCTGTAGGCGCCTTTAAAAGAAATGCCAGGAATTTTACTGAAAGGCTGATACACCGACAGGTTTATAGCCTACAGGCAGTGTTGTCAGAAATGTCAAAAACAAACTGACAAACCAAACGATTGACAGACAGACCGATGGACAGACATACTTATACTAGCTAATAGTCGCAAATAAACACGCGTACTATAAATACTGGGCAACATATTTCTGTATCAGTATCTAGAAAAGAATATAAAAAGCCTAAAAATTGTTTTATATAATTTTTTTTAATTAAAAAACCATTGATAGAGGTAACCTGTAGAATATTTAGAAATTAATTTGAAGGTAGCATTCCAGTCAAATTAGTTTCCAAAATTTCAACATAATATAGTCGAATTATTGAAAGCACTAAGATCGAGTGAACAGCTACTCTGCGTAGTACCCAATTCCAATCTTGTCATTGGAGAGCGTGCTTTCTCAATAGCTGGACCAAAACTTTGGAACGACCTTCCATCCAACATTCAAAACAGCAACAATGTTGAGGCTTTCAAAACTCTTCTAAAAACCCATTTGTTCCAAAAAGCATATTTCACTATTTTAAATTAGCTTTAACTTTTGTAAAGCGCCTTTGGGCAGTTAATTCTGGAATTGGCGCTATATAAATGCATACATACATACATACATATTCACAGCAAAATGCTTGAGAATAAAATTGTTAAATTGGTTTACTTTTAGAAGCTTAAATTGTGTATCTCAATGTAATGAAATGAAACAAATATCAACATATCGTGATTTAATTCCGTGAAAATTATTGTATTTTTTTTAAATTGCGATGTTGAATTAGGGACTCGTGTCTCTAATTCAGTTGTACAGCTTACATTTAAAAAAATTAATTTACACGTATTAAAATCAGTGTATGTTACGATTTATTTCGTTGCACTACATTTAGACACACAATTTACGTCTCTAAAGGTAATCAATATTAACAATTTTATCTTCAAGCTTTTTTGTGTGACTATGTAACTTTAAATTGTAATTATCATTCCCGTAAATGGAAGAAAGTATTGCTTTTGGGTATGCCTGTGAGTCTGTCTGTGTGTCTAAACCTGTATCGACCAAAATTAATGATCCAAATTGGCATCGTTAAAGAGGATTCTGGTCTACTTTTCTAATGGACATTTCCACTTTATCCGCCCATCATATAATCAACTATGTGAAGTGTAGGCTGACATCATAATCATGACGTCATGAATGATGCAAAATAGTCCGTCTTTAACGCTAATAGTCCGATACTGAGCAACATATTTTGGGTGGGTGGTGGTGGTGTTGGTGTGTTCGGTAAAAAAATGTTTTGATGTACAGCTCAGCTCAGAAATAAGGTACCATGTTTGCAATACAAAAACAAAAACATTTTAATTAGTACAATTTTAAACACAACGTAAGAAATCTTCTGTTAAATATTTTGAACATAATTGGATTGGAAGACATTGCTGCCTTACAGCCTTAGGCTGCAATATCTTCCCTTCCAATCCAATTCACCTTTCCAGAGTATCCACCCATCATATGACGTCATAATGAACTACGTGATGTGTAGAATGACATCATCATGGATGACGTCATGAATGATGTCGCTAAGTACGTCACGAACACATATTTGAAGGAATTGTATGCCTTTACTATTTAATAAATATTCTGTTGAATATTTCGAAACTAATTTGACTGGACGCTGTTGCTGCCATAGGTAGTCAAATTATTTGCAAAATATTCAACAGCTTCCCTGTATAGTTTTCAGGAAATTGATAGTTAAGGCAATAGAGGATCGGGCAATCCAAACACGGCGAGGTGTGGGTGGAGCTTAGCTAGTGATGGGCGGGGCATAGCTAAAAATGGAAAGGTTCATTATGGGCAAAATATTTAATTATACGTTTTATTTTGTTTGGGAAACATTTAAAGTTATTTCTGAACTGTACTGCAGCCTACCTGATGGTCATCTCCACCTTCGCGTCTCCTGGTTTCATAGCTACACGTTCATCTCCTATCATTGCGTGGTCATCCTTCTTCCAAATCGAGACCACCATATTCACAGTGGCGTTCACATTAGGAATTTTGAAAGCAAACTTCACCCCGTCTGTGAATGTATCTGTGAAATTTTCAACAGTGCTGAATTTTGTCCGGCGCATGTTGCTTATGGTATGACCTTGTTGGACGCCTACCGAATCCTTGCGAACCTAAGGATAAATGAATGGATCCGATGTGTCAATCAAGTATATGACGTCATTATCAATTACGTCACATGCAGGCTGACGCCACAAGTGTACGAATTGTATGTTTGTGATTGATCTACTATTTAATAAACATTCTGTTGAAAATATTTTGAAGTCAGTAACAGCACCCAGTCAAATTAGTTTCAAAATACTCAAGAGCTTACCTCTATAGTTACCTTGCAATTGGGATTCAAGTATTCAACGTTCATAGTATATAACTCGATCCCGCAAATCGTGGGCGGAACCTAGCTACAAATGGGCGGGGCATAGCGAGGAATGGCTCACTCTATTGTTTGACTTTATGAATGTTAAGGCCCATTAGTGGGGGGGGGGGGTTGGGGTGGGGGGGGGGAGTGGTGGTGGTATGCTACTCCCGCCGCCGAAGGCTGGTGTGAGTATTGCGGTTGGTGCGTCCGTCTGACTGTTTGTTTGTCTATTTGTGTATTTGTCGGCAGTATACCTCGGGAATGCAGGCAGGTAGAGTCGCCAAATTTGGCACATACAAGCATATTATGCTGGCTAAAAAGATGTGAAGCTTCAGGTCAAATGGTCACATACATAGGTCACGGGGTCACTAAGTGCATACCGGAAGGCACATTTTGAATCGCGAACATACAATCGTCTTGTCGCTGGAAAGAGAGCGTTGAAATTTCAGGGCAAAAGGTTAAATATGTAAGTCACGAGGCCATTATTAAGTCCATACCGGAATGGTAGTCTTTGGCCGTAACTTAGGAATGCAAGACAGTAAGAACACCAGAGAGAGGGAGGGAGGGAGGGAGGGAGGGAGGGAGGGAGTTTAGGCTTCAGGTCAAAGGACAGATATCTCGGTCACTGAGTTACAAAATGCATACTGGACATCATTGGCAATAACTCGGGAAAGCAACAAGGTAGGGAGGGAGGGAGGGAGGGGGGAGGGAGGGAGGGAGGAAGTTTAAGCTTCAGGTCAAAGGACAGATATCTAGGTCACTGAGTTACTAAATCCATACTGGACATCATTGGCAATAACTCGGGAAAGCAACAAGGTAGAATCACCAAATTTAGCACATACACTCTTATTGTGGCGGACTAAAGTGAGTTGAGTTTACAGCGCAAAGGGTGCAATATAATAGCTAGATCGCAAGTACACTAGGTGCCTACAGGAATACACATTTCTTTACCATAACATGGGAATGCAAGAAGGTAGAATAAGTAAAATTGGCACATCCTTGCAAATTTTAGCGGGCTGTAGAAGTAATTTAAGTTTCAATCAAGGGGTCCCTACGTGCGTAGTAGTAGTAGTAGTAGTAGTAGTAGTAGTAGTAGTAGTAGTAGTAGTAGCAGTAGTACTAGTAGTAGTAGTAGTAGTAGTAGTAGTAGTAGTAGTTGTTGTTGTTGTTGTTGTTGATGTTGTTGTTGTTGTTGTTGCAGCAGCACCCCGATTCGCTGAAATCAGTTCAAAGCAAGTGCCTGAGACTTTGTCATCGCAGCGCAGGCAAATTATTTTTATAATGAAGAATCGACCGGAGAACTGTGTAGAGAAAATAACATACATTAGCGAATATATTACTCTTTCTGTTAGGCTATTTGGAATAACATTGGAAAAGTAGTGACGATTCTGTTCTTACCTTATTTTTCTCTGAGAATTCGTGGAAGACAAAAGAGATGCTGCGATTTCCATATCTCGGGTACGCATCCGGTCCAAGAAACAGGCTGCTTCTGTGTTTGTCCACGCTCAAAGTCGTATGTTTAGTGGTCAGCGTGAAATCGTGTCCAACGCACTGAACAATGACCAGTGCCAACCCACAAAAATAAGCTAGAAGCATTATGATCGATGGCTGAATTCCTGTGCCCGGCTCACGCGCAATGTTTCGGGGAATCCTACCACAAAGTTTTTTGAAAATATTCTTTCTGAGAACTAACTCAGGTAAATATCACTCTAGCAAGCAGCGGTTGATCAAATTTAACTACACTAACCTAAAGATAGATACACAGGTAGGAACAATATCCAAACACTGACATACAGATGTCTGATCATGAATATTCATATGTAGGCTCTTCGAACAAGGCCCACCTCTTCAGGTACGTCGTCTCCACGCCTATTTCTCAGTCAGATGGGTTCTCTATTTTTGGCCACAGGCCTAAATATGTGTAGTCCATAGGACATCGGTGTTAATGCACTTATAAAGTCCTGTTTAAAGTGCAGACGTTACGCTTGAGAAGCAACGAGGACGTTCATACCTGCGAGAGCGGGTCAATAATATACCGTATAATTATTGAAATCCAAATACTTATATTACACCATATACCTTACCACAAAATGGCAATTTTTCAAGGTTACATTTTTCAAATACACTGGAACATGCTTTGTGATATTCTGCTTGTTGATAGAAATTTGACACCCTATTATTTTGACATGTTTATGTATTTCAGTCAGGATTGTCTGTATGCAGACCATCAATATATCTGCCTACCTATATTTTAGTTGTGACTCTCATGTAGTATAAGTCAGGCTGTCGGCCGGTCGGCCGGTCGGGTTGTCAATGTCCTTTCACATTTCTCACAAACTGTTGCAACTGTAGCGTGTCGCACCTAGTTGTTATCGCACAATTAGTCCATGGGCTGGAAGCACACACCCACTCCAACGCACGCTCACCCTCCCAGTGCCCTCCCTCCGTCCCGAAAGAGAGAGAGAGAGAGAGAGAGAGAGAGAGAGAGGGAGAGAGAGAGAGAGAGAGGTTTGGAGGGAGGGAGTGAGGGGGAGAGGAAGAGAGGGAGAGATCAGGAAACTGATACGGACAGAAAGGAGGAGGACAAAATTACAGTGGAAAAAGTTTTAATGGAAATGCGTGCAGATCCTCTAGACCACGTCTAAAGTTATCGTGGCGTCAGAGTAGCATGGCGTTGCCGCACTTGGTGCACAGTCTGGGTAAAGTCGGACACACTACCTCGCCGTGTCTCCAGCTCTACTAGTGACACAACTGCTGCCCAGTTGGGGTGCTGAAAGGTGAGCAGTATTCTGCAGATGTCTGTCGTCTTGGACATGTGGTGCCCAGCCGCATAGCCACTGTATCAGCGGTCAATAACCCCTGGATCAACTCAGTGGCGAGCTAACAGTGTGACGTGAAGTCCAGGCGAAGTCGGGTGCGCTACCCTGTCGTCTCTTAGGAGACCATTCCAGTTCTTCAGGTCTACTCTACACAACTAAAATGCCAGCCCTTGACTCACTGTGCTCTCACCTACAATTTAGACAGGTAGCCATTAGAGTAAATTAACAGTATGAATCATCACACAGGCTACACGAATAGCTCGAATGATACGGTTGCGTTTGGTGTTGGCGGGAATGCTCGCCCATCCCCACTAGAACGTGATCATTACACCGGCGCTGGAGGTCAGTCTGTCTATCAACTAGTTGCCCGAAGTCTCCCCTGTGAATACTCGAGGCCAGATAACCAGCGTCGGCGGGATTATCCATACCACGAGTACGAGGCCGAGTTCGAGGAGGCAGAAAGGAGCATGTGGCTTTAGAGCTACAAAAACAAAGGTGTTAAGTCGACACACTGTGCACAGGACCCAATTCTCACTGATGGCTAACAAATAGCGACACAAGTGTAAATAGTGTAAATATTGACCCTAAGCTTACTACAATTTGCATGTATACAAATGCAGATAATATGATAAATAAACGTAACGAATTGAAGCAGATTATAGCCGATACTGGTAACCCAGCGAAAGTATGTATTACAGAGATAGATCCTAAAACCGCTATTCCAAATAACCCCATAGAGAAGTGAATGCCAAGTAAATAATTATGATCGCTTCACGAATAAAGACTATGGCAAACTAAAGGCACACATATACGAACCAGAAATGACTAATGGTTACAATGTATGGTGAACATGGAAATCAAAAACATTTAAAAGAGATCATAGCGGGATAAATATATTGCAGTCTACGTTCTGATATTAGCAAACCAACTAGGTACCGTCGAAACCAAAACAGTTAGCATAATCGACGTAGTCCATACAAATGATGCAGATATGGCAATGGATATCATCCACGAAGCACCATTAGGTATACATGACCATGACACAATGATCCGCTTGTATCCTGATCTCTTTGTGACTCCACCCGAACACAACCAATAACTTATTGCTAAATACGGGCAAATGTGCTGATATGAGGAGAGAGTTACACTGTATAAACTGGGATGAAATGGTAATTCCTAGCACAAATGAAGCATGGAACTACTTACATTCCAAACTTTCGGAAGCAATAACCTACTACATACAAATAACCAGTCAAATTCCCAAAACGAAGAGCTGGATCAATAAAGATGTGACTTAAGAACATTCAAGCAGACCGAGTGTCTCAAAGACTACAGCTACAGCGAATACAAGTAAGCCAGGAATCATGGACCAGCAAGAATGAGACTAAACAAAATGTCACTCGAGTACAATCTGACAATGGAGACCAGATCAAATCCAAAAGCATTCTGGAAGTATGTGAAGCAAAATACTCAACTGAAGGAAACGATAGGTGGTCTAAAGGAACCAGGTAGTGATAACCTTGCAGTAAAAGAGCATGGCAAGAGGGAGGTACTCAATAACTTCTTTTCTAGTCTCTTTACCATCGAGAACCTGAAAGATATCCCTGCCATCAAGCCCAGGAATGACAACTACCTTGTGGATATTATAATAACTCCAGCGTCAGTTGAGAAAAAAACTAGAATATCTAAACCCTCATAAAAGTAGTGGCCCAGACCTTATAGCTGCACGGATACTACTCGAATTTGCAGAGGAGATGAGTAAACCATTGTGCATACTCCTCAGTAAGTCACTAGATGAAGGTATAATCTCAGATACATGGAAAACAGATAATGTAACCGGTATTTAATAAAAGGGACATACGAATGACCCAGGCAATTAGCGTCCTGTAAGTTTAACCTGTATCCTATGCAAAGTACTGGACTCCTTCGTCATGGATGCAATCATGGAATATATGGAGGAAGGAAAAATACTAACCGGATGCTAATATGGTTTAGACATAATTTGTTATGCAAGACTCAACTACTAGAGTACTTAGAGATAGTAACCAGTGTGATAGATAAAGACGAACTAGTCGATGTTATATACATTCACATCAAAAAGGCATTTGACACAGTTCCACACGAACGACTCATAGAGAAGCTCAAGGCTTATGGTATCAGAGAGAAGGTAGTTAAATGGATTGAAAACTTCCTGTCCAACCGCAAACGGCGTGTATGTAAATATGCATTGAAGTATATAAATAGCATGTACCAAGGTAAGCCATAGAAACAATGTGTCATGACCGTGATGATACAAGCCCTAGGATTATGTCCCAAGAGCCTGATGATGATGGTGATGATGATGACGATGATGAGGATGATGATGATGATGATGATGATGATGATGATGATGATGATGATGATGAACACTCGGCATGTGTAAAGTGATTCTGAAGGAGAAGCGACTTTGCCTATTACGCACGAACCTCTTCAATTGTATTCTCCTACCACGGTAGCTGCAGCTATCTCATCTGCAGCAAGCAGTCCCTTGACTAAGATCACGGTGAACATGTGAACTGCATCAACCACTACAGTAGCAACAACTGATTTAACCTGTTTAACGGATGACATCTCACTAACATTGCATTCACGAAATCGGTCGTTACATCCGGAACTTCAGGTATCATCGGCGGTATTTGCTCATCCAATCGCTTCATCTGTTAGCGCCACATCTCAGTCATCCGCGAATGTGTCTGTAGCCCTGAAACCTTTTCAACCATTACATCATGAACATGGGCACGGGCTCGTCTGACGGAGGAGACAGAAGTTTCGCGCACTACTTATGATATTTGAATACTCAGGTCGCTGCAGCGCTCGCCCGGAACTCAGACTGATGTCCATTTCTGCCCTTGTCACTTCAATCTCTTTCTTCACGCCAGTCTGTTCAGTGGGAGAACTCACAATTCACCAAAAAACAAAAAGGGTGCAGTTAAATATGTCATGTGAAACTTAACTATTGTATAACTTCAAATCATATATTGTGTTGTCTTTAGACGCTTGCATATCTCTGGGTCTGATGGTGGTGGTTGTGGTGGTGTGTGTGCATGCGTGCGTGCGTGCGTGCGTGCGTGCGTGCGTGCGTGGCGCACCGCAGGCTAAGAGGGGTTCCACGCAAGTTCGTGTGTAAAGGACAAAAATAAACTTATACAGCGGAAGCAATGAAACATAAAATCCTGGACCAAAACCCCGGCTAAAAATTAAAAGAAAAACATGCTGGCCCAACCACACATTTTATTACCCCTCCTTTCCTCTGAATTAAAAAGATCTCTCTCGCGTCAAGAGCTAGGAGAGGGTAGTGTAATACAATGTGGAGTCCTCCCGTCCTCCCAGGAGCATTCTGATGGCAGAGTCTGGATCCGTATCTCTGTTTTATGCATCCGTATATACTTCCTCCTGGTCCGGTGGCTAGGAGGAAGTTACCACGCATATTTGCACAAAATAGGGTGTGCATCTGTACGACGCTGACCTATTGGCCTATTGGCCAGCATCATTTATATTAGGGCAAGTATAAAGTACACGAATAATTCACATTTCCTTATTAGTGGACCATTGGGAAATGTTTTTCATTTTCCCGGTAAAATTTTTTTTGGGGTTTACGAATCTGAAAACAATTTCAGAATCGGCTCAGTAGCCATTGAGTTATTTAAGATTGAATATTCTTCAATCTGCGTGCGATGGAGCTTGTCCATTTCCAGAAAATGTTCTTCCAATGTCCACGCTGGTCATGTGGTTGGCTTCCTGCCCTATCCCTCGTATGCTAATTGGCGTCCTTTTCTTGAGAGTTACGCCTTTCTGAAACGTAAGAGGCCCTATAAACGCAGTCTCCATGTGCACATTTTAATCTAATTTTCGACAGTGAGGGTCAGGTGAACCATTCACCGTTCTGAGTCCAAAAACTTCAAGTCCTTCTTGTGACAATGGTCAGATCTTTGCCTGCTTTCCACGTGAATCATTTGTTTAGCCACCAGTTAATCATAAATTTAGGAAATATGTAATCAGCGTTTCCATCTGATCTTTGTGGGAAACCCATATTCTTCCCCAGTTCCGGTCATTCGAAAACCTTAGAAGATGTCCATGCCAGGTTCTAGTTGTGTGCCTGATAAATTACTATTTACAACTTGATACATTATTGGGTCCAATTAACCAATTATGCTCTATTCATTAATGGAAAAATCATTATGCTGGTCGGTTTTTTCGTGCATTCTCCATTCTCAGTGGAAGCTGTATTTCCCACCAACTTTCCATCGGAAGACTCCTCAGACGGATTTGTATATGTTGTTGCACCCATAAAGTTTGCGAAGTGCCATCGACGCAAACAATTGTGTTCAGGACATAGCATCTCCATTCGCTCATGTTTCTGTGTTTCAACCTATAAACCAGTGAAGAAATAACTTTCTGAATCTATTCTAGTCCAGTACCATGGGAAGAAGTATTTGCCTCATACACGGCTCCATCCTCTGCGCATAGCGCCAGGGGACAATCATCAATGTTATTACTGAAGTGCCAGTTTCATTACCACTTGACGTAAATTGTCTCCGGATGGCATTACAAATAGCAAACTTTTGACACGGAAACCTGTTTCCGCAATCACCTTCGTACCACTAGTAGCACACCATGAATTTCGACGGTTTCTACCAGCGGAGAAATCATACGCCCACAATTGGAGAAGTCTTCGTGTATGCTTGTGCTACATCAACATCCAGTCATGCTGCAGATGTCCACGTCCATAACCGGATCCAGAAATAGCTGAGTTCTTCGTCATCTCATGATGCTTAAATATGATTAGGCTGTCAAATTGTTTGTCGATGTTGTCAATGAGATCCTCTATAAATTGGTCTTGTCGGCCCCTCCAACTAATGCCTATATAAAATTATCTTTGTGACTGCCATCAAGGCAACTCGATTCTGAGGCTTCCCAGTGAAATGTTTTGTGAGGTTTCTTTCACGTTGAGAGCCTGTCTTTTCCACACGAACGTTTCTAGTGTTACAAATCCACCCATTTCCACTGTTCTCCGACTTAATAGGTCTTGTGGATTTTTGTCGCTTGGTTGCCATCTTGGTTGAACACTATTCTAGAAAATTTATATTTAATAGAACAGGACAATATTTATGGACTCGGTGTTAATGTATATTTTAATAGGATTATCATATAATAGGATTACTATACCACACCAATCGTATGTTTTACCGTTCAATAATTAAGTTATAGTGTTATGTAACTAGGGTATTTATATATATATTGTTATCTAAGTCAGCATCATTTGTCAGTATTATTTTTAAGTAATTCCCCATGCACTACCATGAAGGTTACTATCATCTTACAGATGTAAGATCTGTAGGTTAATAATACTTTTCAGTGCATTTTAATGGCCGTACTGGTAACCATTTTCACGATTGTTTCAATTCCTGTTTGAGCTATTTACCATCATATTTGCGCATATTCTTCCTTCTTCTCGCCACTGACGCATTTTGATTGACGCTTTCCTTTAGTGGTCTTTATATTTTGTGTAGTCACTACTTAAATCCTCACTTCTGTGGTTGGACACATTGTAGTAAATTGACACCTGGACCAAATCTTGACAGACGATACACAAATGAATGTGATTGCTAGAGATGTTTTCACCCCCTCTCTAACAAGTGAATTCCAGAAACTTCAGAACTAACACACAACACCCCCACACCACACCACCCCCTCAATGAGAGTGACACACAGTGCTAAAGTTTGTGTAAAGTCTGGAACAGCGTGTATTATTAGAAACACACACCTTATAGAATAGATGTAGGCCTACAAAGTGTCATTGGTGAGAGAATTCACCTTTCCAGAGTACCCACCCATCATATTACGTCATAATGAACTGCGCAATGTGTAGAATGACATCATAATGAATGACGTCATGAATGATGTCGATAAGTATGTCACGAACGAATATTTGCAGACGGTCTATGCGTTGTTGTACAAATTGTTTGCTTTTACTATTTAATAAATATTCTGTTGACTATTTTGAAACTAATTTGACTGGACGCTGTTGCTGCCATAGGCAGCAACAGCGCCCAGTCAAATTAGTTACAAAACAGTCAACAACTTCCCTGTATGGTTTTCAGAAAATTGATAGCTAGGGCATTTGGGGATCGATCAATCCCAACAGGTGTGGGTGGAGCTTAGCTAGTGACGGGCGGGGCATAGCTAAAAATGGAAAGGGCCATTGTGCAGCACTTCCAGGCCTACACGCATACTCTCGTAAGATACGAGTGCTTTTCTTCCCAGACGGAAAACTCATATCACTGAAGCTCTCATTTGGTCTGAGGCAGATCATTCAGTGCCAGATATACAAAGCCCACATGGACACGGTTGGTATATAACAAATTAAAAAACGAGATTGTTATCCCAACAGAAATAGTGGACCAGCTGGTGAAAATCTTTAAGGTTATCTAGATAATGAGAAAAATAATGATGAAGAGCCAGAACTAGTCAACGTGATTGATGTAATATTTGACTCCGATGATTAATCAAGCTATTATTCTGTGAGATTCTTTGCACACTCACACTCATCCAACCGGTTTGCAATTTTGAAGATAATAATGTAATTCGAGCTAAGCTGTGATAATTTTATAAAATTATATTTTTATTTGTATTCTATAGATGGTGGTGTGACTAGAATGCGATTCCTTTCCAAATGTTTTGCATCGCGACGTTGAAAATTATAGGCCTATTATAGCGCTTTTCTTATTTCACATTTGTATTATTGAGACAGAATCAGATTTAATTTCGCTATAAAATCGTATTCCACTATGATATGTGTATCAATCAAGTAATTATTATAAGTGTATAGGATAAGGTTACTAAAGATCTAAGTCTGTAAAATTACTTTGGGCAGGTTGGGGATTGGGTTCGTTGGAGAGATGGATTCACATTCTGGCCTATTGGCAACTAACCAAACAGGCCAAGGGCAGATTGCGTCTATGGAGGGTAAATTACGTAAGGTAGACCATGCAGGCACCAGAGCAGAAATGTTTAATGTGTTTACTGTTACAGATATGCTTTGTGTTTCTCAATAATAGCGTGCCAATGTCGCAGGTGTATGCTATCCTCAAGGGCATAGACAGACAGTACATGACGTACGTGGAAATTCTACCTCGAGATCCAGTGATGTAATCAATGCTAGGTACGTCTCATCCATTTCTAGCTAACTAACCCCGCCCACTTTGTGCGCACGTTTGAATCGAGTGTGAACCAATCCATGCATTCCTAGAATACATATTTCAAGGTAATGGGTGAGTCTACTTTTAGCTTTGCCCCGCCCAGCTATGGCTAAGCTCCGCCCACGCTTTGTCCGTGTTGGGATCGCGCGAACCCTGAACCCTCTGAATGTCAATTTCCAGAAAACTACAGGTAAGATGCTGAATAGTTTGGAGCTAATTAACTGCGCCCAGTGAAATTAAATTCAACATATTCAATAGAATGTGTATTAAATAGTAAAGACATACATGTGTTACGAGGTGACCTCAAGAAAGCAGGACTCGGTACAGTCAAATCAAGAATGGACCTGAGGAAGCTAAGGATTTCGGCTGAGGAGGAAGACACAGTGGGAAAAAGCGAAGAAGAAATGATTGCATCTGTAGGATGGTTCTACTACCACAGCCACAGAATACAGTAATCATACATACATAGATGTCGTACAACTGACGGACCTTTAAAAGTTCCTGACAGACTTAGCCGCGCCTTTCATTACGTAGTTGCTTGTGACGTCAGCCTACACATGATGTAATTGATTATGACGCCCAATATACGTGATCGATATGCAGATTGGAGTCATCAATTAAATAGGTACGCTGTTGAATATTTTGAAACTAATTTGATTGAGAGCTGTATGGCAGGAACAGCTCCCAGTCAAACTGTTCAACAGAATGTTTACTAAATTGTAAAGTCACTAAAGGCATATATACACTTCAGACGCATATTGTTCGACCGTTGCCACATTCGTGATAGGTCTACGTAATTTGATTGTGACGTCAGCTAACCGGCGATCTACTTTGATTATGACGTCGGCTACTTGATTGACAGATCTTACACGTCCAATTTAGCATCTTATGGTTTTGGATCAATCCGTATGTAGTTGTGTGTTCGTCTGTCTATTCGTTCTCCTAGACAAAATTTGATAAATATAAGATAATCTAGTTTTACTTTGATAATTTAAAGCCCTGCTTATGTCGAGCTGCGACGCAACTCAACTAGTCACCGATTTGGTTTTCAGCAATTCCCTGAAACTCGCAGTGACTGATTTTGTTGCTGAAGAAATCAACACGGGCTCTGCAATCAGTTTCACGTCAATCGCCCAAGATCGACAACTCAAAAGTCGCTCGTCCCAGCAGTTGAAAATGTTCAACTTCTACGACTAGTATTGTCGAGTCTAGGTCAGTTGCAATCCACATGAGTGTGTATACGATTGTCTACAACCATTCATACGTATAGCCAATCAACTCGCAGAAAACAGAATATCGTCTATATCAATTTATCAACTTATTAGGGAACCATTTAGGGGGGGGGGTGTATGTCTGTTGACATGAGCGCGCGCACGACTTGGAACCACTGCAGCGCTACGAGTTGTGAAACGTTGTCTGTGCAATCTCTTCAACCCGACATACGCTCCAATTTACCATGAGTTGCCGACAGTTGCGTCGTAGCGCCTAGAATCTCAGCTCAACAAAAGCTAGGCTTAAAGCGGCAGTCAGGTCAGATGATTATTTACTTTAAGCTATCACAGTCTCGTAATTCATGGATCAGATCTGTCAATCAAGCATCTGATGACACGATCACGTGACGTAACTACTATAAATGACGTCACTAAATGTTTGACTTTTGTTGACATAATTTGAATGTGAAGTCTTTTCGCATAATATTATCTTTACTATCTCTGTAAGCTATTTTAGCGTGAAACCTTTAGATCCGGCATGCATCTCTAACGGTGTTCTTGTTCTTTTTACTACTCCTCATTCAGTTTTCATTCAATCTCGATGAAACTTTAGACACCTATTCTAGGGCTATGTACCCACATCCGCAGAGACTTTTAGTACGGCGCCACACCCGTAAATGTTTAAATTGCTACTCTTCCGTTAATAAGAAATGTAGCTTTATTAAAGCTTTTTATTTTAATTTTAAAATCTATATAATGCTATATCTAAAATGTATATACAATTTAAAATCTATAGGCCCTATACAATTTGTGGAACGTTCCGGAACGTTTTTTCTATTTATTTTTAATTCATGTGTTTTTGTTGAAAGATTTTATACATGCCCATAGATTTATTAACCTCAACCACACTGGAGTATTAGGCTACGTATTAGCAAAAGGCGTGATCTACAATTTAAAGCAAGTAGCAAAAGGAAAATACATAATTAGCATAGGAAAGGAAACTATTCTTTTTTCTTTATCACACGTGTGTTTGAGGCAGGATGCAGAACAGATTATCTAATGATTTCTTGGATACACGGGATACAATAGGTCGATACACATTTTAAAGAAGATAATGCACAACATACATATATTGCAAATATGAAAGGTCATTTGAAAATAAATACATGGCCTGTTAATTCATGCTGCGTTTCCAGTTGACATGAGCGCGCGTACGACTTAGAAACGGGCAGCGCAAGTAGTTGTCGATAGTTGCTAGTAATCGAATCGTTAGCGACATGAGCGCAAATTTTCTGGCCAGTTGCCGACAGTTCTAGCGCAGCGCGGGTCATTGTAGCTCGACCTGACCGCAGCTTTAGGTGTATCTGGACACCTGCTCCTGGAGCATACTATGAAACATCACATGTATGGTGATTATGTGGATAGGATAAAATTTTTTGTTTGGTTTTTGGGGTGGTGTGTGTGCGTGTACGTGCGTTTGCGTACGTGCGTGCGTGCATAAGAAGTTTCGATTCAGCAATCCATTCGACGGCCCGTCCGTTTGTTCGTCTTGCGGGAGGTGTGTAAATCGTTGAACATTTCAGTTTTCTTGGGACGCCGATGAACTGACGGGTGGACTGATGACATTAACCCTTTAACACTCATATCAGCCAAAAGACTGCTTCTGCAGTGGTCTTCAGAAATGTCCATTTGCAGACCAAGAAAAGACTATTTTTGAAAATTTACCACTGGAATGACTGGCTGCTGCTGTTACATCTACTGCTGCTACCATTGCTGCTGATTTTACTGCTGCTGCTAGGACTACTACTACTACTACTACTACTACTACTACTACTACTACTACTACTACTACTACTACTACTACTACTACCACCACCACCACCACCACCACCACCACCACCACTACTAATACTAATACTACTACTACTACTACACTAGTACTACTACTTTTGCTGCTTCCCATCAACTACTGCATAAGAAATCTTTCCATCGACCTCATACTTTTAAAGGTATTATCAAATCACAGATTATCCGGTTTCACCGAAATTCTAGTGATAGAAAGAATTTTGAATCTGCGTGTTCCACCTTATTTAAAGCCCTTAAACCGAGGGGATATTCAACACGATTTTTGCGCAAAATAAAATCCGAAACTTTACATGATTTGGAAACTATTACTGATAAGGCTGCCAATCAAAAGCCTACCAAAATTCGTCACAATCGTCCGATTATAGGCGTAGGACAATCTCAGAAATGTGGAAAGAAGAGGTGTAAATTAGACCTCTATCTACCTAATCAGACAACATTTGTCAGTTATCAGAACAAAAGCAAATTCCAACTTCAGTCTAATTTAGATTGCGATTCTAAAAATGTTATCTATTTAATATCTTGCAAATTATGCCAAAAGCAGTATGTCGGTGAAACAAAATGCCCTTTCAGATGGCGAGCAATTAGACACCTTTGCGATATTAGACACGACGAGGACACCAACGTAGCTCAACATTTCAATCTTCCTGGTCATTCTGTCGATAGACACTTTGAAATTATGCCTATCGAGCAACTGCCTCTTTCTGCTACGGCCGAAGAAACTGATAAACAAAGAAAACTTCGAGAATCATTTTGGATTAAGCAACTGAAAACAAAATGGCCGAGTGGCATAAACGTGGACCCTGGTCTTGCTGATCAACGTGAAATTATTCCATTCAGTTTAACATACAATCGAAAAAATGTTGAAATTTCAGAAATTTTGAAAGATGAATATCATAAATTGCAGGATAAAATGAAAACACCTCTCAATTTGCGTCCAGTGATAGCCTTTAAGAAAAACTCCAATCTACGTGACATCTTGGTTAATTCGAAATTAACTCTTCAAAAACCTTCAGAATGAATGATATATATTATTCATATTTTATAGGCCATACCGCCTCTATCAAACAAGCATAACAAATCTCAGACAATAAAATAAATAAAAAATATCTCCCAACCTTGGGAGATCCTGAGCCAGTGCGTTTAATCATATAACCACCACCACCACTACTACTACTACTACTACTACTACTACTACTACTACTACTACTACTACTACTACTACTACTACTACTACTACTACTACTACTACTACTACTACTACTACTACTACTACTACACTAGTACTACTACTTTTGCTGCTGCTGCTGCTGCTGCTACTACTACTACTACTACTACTGCTACTACTACTACTGCTGCTGCTGCTGCTGCTGCTGCTGCTGCTGCTGCTGCTGTTGCTGCTGCTGCTGCTGCTGCTACTACTACTACTACTACTACTACTACTATGACGTGCGCTTACGTGGCTTTCCGCATGCCAGACGCATTCAGTGTGTTGAATATTTGAAACTAATTCGACTGGTGACCTACTCGATTTATTGTTCCTATTCCTACATAATTAAAGTATGTAGACTGGTGTGTTGACCTGATCTGGACAGCTTTGTGGTGCCAGAACCACAATAAATGCCGCTACAGCCTCTCATAATATTATTCTCAATACATTATCTTGATATCATATCTATCGATTTTAGATTTTGAAATAGAATGGTATAGAGAAATTAGCGTTTGTATGCTTGGAGTGGGATTGTTGAGCGCGTGTGCATTTGGACTCTTGACTCGAGGGCCTCTGTGTGGTGAGGTGGGCTAGGTCTTGGTATATGATGGTCTCATTCTGTATGGACCTATGTAGTTCAGATCCTGAACTCACTGACTCAATTTCCAGGGGAATATACAGGTAGCCTGTTGGATGTTTTCTGGCTGGTTTGAATGGGTGCTGTTGCGACCTATGGCAGCAACAGTGCCCAATTAATTTAGTTTCAAAATATTCAACAGAATGCCTAGTAAATGGTAGAAATATACAATTCGTACAACGTGTCGGACGACTAAATAATAATAATAATAATAATAATAATAATAATAATAATAATAATAATAATAATAATAATAATAATAATAATAATAATAATAATAATAATAATAATAATAATAAAAATAATAATAATAATAATAATAATAATAATAATAATAATAATAATAATCGTTATTTATTGAGGGTAGCACTTCAAGTACACGGCCTGATCTAACAGAGGCCCTCATTAACATATATACAAATGTATTTATTTTTTTTTTTTATATATAATATGTACAAATTTATACATCTATGTACAGACAAGGAACTTAGGGAATGTATTTCTTATAATCATAAAATATTCTGAATGTATTAAGAGTAATTTGAACAAAAGCTACTGATGCTTTCAACAGCAGCAATCGAGTCAATCATGCTATAATTAATTATGAAGTCATCCTAGACGCCACTTAGTTAACTGTGATGTCATGTGACATCATATGGGAGATGTATAAATTGAAAAGGTCCACTCACCGGCACACGTAACACTTATAACGTTCTAATTGATGGGCAATGGACCTTTCTAGATTTGGCTATGACCCCACCCATCCATAGTTAAGCTCTAACCAAGCTTCGCCCATGTTAGGATCGATCGACCCTCGGACGCCCTGGCTACCAATTTCCAGACGACTATACAGGTACGCTGTCGGATGTTTTGGGTCTAGTTTGACTGGATGCTGTTGCTGCAACCGGATGGAGCGCCCAGCCAAGTTGGTTCCAAAATACCCAACAGAATGTTTATTAAGTAGTAATAACATACAATTTGTACAAAGCGTCGGACTAGACTAACGTTTATGACGGACTAAATTGAGTCAGTCATGACGTAATGATTTAGATGCCACCCTATACGCCACTTTGTTAATCATGACGTCATATGATGGATGGATAAATTGGGTCCATTAATATACCATATAACAATAACAATAATGTATGCTGATAGAATAATGTATATATGTACCTATGTATAATATTATAATAGTATGTATCTCCACAACTGTGTACAGTTCAGCGAATAAACCATATCTATCTATCTTTAGTTTTCCACTGAAGGCTGCTTGACGCCCGCGTGTTGCTTGACGCCCGCGTGACGCCCGTACTCTGTTTTTCCCTTTAGACTTCTTAAATGTTAAAGATGAAGTCTTATTTTCTTTATATGAATACGCCTCTATAATAGTTTGGTAAAACAGTATAAAAACTAAAACATCTCGCATCAGTTATTTAAAGTACCTGAATATTATTAGGAAAACGTTCTTCTCACTGTATCAACCTTTCTTAGTTCTACTGTATCACCCTTAAGTATTGTCGTAGTTTGGTTGGAGACATTTTAAAAGTATTAATATCCTGCCTGAATGCGATTTTTCAAAGATGGAATATATGAGCTGCATGGTAGAGCATTTTCTACAATGCTTATTCAACTGAATGATTATTGGTTACCACTTCGTCATATCTTGTTAAATTAAAAAAAAAATTTAACTGGAAGTTGATGCTGTCTAAGGATGTCGTCCGCGTGAGACATACAGGCGTGTAGGGATCATTGGAAAGCTAATGATCATCCAATCGAAATCAATAGCTATTGTTTTCGCAAAAAACTGGTTTCTAAAGAACCATACATAGAATGTAGACCATCATGGCAGCCTCGACGAAAGATGCTATGTCAGGCGATTTTTTGTTCTAGATGGCGGCATTCACAACAACTACCTAATGCAACATGGGTCAATATTAGCGCAAATAGTTTTTTGTATACTATTATGGCCTACACATGCAGAAACAGGTTATCATTTGGTTGTAAACAGCTTTCAAATAATGTTCGGTATTCGTATAGAAATTGGTATTCGAATATTCTCGGATCACTGTTTCTATAGTGCTCTGTGGACACGCACGCACGCACATATGCGGTAACGTCAGCGGGATACTGTCATGTGATTGATTGACAGATGGTATCCATGAACGGATGGGTACATTTCTACCTATGCCCACCCAATGCTCATTTCTTACTTTGTATGCGTATTTGAATAGCCTTTAATTTGAACTCTGAATTTCCAGAATCCCTATTTGTCGGTAGTTACCAGGGCCAGATTACCCACTACGCTATTTAGGCAACAGCCTAGGGCCTCACGCTTGTGGCTGGGGGGGGGGGGCGCTCGCGCTTTAAAAAAAATGTAGGCTAAGGGTTTTTGCTATAGGCTACGTAAAGCAACGAAGAGACAAACTCGGTACCATCCACACTACAGTAATGCTATCGTCTTGATTTATATCCATTTCCAATTCAAGAGATGAGTATTTGTAAAACTTTACAACTGGAATGACTGGCTCTGTAACCGATTTTTCACTTTTAAAAAATATTCTTCTTTTGGCCTGACGAGAGAATGCTCTTTTCGTAAATTCTCTAGTAAATTGACAAAAAAATGTCTTCTGTTGGTATGAAAGAATTAATAATTAATAGGATTCAGGTTGCATCTCAGAGCGTCTAGATTTAAAATTGTGTCCGTGGGAGGACCGCGTGCTACTTGGTGAGAGGGGATCCGTCACCCTCTCGATCTCTGCTCACTAATGGGCTAGGCCCACGCCCACCTTAAACCGGCACTGGTAGTTACAGGTGTCATTTAGATTGTGACGTCAGCTAACAAGTGATGGATTTGATGGAGGTGTTGGCGGATATTTGGTAAGTGCATGGTAACAGAGGGATCCATTTTAGCTATGTCACGCCCATTTCTAGCTATGTCACACCCATTTCTGGCTAGGTCACGCCCATTTCTGGCTATATCATGCCCATTTCCAGATAAGCTCTGTCCATTTTATGTGCATTAGACTCGATTTATATCTTTGAAGTCTTAATTCCCAGAATGTGAATTTCTAGGCAAGCTGTTGACTATTTTGAAACTAATTAGATTGGGAGCTCCCAGTCAAATTAGTTCCAACATCGTCAATAGAACGGTTGTAGCGGCCTGAACAGAGACCTGTTCAACAGCCACATCTCTGACACCTCCAAGTGCTCATGTGATGATCTTGATGAATCAGCTGAGCATTTTCTCTGCTTCTGTCCTCTTTATCCCACCCAAAGAGTCCAACTCCTTAACGGCCTACCGCTTACTGGTATCTCTCCCATGTCCCTAACAATTGGACTACTCCTGTATGGTGATGCAAATCTGGATCTGCAACATAACGTTTTAATCGCAACCCTTGAGTGCCAATACATACGAGACACGAAACGCTTCGACCAACAGTAAATACACGATACATTTCACACTCTACCAGCAATCGAACCTCTTAAATTAAATTCACACTCTAAAGAGTTCAAGTAGGAGTGATCCAATTGTGAGCTCAATAAGCCTCACCCGTCTCTCCTCTCCTCTCCCCCCCCCCTCCCGGCCCACACCCCCCCCCCCTCCATCCCTCCCTCCCTCTTTCCCTCCCATCCTCTCGCCATCTCGCCAGAGAACAAAAGGAAGCGTCACATGTTTAATTAGAATTTCTTTAAATTGCCATTCGTAGTTTATTTGCTGCAATAATGAGATGTATCTTCACACAATTTGTTATTTCACACATCTTTAACCCGTTAACACCCAATTAGTTTAAGACAACATCATTACTTTCAGTCTATTAGCGGGTCCGGAGCACACACTTATCCAGGGGGTGGGGGTGGGGGGGTGCGACTGGAATGACTGGCTCAGCTATTGAGCTGGTCATTCCGGTGGCAAATCCTCAGGAATGCTGCTGCTATGGTCCGCGACTTAATGTTTTTCCAGACCATTGCAGAGGCCGTTTTGGTCGGCTTCAGTGTTGAAGGGTTAGACAAAATGCTATTTATTACTTTTTAAAATCCGCCACCTTGAGTTTTGTATTGCATTGTATCATCACCTGTATGGGAGACGCGGTTATAAGAATTGTATGTATTATCGTGCTCCCACTTAGACCAATTAATAAATTCTGTTTAAACCAATAGAATGTTTATTAAATTGTAAATTTATCCAAGATATACAGTGGATGAATATACTTTTATCTATGCACCGTCAATTTCCAACAAAGCTCCGCCCACGCATTGCCCCATTCGTATCTCGCGAGATCTCCTTCATTCTCGTAGAAGCCACGCCTCTATTTTTAGATTGGCTTTGCCCGTGTCGTGATCGATGAAACTCTTGAATTTCCAGAATACCAACACCATGATAACTATACAGTTGAATATTTCGGTCTGTTAACCGTCCATGAATACTTATATATATATCATTCATTACGTATTTTAATTGTGACGTCAACCTACGAGTGGCGTAATTGATTATGACGTCATATACGTGAGTGACAGATTGGATTCATCCATTCAAACACTTTCCTGGCGGACTTTCACAACTCGTGTCGTCATTTTTATTGTGACGTCAGCTAACAATTGACGTATTTGATTATGAGGTCAGATAGGCCTACTTGAGTGGCCTATCGTATCTTTCAATTTAAATGGTTACGGTATTTCAGGCAGTTGTCAGTACAGGGTATGTAGACTGGTACGAGTACGTCTGATATTGCAATAGGAAATGCTCGTGTTTATAGTGAAATGAGAAAAAGAGAACAGTTTATTCACTACAACGAGTGAAACGATGCATTACTATTAGGGCTATTATCATCACAGAACCTTATTTAACCCTTTAACCATCGAATTTGTTCAAGAAAATTCAAATTTTCTCATAGACCACGTCCATTTGGAGACCAAGAGAATACAATTTTTGACAATTTGCCACTGGAATGACTGGCTCGGTTAACGAGCCAGTCATTCTAGTGGTAATTTTCAAAAATCGTCTTCTCTTGGTATGCAAATGGACATTTCTCCAGACCACTGCTGTAACCGTTTTTGGGTGATATAAGTGTTAAAGAGTTAAGCAGAATCAGCAAACTGTTCTTCAGAAAACACGTGTATCTTAGTAGTAGAAGTCAGTTTGAGACCAACGAATCCTGGCTGTTTAGTAGCACCTGCACTTACGACCACCTGCTATAATAAATCGCTATCATTTAACCACACAGACACATTCAGTACACATCACATTTTGTATCCAAAATAAAACGTACTGTTGCTTATATATATATATATATATATATATATATATATATATATATATATATTAACTTAATTCAATTGGGAGGCAGCAACCCAATTCTGTACAAAATGTTCAACAGAATATTTCTTACATCGTGTTCAAAATTGTACTATCATGTGTCTTTGCTGTGGAAACATGTTAACTTATGTTTGTCTACTCTGTGTACATATTGATTTGCCTTTTATGGCTAACGAGTTGAGGAGAATTATGTATATCAAAACGATAAGCATATTTATATTACATGAATTGAAATGGATTTTATTTCACATTATATGAACAGTAGTTGGCTACATTTTAATGAACCTTTCCAAGTTTATTCATCCATCATATGACGTCATAATCAACTACGTGACGTGTAGGATGACATCATAATCATGACGCCATGAATGATTCGAAATAGTCCGTCTTTAGCGCTTAATAGTCCGACACGTCGTACAAATTGTATGTCTTTACCATTTAATACACATTCTGTTCAATATTTTGAAATTAATTTGACTGGACGCTGTTGCTGCCATAGGCAGCAACAGCGTCCAGTCAAATTAATTTCAAAATATTTAACAGCTTACCTGTATAGTTTTCTGGAAATTGACAGTTAGGGAGTTCAGGGATCGATCGATCCCAAAACGAGCGCCCTGTGGGTCGATCTTAGTTAGTGATGGGCGGGACATAGCTAAAACTGGAAAGGTCCATTTGCAGTGTTATTAGAATATAATTAGAAACGTTCTATGTTTTCGCAACATATAATATTATAGGACTATGTACAATTTTAAGCATATGGGCCAGGTATCATATTTAACTGCGTTGAATCTAGAATTTGCGGGAACTCAAAATGAAGTATATTATAAAATGTGTCCGTACAAATCTATGAGATTAAAGAAGGAAATTGTACGCATTAAACGTTTTTACCTTTGAAATTCCAGTTTCTAATTTTCAAGACATCTATACGGGAAAACTGTTAGATATTTTGAACCTATTTCGACTGGAACCTGTTACCGCGATAAGTCAGCAACAGCTACAAGTCGAATTAGTTTAGAAATATTCAACAAGATATTCACAATTTATCGTTTCTGGTCTATGGGAGTTATAGGGTTAATACTTTTATATATGTTTGTCTATTGGTAGACTTGTTTGTATACATGTTGATTATTTCATCGTATCATGCGCTGTCCGCATCTTTTTGTAGAGGCCATCGAACTCGCACAGATGGTGCATTCTCGGTGAATACTCGACATATATCAGGTCCGATTCCGAAGCCGCCATCGGCTGCACTAAGAGCTGATACTCGGCGTAGTGCGTGAATCGTGGAATACGCATTCTCATTCTACCCCCTGCCTCGAAAGCGGGGTGGTTCCGACTGAAGTCCACCATAGTACCATCGACATTGACCTTCAAGGGAAACGATGGAGAAAGTGAAATAAATAATGCTAATGTCGTCGTCGTCGTCGTCGTCGTCGTCGTCGTCGTCGTCGTTGTTCGTTGTTAAGAATTCTTTTAATAGATCTGGTTCTACTGGTTGGGTTTTCTTAAATTGGGTGTACGCTTGCCCGCGGGGTCCCAAAACGTATGCCAATTTTGGAGGTCAAAAGCTTTAAAAATTCGCATCAGTAACAGCTTTCAGCAAAATTGTTTTCAAAATAGACACTTTTCAATAACTCTGGTTCGACTGGTGGGACTTTCTCTAAACGTGGTTGGAAACTTACCCCGTTCAAAATATTCAACGAAATGTTGATTAAATAGTAGAGATACAATTCGTACAATTGACTGACGGTGTTAGTTACGTCATCCATTGTGCATTTTGATTGTGACATCAGCCTACATGTGACATAATTGATTATGTCGTCATATACTTGAGTGACTGATTGGATACCTCCATTTCAAGACAACTCAACAGGAAAAATGTTGAATATTTTGAACCCAATATGACGAGAACCTGCTACTTTTATGGACCCCAACAGTATACGAAACTGAAGCATTTTGTTCGATTCCCGATAGTACTTTGGCACTAGTACATTGAATTTTATTGCTCCTCTTTGTTAGAATGAATGGGGGGGGGGGGGGCGCTATTAACAAGGTTGTTTTCAAGCTTTTAAATCTGTGGGCTTACGGGAGTTAACCAGTACAGACCCGAAATGACAAATTATTTGTCAGATCTAACGAATATGCTTTTCAAGATTTTGAAAGTAATTTAACTAGGATATTGCTGTCTAAAGCAGCAACATATTCCAGTCACATCATCTTCGAAATATTCAACAGCTTTCCTGGGTAGGTGTCTTGAAATTGAGACACTGAAATTTCAAGGGGTATTTATCAATGAGATCGATAAAAGTATTAGCAGGGCGAGGACTGGGTGTTCTGCCCTCCCCACCCCTCAAACCCGGTGAAAATTTAGAATTCTAGATGCCCCGCCCCACTTGTCCTTGTCAACGGCCAGGTCCAAACAAATTTGTTTCGAAACATCAAAGAAAATATACCTCGGATCATACATGATATGACGTTTCTGGTCTGTAAGGGTTAAAAGGTTAAATACATTTAGCATAGTGCTCTAGTTTCAAAATTTTGAATAAACGGACGAAAGAACAAAGGAATATTCGAAAAATTCAACAACTTATCTGTATGCGTGTGTAAAGGACAAGGATATGAAAAAGCTTATTTTATTCGAAAGACAACATATAATTATCCCCACGTTAACAAAAATGTCCGGGATATTGTAATCGCCTCTGTCCGCCAGTCTGTCTGCCCGTCCGTCACGCTATTTCCTCCCAAACTGTTGGGTGGAATTCAAACAAATTTTGTATGCGAGTTACCCATATGATTGCGCTTTGCAATATTTATATTTAGCTCCGTCCATAGGGGGTGGGTCAGGGCTCAAAAGGTCAAATCACTTGTAACGGAACTCCTCTGAAAACCGTCAGACGGATTTCAACCAAATTTGATATGTGAGCTACCCAGGGGGCGAGGAGGGGTCAAAAGGTCAAATTTTAACATGCGGAAATTGATTGTAACGCATTTGCTCCGAAACCGTTGGACAGAATTCAACCAAATTTGGTATGCGAGTTACCCATATCAATGTGGAGTGCAAGAGCACATTTACATTTGGTCCCGCCACCAGAGGTGGGTTATGGGGTGCGGGTGGTTGGGGTGGGGGGGGCTGGGGGGGGGGGTTAAAGTTCAAAGCGGTGAACGTGGGGGGATTTGCGATGACGCGTCATCGATCGGGCAATCTAGTTATTACATTAAGTTTACTCGCGTAAATATAGGATTACTTTTGTGTCCTGGGTAATGCAAGTTTCTTGCTGCTTAAGGCACCCATCTGGCACGCGAATCTGGGAGCAAAACTCTGTGGTCCTAGGAAGTTAATGCAAGGTGGTATCTGGAGTTTGGGAGGTGGGTGTTTCGGGAAGTCTCGGGAATCAATCGCAAACAGGCACTACCCGCTGGTGACTGGGATTGCCCAGATATAAATTGGAAAACCCTAACAGCTGGCTTAGACAAAGGTTACTGTAGTATAATTTTACTTAACTACTAACTAACCGATTAACAAATAGGTTTAATAATAAATCGTCATTAATTACCTTCAGGGGAGTAATTAATTCGCCACCTTCGCCGAGATCCAGTTCTCTTCTTGCCCGCGTCCGTAACTCATCTGGCTTGATTGCTGGCATGCGCCCATTCGGTCCAGTGATGCTGTATACAACATCTAAATACTTGCCATTCGGTGCCCAGGACCAGTTATTAACTCGCAGTGTCAATAATAGGTCACCAGGATGCACATGCGCATAATCACCACCCACGGGGATATTGCCTAGATGTGGAAAAAGAAAGATTGTCTTTAAGTCAGAATCTATTACAAACCTGGTAGAGCGGACACTTGTCATTGTGACTCAATGACGGTGCCCAATAACGGTGTGGACTTTTAAGGGCGGTGTTCATAAAAGCATCCGTCTTAAAGGACAGTCATGGGTTATCCTCCAGTACTGTTCACCATAGCAACTGACCTGTATTAGACAACTACCTGTCTTTTAGTGATCACATTTTAACCCTTTAATTACTAAATTCCTTCGGAAAATATTTACTTATTGAATGTCCAGGCCAGGAGAAGACTATTTTTGAATATTTACCGCTGTAATGACTGGCTTGATTACCAGTGGTAAACTTTCAAAAATAGTCTTTTCTTGGCCTGTAATTGGGCATTACTCAAAACCACTACCGATGCCGGTTTTTGGCCGGTTTCGTCCCGAATGGGTTAACGGTCCGTCAAATGTCTTTTATAGACAGCTTAAACTGTACACCAGCGATTCCACTGATCCTACAACTACTACTGCCCCTCCTCCTGTCACTACTACTACTACTACTACTACTACTACTACTACTACTACTACTACTACTACTACTACTACTACTACTACTACTACTACTACTACTACTACTACTACTACTACTACTACTTTGTTGTTATTATTATTATTATTATTATTATTATTATTATTATTATTATTATTATTATTATTGTTGTAGTCGCTGCTATCGTCGTCTATTGTCGTCGTAGTTATTGCTAACTTACCATCTTCGGTGAAAAGATATGCCGTGGCTGCAACGTTTCCGCCGACTGACGTGAGGTTATGGGTGTAATCGTAGCCAACTGCTTCTATACCGCTATACGTTTTTGGTGTACTGGTAAAGTTGATGAATGTGTATCGTTCTGATTTCAGGTTGCTGATGATGTGACCTTTCACCTGAACCATATTACCATTTTCATCCTTCTCTGAGAATTCTTCAATTGCCAGTTCTATGTTCCTGGGATCACGGCGAGGACTGGCAGATGCGTTTCTGCCCATCCAGATATAGCCAGAATGCGTATGGATAGCCGCATACACCTCTCCATTGTCCATATACTTTGTATGTGCATCAATATTCAGGAATACGCCAAAAAGGCTCATCAAACAGATGCTAACGTTGAGAAGCGACATCTTGACTGTAAGAGCTGTCAAACCAAATCTTCTTCTGATTCTCCGTATACATGACCACCAAACAACCGCTAGTACTGATTTATTCAAGTATGACCAACCGTCCTATTTTAGATGCACGAGGTGTTCATCTACAGTAGGCTACCTGAATAAGCCCCTCCCTGACAATAACTGACAGACATAGCAGGATTAGTAACTAGTCATCGGTTGAGTGAAGATGGCCTGAGAAAGATTTAAATACGATAATGACAAAAGTAACAATGATACATTGGTGTGTATGCCTATGTAGCCGCCGGGGGGTGGGGTGGGGTGGGGGGGGGGGGGGGGCTCCGCCGCTTGCCGTTGTTGTTGCTGCTGCTGCTGGCCAGCCAGCCTCGGGGGGGGGGGGGGCGTGAGGAGCGGTCGCCGCGCATCTCCGGTGTCCACAAAAACCGATCTCCAGGGCTGATGGAACGACTACGTTCCAGTGGGCTCATGCAGCCATTGCTGCGAAAATTTAACACTACCGTATCCACCCGTCTGTTCGTGTCCCAGGTGTGTCTAGCCGTCATTTCCAAGGTGGAAAGAGCGGTGCTAGCACACAAATTTACTTACTTGATTATAGTAACAAACAATTTGTGTATGCTTGTCACTTATGAACGGTGTATGTAAAAACGAATGTGGTGATTTGGGTCTATGTCTCGCCGGAGGTACCTAACCGATCTAGTCATATATAGACGGTATCGTGAAAGGTACATCAGTTGTTTTAATATAAACTCTATCTGCCTCAAGCTGGCAAAAAATTATTGGTTTTGCGAGAGGACAGTGCCTCGCGCGGGCCTCCGTCACAGGAAAATGCCTACAACGCCGTAGCGGAGGAAGAGAGAAGATAGGAAAGAGAGAAGCCGTCCTGCATGATATGCAGGGGGAAAATGGGGGAACCCATACCAAACGGTGTCAATGATGACTGCATCTTTCCCGTTTGCTTGAGAAGAAATATATGACAGTGCAGTACCGTGTTCCGCATGGAGGACGGCCGAGGGAGAAAACGACCGACCATAACAATGCGGAGGAAGAATGGGGAACCAATACCTCTTCATGCCAATGATGACTATATCCTTGCCATTTGTTTGAGAGGAAATTTACGTCGGTACCACACCGTGGCGCCTTGTAAGAAGGCAACCGGTGGGAAGCTAACTATAATAATGTGAAAAAGTGTGGATGTAATCTCACAGTTTGTGTGCAAACGCTAGAGAGACATCCCATGGTAACGAAAAATGAGGAGGAAAATCATGTTGGCCTTCAATACATGCAAGGTAGGAAATACACAATTTTGCGAGAGGAAAATGCCTCACCCGGGACTCCGTCAAAAAGAAAAATGCCTTCAACGCCGAAGCGGAGGAGGAGAGCGGTAAAAAGGGCCGCCCCCCTATCCTACGAAGATGGAGAAAAATTACCATGTGTACTTATCCTAATATAGTTATTTTACTGTTATGTGCCTACGGTATGTACGTAAAGATACGGTGGCTGATTTCCATTGATTTCAACACCATTGTCTTAAGTTAAAGATACAGTTTCAGTTGGTACCGTCTAATTTTTGTGTACCCAAAAATGGTCTAGACTAACTTTAGTTGTGAGTCCAAAACACATCTTTAGGCCGCAAATGGCGTAGCACCAAATGTCTTTAACGAAAACGTCTTCCTGGCGGGGATGCTCGATACCGTTGCCGATACCCCACAGAGCATCTCTCAGCAGGCCGACAGCGTGCAACATGTTGTCTGGTGGTAGCTTCAGAGTCGCAAAGCGATCCCTCCACATACCGCATCACAACCACAAATAACAACACATGGACAAATCACATTGACAGAAGCGTGTTTAGAAAGCGGATCTTAGCTTACTTACGATGGGGAAAGAGAAACGTATTTCCATCTATGGTGGCTATCCCATAGGGCGTGGTGAGCTCTAAGGCTTCACCCAGTCACCATTATGAGTTAGATGGTGATCTGTGTTTCTATCCGTCACCTAAGGTTTCGAGTACGGACCATATGAGATCCGTATACTGGCATTACCGTTTAGCTGCTTTAGGTTTGGAGAAAGCTCGCCTGTAGAACACTGCTGGATGGCAATGATATTGCCTTGTTTATATTTTCGCAGTGTTTCCTACTTTGGCATACACGGGGTATGTATGTGAACGGCAAATTGATTCTGGCCGGCCAGAAACCGGCTGTAGTTTCTTGAGACGGTCCTAACCATTCCGGGAATTCGAGCAATTATTTCGGCCAGTCAAAGGCAGTTACTCTCCACTTTAATTTAGGAGGCCTTAATATGGATGGCCAATTGAACTATGAAAATCAGTAGTACCGTTTATGCAACGGTCTTATTGACCGTGAAGAAGAGTATTTAATAACCATTCTCCGTTTGAAGAGTAACCGTTCTTAGCCAGCTTAAAAACCTGTCCTATCGAGCTAGTCACTCCGGTGGTGAATACCCAAAATAGTCTCTGTCGCGATATGAATGGATATAATTGTCTATTGTTGAAAATAAGGTTGTTCTGTATTTTAGTTTAAAAAATGACTACCTTATGTACAGCAATAACCCATTTCTAAAAATACCAATCTGACATTTTTTATAATCAGTTATTATATATTTATTATAATCTAAATCCTGATGACCCCCACAATATGATCACGATAATTTTAGTACTTTGTTATTGAGATGGCGGTACAATAACAGTAATAATTCTGTCATTACTAATTATGAAGTATGTGTAAATAATAACTGTAACTTTCATAATAATTCTAAGTTACTACTACTACTGCTACTGCTACTGCTGCTGCTGCTGCTGCTGCTGCTGCTGCTGCTGCTGCTGCTATTGCTATTGCTACTGCTACTGCTACTGCTATTGCTACTGCTACTGCTACTGCTACTGCTACTGCTACTGCTACTGCTACTACTACTACTACTACTACTACCGAAAGCACAAACAGTGGTTATATAACCAAAATATGTAATTATGAATTGATATATAATGTCTGATCGCCATAACATTTATAATTTCTGTAAATTCATATTCCCCATATGCCATTATGTGGCCTGGGTGTAAATAAAAATCTGAATCTATAGTTCTAGGTTTAACAATTCAATTCAATTCAATTTATTTACACCCAGGCCACAATGTGGCATATGGGGTCCATTAGTACATACATGTACACAGTCAATGGCGATTACATGGAATGTTGATAATTATTATTATTATTATTATTATTATTATTATTATTATTATTACAACATGTATTATTATTATTATTATTATTATTATTATTATTATTATTATTATTATTATTATTATTATTATTAACGGTAGCATGTCATGTTCTCTGGCGAGAGCGCAACACGGCATACAACATAGACACTAGCCAACAACAATACATTAGGTAACATCAGGCAACACACTTCCAGCAACAACTTAATTTTTCGACTTTTTCAGTTTTAACGCATGTTTATAGCAACCCTTCGGGGAAGCATCGCAACCCTTCGGGGAAGCACCTCTCAGAGTGAGGCATGGCCCAAATACACCTCGGTGTGATGAGCAGCGACCATAATGTAAAATTGCTGCCGTTGGGAGAAAATACGGTGATGCATTTGTTGTTGAGGTATTGTGTAACCTAGGTGTACTGCGGTCAAAATATCTTTGTGGTTTTTGCTGCTAACTAACGATATTGGCATAATGCCTGATTACATATATACATATACATATACATATACATATACATATACATATATATATATATATATATATATATATATATACACATATATATTTATATATATATACACATATACATATATATACATATACACATATACATATATATACATATACACATATATACATATATATATATATATTTTTTTTATATATATATATATATATATATATATATATATATATATATATATATATATATATATATATATATATATATATATATATATATATATATATATATATATATATATATATATATATATACATATACATATGCATATACATATACATATGCATATATATACTGAGCCAAAAAGGTTTAGCAACAGTGAGGTTTGGTTTGTTGTATTAAAATTATACGTCCATTTATAACCAAATTTGCAGGCATGTTTCGTCAATGTAATGTCTCGCTGATCATGAAGAAATGATTTGCATTTCTCGGCCGCACGCTTACTGCATGTGAAAATACATTTTTCATGTACTGGCTGACATTGGTGGGTAGCGAAGCCAAAAATTCACCATATTGCAAAAGCAGATAACGAACGTTAACAGAAAATGCTTAAAAGTTTACCCTACCACACATGGGCCACCGCCCAGGGCTACCCGAAAATCAGTGCCATGAAGAAATGGGAATACTCGCTGCTGGGCAGAGCGCTCGCGCTGTTGCTTGACGTTTTACGGTTCACGCCTCAACCATTTCCCATCTCCGCCAACGTGAGCAGGAAACTGGACATGTTAATGACCAACCACGATCTGGCAGACCGAGAGCAACAACAGCACGAGAAAGCCCGCTACTTAGTGACGTCATCATGACATCACAGGTTTGAGACTGCGCCGCGGCTGTCCCGTAATTTGCACACCGCTACCGGCACTACAGCGCATGCACAAGTTGTGAGAAACAGACTCCATGATGCTGGACTGCATGCCCGTCGTCCACTTGTTGCTGTTCCGCTTACAGAGCATCACATCGAGAATCGGTTTGAATGGGCAAGAACTCATCAGCGATGGCGCGCTCAACAATGGAGCCACGTTTTGTTCAGTAATGAGTCGAGGTTTTGTGTGGATGTGGCAGATGGTAGGCAACAGGTTTGGCGACGTTTAGGAGAACGCTATGATGCAGCCAACATCATTCAGCACGACAGATTCGGTGGCAGCAGGGTCATGGAGTGTGCTGGAATCCATGAAAATGGCAAAACAGATCTTATTGTGATTCCCGGAAATTTAACGGCTCAACGTTACTGTGAAGAAGTTGTCGCCCCTGTTGTCATCCTTTTTATGCAGCATCATGCAGACTTTATGTTCCAGCAAGACAACGCCCATCCTCATTCAGCTAGGGTCACCAGTGATTTCCTTGAGGCTAACAACGTTCCGGTGATGGACTGGCCAGCGCGATCACCAGACCTGTCTCCTATCGAACACGTGTGGGACATTCTTGGCCGAATGGTGCGTGAGAACCATCCACATCTTCACAACGTGCGGAAGCTGGAAGCTGCACTGCTTCAGGAATGGGATGTGATTCCTCTTCGTGACATCAGGTGCTTAATTCGAAGCATGAGAAAGCGATGTACGGCGGTGGTTAATGCGTGCGGAGGTCACAACCGGTATAGACAGCTCAGTGTCATTATTTAAATTGGTCCCTTCCGTTGAATGATGCCGTGTTAAAGGCGCGACGCTAGCATTACAGTAACAAGAGACTTGTTCAAATTGGAAAATGACCTATCATTTAAATAATATATTTGAATCAATTTATTGTTTTTGTTAAATAACATTTATACAGTAATATTCTCAGTGTTGCTAAACTTTTTTGGTTCAGTATATATATATATATATATATATATATATATATATATATATATATATATATATATATATATATATATATATATATATATATATATATATATATACATATATATATATATATATATATATATACATATATATATATATATATATATATATATATATATATATATATATATATATATATATATATATATATATATATGCCCACAACACCCCACCGCCACCTCCTGGCACGCCGGCCCATCGGCCCATCCACATGCCCGTCTGCCCACGTGACTGCACACTGGCATTAATGTATGCATGCATGTAAAAGTACACATGTGCACGCATGCACGCACACACTTGCACGATAAAACCTACACACATACGCACGCACAAATGCAAACACAATCTCACAAACACACAAAAACACAAAAGGGCAAATGTACTCACAAACGCACAAATGCAAGCATGAACGCACATATGCATACACGTACGTACGCATGCCTAAACGCATTCACTCATGCAGGCACACCCACACACTCACGCATTCATTCACTCACGCAGGCATGCACAGATGCATGCACGCATGCATGCACGCACGCACGCACGCACGCACACACGCAAACACACATACACACCCACAGACTCGAATGGAATACCATCTTCCGCTTTCGGGTTGACGGTAATAGTGTGCTGCATCCCATTGTCCGGAAATATACTCACGGCATCTTACACTGACATCTTCCGTGTGACGACAATTGTGACGAGTTACAAATTGGCAGTTATCCAAGTGATATTCGTTTCCTTTGCAATACACGTTGGCCATATGAATTGGTCCAGTACCCTGCCCAAAAATAGCCCCACCATCAGCGTTAATATGTGCAGTCCAGCAATTAAAGCAATAAATAGTTTGTAAAATAATCAGAAAAACCACAAACATCATCATCAGCAGCAGCATCTTCATCGTAATCTTCATTATCAGTTGCAGCGCAATCTGCACAAGCACCATCACCACCATCGTCGTCGACGTCGTCGTCTTCGTGGTCTTCATCGTCGTCATCACCAGCCACAACAGTAGTAATGCCAGGCTAACTAAATTACGCGTTGCCATCATGATCAGTGTTCATGCAGTTTTTTGTTCGATCATTATAATCAAGCATGTATTGCATTGTGCTATTGGTTTTATATGGCTGTAACACGGATCGACCAGTCAAGTACGAACTGTCTCAGTTCATCTAGGTACGGAACGGCCGGACCTGGGACGTTCCAAGCTCGCCCCCTGTGTAGTACGGTAAGCGTAAAAAAGCCATATAGGAAAGGCTCAGAATAGTTCGTGAGATGGCCCGGTGCGCATGCGCAGTCATGAGAGATAGCCTACATATGAGCGTTAGCATGTGGAGCGAATATCATCTTGTGAATATTTTAGGCCCGTGTCCGTAATTTCTTAGAAGCAAGCCATCCTCGCTTTTCTTGGTAAGAATCGTTAACATAATCGAACGAGGATTTCAAAACTTTACAGAATCAAAATGGGTTCAGAAATGGTGGAGATATCAGAGAATATTCATCCAATATTTTGAGCTCTCATCTAAAATAAACATCGCCATAGCGCACGTGCTCGGTAGGGTGAAGGCGAGCAGCCCATGTGGTCACATAACCATACCTTATGACGTGTGCGCTGATTGGTCGAGATCGTGGAGTCACGATTTAGTATAAAAGGAGCTCCAGAATCACAATCGACAGACACACACATTCTCGCTTTGACTGCCAACCAACCTGCAGAAACGCAGAAACGCATATCAGCAGAGACGCCAGTGCACAGAGACGTTGTATACACAGCTCAAGTCGCCACCACGGCTATTTGCGTTACTGCCGTATAGGCGTGTTGGTGTAGTTAGGATCGACTGGTCGGGTACCGGCCGTACCAGCTAAGCTGGGTATGTGCCGCCCGTCCTGATTCGTTCACTGAACATGGCCCCCTGGGTAGGGCCATAAGCGTATATGGGCCTATGAGAGAGATCGTGTTGCAAAAACGACTAAGTTCGTTAAAGTGCATAATGCGCATTAGCGCTTAGACGTTATTTTTTATGGAGCATGCAGTTTACGACCAAGATAGGATGATGCTTTTAGTGTACCGAGATGGTACCATGTAATCCTTTTTGATTACCTGTTCCCGTTGATTCTAGCATTAATCAAGACCAGAATTCGACAGGCTTTTTAAATCTGTAAACCATTTCAAAATCGGTTAAGAAATGGCTGAGTTATCAACAGAAACCATGTCTTGATTGTCTTCAAAATATTGCCGTGACCTCATAACCACGTGGGCGCAGAAATTCTAGGATGTTCTAGAACATTCGACTGCGCTATTATTAGCTACGCGCTGATTGGCTGTTGCCCGAACAATGATTGGTTGGAGCCTGCGCCAGTGACGTCACGAGGAGTATAACGAGGAGACGTGATCCAGAGATCGAGAGCACCCTTGGCCAGGGACCGAACATGTTGGATCTGTACCAGCTACTACCAGCGTGACAGACAATACACATATTACTTCGCCTTGTGTTGGGGTTTTCACCCATAACTGGCAGTTACCCAACCCACCGCACTAAAACAATTTTGTAACTCCCTTCTTACGGGAGCAGTTTGGAACTTTCTGATTATTGTTCACGAATATCAATATCTACTTCGGAACACAAATTTGCGGTGAGGCCCTTACGGCCTGAATATGTTCTTTGATGGATGACACGCCGGATCTGCCGGATCTGCCGGCCACACCTAAAAGTGGTATTTCAACTGTCACCGCACTAATATTGTGTAGGTTCTTCTGACTTTCGACCGCAGCAAGTAAACTTTGCCCGATGCATCTTCAGAGCTGGGTGACGTACCCAGCACCGTTACGCTTTGGTTTGTATCTTCATTCGCATCTGACAACCCCCACTTGTGGTCGGGTTGTTTACAACTTCCATCCATGACATCGGTGTACGGGAACTTTCTTCACCACAGTAGTACTATCGTATCCTTTACTGACTACTCATTAGACATCCTATTAGGCTTACAGTGCTGAGCGATGTACTCCCACCATGAGTGTTCTTGCGGGAATCCTGTTTGCGGAGAGCAGATTGTGGGAACCAACCTGCGGGAACATTCTAGCTTCCTGAGAATGCATCAACTCACATCAACTAAGGAATGACGTATCAATTTTAGTAACATGGTAGCCTAACGTAAGAATGACTACCGAGTATTCAAGTAACTATACTTCACATTTTAATTATTTCGCAAAATGTATTCTTTCAATTATATTGTATCCGTATAAACAGTTCCGATGACTAAAAGGTACCGTAACGGTCTTAGGACCACTAGTTATAATTTCTGTATTTGTTTATAGTTATTTTCATTTTCTGTAAAGTGTTTTACTGAGTGCACCGTAGTAGGTTCGTTAACCAGTGGCCATCAGTTCATATGTTTTGTTTATTTATAGAAAATATAGGACTGCTGTGCATGTAGGAAACATTGTACAGCAACACATATATGCAGCACCTTCTCCCGCCATCAACAATTTTTCACTGAGGTCGCTGTCTGTGCTATAACTCTGTTTAGCTCAGCATGCTACCGACTAAACCTTTTCTATTCAGCTCGATAGGATAGGTTCAAGATGAATAGAGACACTTTCTTCATTACATACTCTGTAATATACTCTTCTCTTCCGGCAGTGCGATAATATAGCCCCACACTCCGGTAAGACTCATAACTCCAAGATTGTGTCCCTCTTCATGCTCCACTCAGCCTTGTGGCTCCTTAATTGTTTGGATGTCCCTATCCGCACCATGGGCTGATCCGACTCTGGGAAACTGTTGGGGTTTCTGAGTAGTGATGACCAGGGTGTGGTATCACATACATTTCCCTTGTATCTTTGGATGCTTAGTAGTTAGCACTCTTACCAATGTAGGAAAGCACTGCGAAAACATATATCAATTATTATTTTATTTGCTGAACAATCCTCCCGCACCGCAGTGCAAAACAGGGAAACTTGTACATAAACCTAACGACAGGTTAAACAGTTAGTTCCAAAGGACCCGGTGACCGGCGAGATACGTATCCCCACCGAATTCCATAAGAATGTCTGGGCATGACATTTAGATCTGCCACGCCCTTACAGGAAGGACATTTACGGTGGGAATTCGTCTCACTCACCCCCACCATAATGATAGAACAATTGTCTAATAATGCTTCCGTGAAAAGTAACCTATATCTTGTAACGTTTTATGTGGTTACGAAGCGGGATGTCTGGATTCTTATCCAGCTCGGAGATCTTACTAAGTAACATGTATGAGCACTGTCTTCAGTATTGATGTCTTAGGGCATCTGTTCTCAATGACAGCCATGTCTAATTGCTAGGTAGATACCAGCCATTTGCAGCCAAAAATAGTTCTTGTTTTAAAAACAACTAAAAGCTAATTAAGCAAAGTAGAAGGCCTGCATAAATAAAGCGGCAACTACTAATTCAGCATACTAGAAATCACATAAGATGGTGACGAGGGAATCCATTGGGAATCGCTCATCCCGTCTTCACGTAAAACAGCATGCAACCCTATAGTCATAATCTCACTAGGTATGGTCTTTTCTTTCTCAAGCATTTTTGATTGAAATATTAGAGTGGCCACATTTTTGCCTACTACTCTTCTCCCACTTTAAGCAGTGGCAACGCCTTCCCAAAACAGAGGCCCACACGAGGCACTTTCCTCTCACAAGGATTCAGTGCCGACAGTCCATGTGAGGATAATACTCCTCACCCAAACTAGCACTAGGAGTAGTGCCCACGTGAGGCACATAACTTTTCGTCCGAGTTAATCTTCTTCCTTTCAGCTTAGAGCTATAATAACTTATAATAAGTTAATTAGTTAAGTCTCGTGTACGGGAGCCTCCCTTGCAGGGATACTTCTGCGGACCTACGAGTCTGTGTGGTACCTCCGGGAGCCCCATGTTTAAAAGTTAATCGACCTGTCTCTATGTCTCGTATTTTCGTATGCTCTTATTTGAGTTTTATCTAGCATATTTATAATTGTTTAGGTAAAATCATTGTATAGACTTATATTTTTAGGTCACCAAAATCAAATCTTGTAAGTCCATAGATCATGAAATTGCTATGGACAGGCATACTGGTGACACAATTTCTTGGGATGAGACCGTTGTATTTAATGTTCGCGACGGTGGTCACACAGCCCCACCGGAACGATTGCGTTCCACTGGCCTTAGGAGCCGGTTTTTGTTACCCGCAGGGCAGTCTCATACAAGGTCCGTCACCCCGAGACCAGATGCTAACCAGCGTCATCATTCGTCGTGCACTTGCAGTGCAGCGAGTCGACATGATACACCGGAATGGCCCGACACTACCTGGCGAGCTACATTTATAGTGTAAGTTACTGTTTATTTATCAGCTGGTTTAACAGTCCTATTTTCTAATCTCTATCTCGCACTGAATACTGTTCACATAGCGTGAGGATTTTCTGTGATTTCTATTCACTATTTCTATAAATCTAGTCTACTCTAACACTCTACAAATAGGACCACCTCGATTCTAATCTAGCTTCACATCCACCCATCCGCTCACCAACCCACATCCCCCACACCGCCATATAGTATACCGAAACGTGTACTACATGCGCAAGCGACCACATCGGAATTAGAACCACCTCTGAATTAGGATTTCTATGTTTCGGAGCTGCTGTGGTCACTGAAGATGGTTTATACCTGGATTATGTGATTGAACCAACAAACGCGAGGCAACCCGTCTCGGCGACTACCTGTTCCTGGAGCCACTTTATTCATTTTGAGCATTATTGTCTCCTTCTGTTGTGGCCCTTGTAGATGGGCCAGGTTGTGGCTGTCAGCATACACACTGATAGATGCAACATAGCCTGTCTCGGCGGCCCCCTCAGTATAGGATCGCCTTAGTATAAAACCACCTCTGAACTAAATAGGAACTGTGTCCGACCGGGGTGAACCCAGTGGACAGGTCTCCGCTATCCTACCTATATTGGCAAACACAGTATACCCTGCCCAAGCGACAACCTAAGTCTGAAACCACTTTATCTACCTTGAATACTTCTTCTTCTTCTTCTTTTCGTTCGCTGATCATACCGCCAGTCCTGTAAGTGACTATCGACATGATCATAAGCGTTAAGTGCGTGGATCCATGGTTTATTAGAGTGCGCCGTGCGGCCTGGAACCTCCGTCTTCAGCACTCGAGGTTTCTGTCAGGGTTACCTCACCCTTACCTCCTTTGGTCACCTCTTACGACACGCAGAGGATACGGAAGGTGTATTCTAAGTCCCACCTACAGGGCGACCTTGAATACTATCGTCTTCTTCTGGTGTTGACCCTGTAGGTAGACTAGGTTGTGGGTGCCAGTTTATACACTGATAGGTACGATATACCCTGTCTCGGCGACCACCTCAGTATAGGACCACCTCGGTATATGACTACCTGAGAATTATATAGGCGCTGTGTCTAGACCGGACTTGACCCCGTGGACAGGATATTCTGTGCTAACCTACCTATATTGGCAAACACAGCAGACCCTGCCCAAGCGACCACCTCGGTTTGAAGATAAAGCCTTTGATGAAGCCTTCACCAAATAGGTATCAGCCATTGTCGGATTTTTACCACAACCTCTCGGAATCTGACTCCGAGATCAAAATCGACAATCCAGCCGAATTTCCGACTCTCCCGACCACTGATCACTCATCCCAGATGATGAAAAGAGGGAGGGAGAGCCCGGACAAAGCAGGAGAAAATTAGCTGAAGGCAATGCCTAGAAAGAAGATAAAAGCCTATATAGAGTTAATGGGGACCACCAGTGCAGAGAGCACTAGTACGCCCCCCCCCCACCCCCACACGTCCGAAACAGATGGCTTCCCCCAATGCTGTACCAAGACAAACATGGCTAGGATAAGGAGTGTACCCTGCCCTAACGATATACAGCTTACTGGTCCATATCATTGGCCGAATGGTCTGGTTAGGACCGGTAGGTGGTGGCATGGTTGTTCGATGTCAGTCAGATGACCAGTTAACTAAACTCCTAGCACCTAATGTGCTAGGGGTTTGGGAGGTTAAAACCATGCTCAATGAGCGAAGCCATTCAAAAAGAGCAGCAGGGTCATAACAGGAGTCCCAAAAACTTGGGAAACTGATGACATATTGGAAGCCAGATCAGAAATTGGGGCAACATGAGTTACCCAAATCAAACAAAATAACTGTGAACCGACGATAAACATTGATTTTGAACAGGAAAAACTGCCGGCAACAGTAATGTTGGCATGGCGAAGTTACAAGGTTATGACATATGTAGCACCTCCAAACAGGTGCTACAAATGTCAAATGTTTGATCATACAGCTAAGGTATGTAGGGATAGTTTAACCTGCTCTAATTGCGGCCTTCCGCATGAACGGAAAGGCTGCAAAGAGCGGCCCAAGTGTAGGAATTGTAAAGGAAACCATAGTGCAGCATACTTTGTGTGTCCAACCTATAAATGGGCAAAGGAATCCGAGAGGATTAAAGCAATGGAAAATCTGGGAGGCTAGGAGAAAAGCAGCTGAAATATTTCCTAATCATGGCAAAGCAAAAGCTGCTCCAATTAGCGCACGAGCAATGATCGAAAGACCAATAGTTCAGACCCAAATACATCATCCAATACCAGCCCGCAGAAATCACATTCCAAAGCAAGCGGAAAATATTTCACAAGAGACCCGGGTCAAAAAGGTACAGACAATGACTCAGTCTCCAAGAATAATTAAAAAACACCAAACTGGGCCCAAAGATTCTAACAATGGCAGGGCATGTGAAAAAACCCTTGCTACTAGAATTCAAGGCCAAAATAGCAAAACCTGCCCTACACCGGAGGTGGGGAAGGTTGGTAAAGAAATAACACCCCAGGTAAACTACACACCCCAAAAGACCACATGTGAAACTGCACCGGTAGGAGCAAACCCCATATACTGGTTGATGTAGAACAGTTGGCTCTTTTCAGAAGGCACTTAGGACTTCCAGTAGAATCCTATCCACGATTCTGTTCACAGAATCGGTGCGGATTCTCGCTGTTCGAGAATTGGTGAGAATTGATGAGAATCGGCCAATGCGTCGATGCTGAATGCGAGAATCGAGGATTTTAAAAGATTTTCTCCTCCAACGATTCTTGCTACGAGAATCTTTCAGGTAGTATCAGTAATTTTTTTGTTGTAAACAGGCGATTGTTATTGAATTGCTGTTGAAGGATATACTATTACCGGTTGACGCCATTATGGGAATAGTCATTATCAAAAACAAACAAAACATTTTATTTATTGAACTTTATTGACAAAACATTAGCACTGGACAATAGCCTTCATAAAAAGCACATACGCAAGGATATAACGGATATAACGAGTAAAACGTAATATATTTTTTAAAAAGCACTTATATATATATATATATTTAAGTACGGTCCCTCTCACTCAAAACTCACACAGACACACACATACACACATACCCACACTAATAAGTATATAGTAACAAGAATCGTGTGAGATTGCAATTCTAGAAATGAGAATCATTAGACGGAATATAATCAACAGAATAATCCTTCTATTTCTATTATTATTTTCCAAAGGACACATGAAATCTTTAGAAAATATTAAACGTAAACTATTGAATATTTTGAACGTAATTTGAATACTCAACTCATGATCTCCCAGTCAAATTACTTTCAAAATATTCAGTACTTTTACGTTTAATATTTTATATATATTATTATATATAATTACCGGCGTTGACGTCACTTGACGAATTCTCCGACGGTATTCGGCAACTGTCTCCCTATCCTCACGCACCCGTACTTACGCTCTGTTGGCATCATACTGTTATTCCGTAATTTCTTATATAAACGTGATGGTGAATGTGTAACATTATACTTTGATTATCACGTTATAGAATTAGATACTTCTATAATGGCAGATAGTGAGTTAGGGCCATTGATATTTTCTAATGATACGGATAAGGTGATTAGCTATTTAGAGGAGAGGCAGCTGTTAAGTGTTGAAGTTAAGTGTTTTGGGTGCGATAATCCTATGGCGTATGTATTGAAAAAGGATGCTAAAGATGGTTATGCTGCTAGGTGCAAAGTTACAGAATGCAGCAAGTATAGGTCCTATCGTTCTATTAGACAAGATTCGGACTTCTTTCAATCGAACATTCCTTTGAACATGGTAAGATTAATCAGCAAATCAGTCAAATTGATTTCAAATAAATATAAGATCACACGCCCATTTAATTGTCAACTGCGCAGTATCATCATTACGAATATGGTATGGGTGCGAACGGGATTGCTGATTATTGGCGAGCGTATTTACCGGCAATGCATTGAATTTATGCCTTTGTAGTTGATGCGTGAATTACATATTAATTACACTTCTTTGTCCATAATAATTGTGTGCGCTCGTGCGTGCGCGTGCGTGTGCGTGTGCTATATTGCATTTGTCTTGGTTAAGAAATAAAATAAATCTTTAAGTAATTTAATTTTAATTTGAATTTCAATTCCACGAAACCATACGATTATCCCAATATAATCGAGCTAGCGTCGATTCTAATAACGAGAATCGTGCAAAAAAAATTTCATTCCCAAGATTCTCGCAACAGAATCGAGTTATTGCCTCGATTCTCGTAACCAGAATCATACAAGAATCGGTAAAAAGTGTCGATTCTCGCTACTAATCCTCCACTTTTTTTTAAATTCCTATCCACGATTCTCCCATGGTGTCTTAGCAACTATAGTTAAAATTGGCATTGAGTATGAGAGGCAATTCCCCCAAAATCTGAACATTGAATGTCTAGAAATAAAAGTTAAAACTAGAAATAGCGCATTTAATTTGATAAACATCTACAGTCCTGGCCCTCATACTTCCAGCAACTATGACACAATTCTAGAAAACAAAGTGGGAGAGACCATAATCCTTGGGGATTTTAACTTAGCATGGTAAGGGGAATATGATGATGTAAAAGCAAACGTTTTGGCTGAGGTAATTGATAAATACCAACTAATCCTACTGAATGTTGGTAGAACAACCAGAATAGACCCCTCTGGGACAGAAACAATTTTAGACCTAACTCTTATTACACAGGGCTTACGGCCTCACCCAAACTGGGAGATAGAGAAACATCTCCATGGCAAGGACCGTTTACCCTTCACAGTGACAGTAGGTGGCTGGAACATCCCAGAACCTAAAATAGCTAGTAATAATATTTGGAATATCAAAAAAGCAGTTTGGTGTGCATAACGTGAGGTTATCACCAAGGAACTAGTATCTATGCCTATTTGGACGAGTGACATAGATCAATACTATAGTAAATGTCTAGAGGTAGTAAAAAAGGCTGTCACAGCAGCTATCCCCAGAAGCAAGTCACGTGCCAATGCCATACAAAAGCCTGTACAAAAGCCTGTACAAAAGCCTGTACCCTGGTGGAATGAAACGTGTCAGGAACTATTTAGAAAAAAAGAAAGCGTTTAACTAGTTACGACATCGATTCGATGTCGCGAATTTAATCGAATTCAAATGACTAAGTTGGGCCAAGTTGAAAAGAACGGTCAAGATTGTGATACTGTGAATCTATGGATAGATCTACACCATCTATTAAAATTTGGGGAAAAATCAAACGATTAGGAAATGATAGTCCAGGGAGTGGTAGCCTGTGCCTACTCTCATAGCTAATGACATCAAATATATGGATGCCACAGAGAAGGCTGAAATACTAGCAAAAACGGTCTCTATGGCAAGTAGTGATCAGAACCATGACAAGGAAGTTTTAAAACAACGAAAAGTTGCTGATTTAAATATAAATAATTTCAACCTTCAAGATGGGAGATCGATGCCTAAAATGGAGCATTTTCTTTACTAGAATTAGAAACCAGCCTTAGAACAGGTAAGAGTACCTCCCCAGGTGAAGATGGTATAAAGTATGACATGCTTCGGCAACTTCCTGAAGAGGGAAGACTGATCCTTCCATATCTCTACAATTTAATCTGGTATACAGGCAAAATGCCTAAGTCTTGGAGGAAAGCAATTGTTATTCCAATCTCAAAACTGGATAAGATAAAATCTGAACCAAAATCCTACCGACCCATCTCACTTAAAACCTGTATGTGTATGGTAATGATGAGAATGATAAAGTGTAGATTAGAACATGAACTGGACATATGAGGTCTGCTGCACCCATGGCAGAGTGGATTCTGTAAGGGAAGAAGAACAACTGACCACTTGGTCCGATTGAATATGAAACTAAATTCCTAGGACTTACTTTCGATCAGAGACTCACTTGGAAGGCGCACATAGACCAATTGGTCTCCAAGTGCACAAAACAATTAAACATCCTGAGAATGATAACAAGCAGATCCTGGGAATCAGATCTGTCCACGATGCTAAGGCTATATAGAGCACATAAATTCGAGAATCGACTAGGGTTGTGAAGCATATGCAACAGCACCCAGAGCCACTCTCCAGCCACTTGATAGATTACAGGCACAGGGATTAAGAGCATGTAGTGGAGTGGCCAGGTCAACACCAATCAATGCCATACAAGTGGAATGTGGAGAACCACCACTACATTTGCGCAGAAAGGAAAGGCTTCTAAAGTTTTGGACATACATACAAACATCAACAAAATTGCATCCTTCATGGGAAATTCTCAAACCATGCGTGGACCATACCCAATACGTAAAGTATGAATCCTGGAGGAACAAAACGAAACCTCCAGGACTACTAATGATAGAAATGGTTCAAAATTCCGTCCTTGCAAATGTCCAGATTGACGCAGAATTGATGGACAATGAACCCCCATGGCTCCTGCCACAAGTCAGTGCTCACTGCGATATCACAAAAGAGATAACCAAGAAAGATAACCCCGGGGTAATAAAAAGGGGCTCTCGAAAACATATATAATCTTTGGAGCGAGCATACACAAATGTATCCAGATGCTTCCAAAATACCGAAAACATGTGAATGTGGAGCAGGGGTAATAGCAGAGGAACAACAGGTTTTCATGTATAAGTTACCCAATCACCTCTCCATATATAGTGCCGAAATGATAGTTATCAAAAAGGCAATCGAGAGTATAAATCAACAACCCATGGGTAATTGTGTTGTCCTAAGTGACTCACTGATTTCAATCATGACTCTTAAGCTTAACTCGAGTAGTAATAGAGGGACCCTCCTACGGGAAATCCAACATGAAGTCAAAATTGCTTTGGCCAATGGTAAACAGTCGACTTAGACTGGGTACCTAGCCATGCTAATATCCAGGGCAATGAACTAGCCAATGAAGCTGCCAAACTTGCAATAACCCATGGTGAAGAGATAAGCATAGCACTATCACGATCCGAAACTAACAGCCTCGTTAAAAATTTATCAATGAGGAATGGCAGGAGTACTGTGATAATCACTCGAAGGGAAGGGCCCACTATGAGGTCATGCCCCGTTTAAACGAAAGTGCATCCAGTGCATGGATAGCCGAAAAGGTTATGTCACCTTAAGATGTATTTGAATTGGTCATATAAATGTAGGTGTGGTAATGTATAGGAAGAGGCGGCATCAGACTGGAGATTGTGAAACATGCAGTGTCGCAGACACCCTTGATCACTTTTTCCGGCACTGCCTTGCCTATGATGGTAATAGGGAAGAACGAAATGATGCAATAGAAAGCTCGAGCATGCATGTTAAGACACTGTCAGACCTGCTAAAAATTAAGGATAGGTGGTTGCATGCAGCATTGGTCTAGTTCCTGAATACATCCGATAGACACGCAATATAGAAAAGAGCATGCTTTGCAGTCTGAGTCACGAATCCGACTTAATGTCTCTCACTTTCCACAGCCGCAGATTTGTGGTTAGCATGAAGAGACACTAGCGTAGATACCGCGTCGATGCGACTACTCCGACCCAATGTGCCACTGGTTTCCGCCTCCGCAATTCTGTGGTTATCAATAAAGTGTCACTCGGATAAACGGGAAACGTATAAAATTACAATACCACACAGAATGTTAACAAATACAAAGAACCAGATAGATCGTCCCTGTAACATCCTGGGCATCCCTACTCCACCCCACCACACTCCCACCCACACACCCCCACCCCACCCCATACTAGCCTAACTATACTAACCAAACTACCATCTAGTCTATTATATTTATCTATCTATTAACAAATAGTACCAGCTGCTAAATTAACAATGTCAAAATTATAATTATCGTCAACGGAAATGTTGACAGAATAGATGGTTATGACTGAAGAAGCTTTAGAGTCAAGGGCACTGTGCCGTGGATGTACTGAGTGGCCCAGTCTTTTGTGATGGCCCATAGGTCGAAAGGCCTGCATGGTTAGGTTGACACAAGTGTGGTGAATCGACGATCACTAATTTAAGTTAGATTAGCCAAGTACATGCAAATCAATAGAAAATTTCAAGAAAACACGTAAGTCTCATCTATTCACAAGCGCCTATGAAAATTAGTTTATCGAGATATTGCGCTATATAAATGCTGTATTATTATTAGGCCCAATCACATGCGCTGCAAATAATGGTGATCTCACCACACAGAGCTTCCTTTCTTCATTTTATATGAAGCCGTCATCCCCGATCCCTTCCCTGTTTTGAAGCTTGGATTTAGGGCCATTGGTGTCCTAGTATGTAGGACAGTGGTGTTTGTTGATATCTCGGCAGATCTACAGTACCATGCTAAAATATGGTAGGACAAACTCTGCACATGTCTAGTGCTTCCAATTAACGTTTTTGACCACAGTCCGGATAAGGACCTTGCTTTATGCACCGCATGGGCTATGCAGTGTATATCGTCTTGTGCCCCATAAGATGTATCATGTATGAATACAGCTTTCGCTGTAGCTCTTCTGGAATACAAGGGGGCAGCTTTAAATCTGCATTAGTATGGAACTTTCTATGCCTGCGTACTTCTTTAGCTGTGTATTCAGTATATAACTATCTACTAGCCATCCAACGTGAGTTCTTCTTCACAATTCCTGAGTATGAGCCGCATCAGTTAGATCATCTTCGGCTAACCACCAAGCAGTGACTACATAATCATGTCAGCTCGCGCCGCATTCATGTGATGTTTCAACTACAGTGACGTTATAGGATATTTTTGTACCGATGCCTAATAGGTACTCCGTAATAATATTATTTAACCATATATCTAGTGGGAACTGACTACTTTTAGTTACCGCAAGGTCGGATGTGACCTTTACTTATATTTTATTGTATATATTTATTTCATGTATGTGCTGATGACTAACAGGCACCGCAAGGTCGATTGTAACCTTGTTATTTTACTGTATTGTATAGTTTTGTAATATGGCAGTAGCCATCTAAGTTAATATTTTTTGTTTAGTTATCTATATTCTACAAAAATACTTGGACTGCATTTACCTTAGGTTACACTATACACCAACAACAAACACACCACCTTGTTTCTCCTCTACAGCAACGATATGATAGCTCGGTAGGATGGGTTTAAAAGTAGCTATGGAGGCCTACTCTAAAGGAGACACGTTTGTGTAAAGCCTCTTTTCCGGGAGTTGTGGATCCGTCATACCCCGCACACCTGCAAGTTTGTAAAAATTGACCACCTACCATAGGGCCTCCTAAATTCTATATATTGAGTAGTTGCCTCTTCCTACGCTTCTCTGGCCATCTGGCCTAATAAGTGTCTGGATTCCCTCCGCCACGTTGGTTAGGACTGATCTAACAAACTATTGGGGTTTCTTGGCGGTCAGAATCAAAGTGTCGATGACCGCATACCACTCTGTATCTTCGGATACCTGCTAGCTAAGCCTTTTTTCCAAAGTCGGAATCACTGCGAAAATATAATTATGTTAGCCTGACCAAGCAGTGCATTCTTTTGGGCAACTTCCTTAATCCTAAAACAGATAAACATTAGCTCCAGCGAGCGGATTTCACATGGTCCGCTCTCGATACGCTAGGTGATGGATACAGACACAGATCGCCATCTAACTCCACGGTGACTTGGTGCGGCCCCCCATGCCTTCACAGGAAGGTCACCATAGTTCTCCCCACCGTAAATAGATATGTGCTTTCTAATATGCTTGTGTACTGTGACTTGTCCCCATGTTGTTATTCGTGTACGTGCTGCGTTATGTGGAGGGATCGTTACTTGTTTCTGAAACTACCACCAGATGACATGTTTGCATGCTGTCGGTATGAGGGGGGATGCTCTGTGGTGGTGCCCATAGTGGGCAACGAGAATTTTAGCCAAGCACACATCTCTGATAAAGGTAGGAAAATACAAAGCCAATTGTGGTCTAACTTGGAACTTTTTAGACCAAATCAAACTGTTAGAGTAGGTTCTATCAAGAAGGCCCGCAGAAATAAAGCGGCATCTGCTAAATCAGTATCTTTAACTAGGAGAGTGCATTTGGAGCAATATTTTTACATGTTACGCGTTAGTTTTAGCCAACGTGTACACGTATTTTCCACTGTCAATTTACCATTGGAGTGACTGGCTCACTCGGTGAGTCAATCATTGCAGTGATAAATTTACAAAAAATAGTCTTCTCTCAACATGCAAATTTGAGATTGTTTGCCTGGCTTGGCCATTAATGCGTTGGCCAAAGGCGGGTGGCGATCAGTCCACTGTGAACTTAGGTAAGTGTCACATGCCACGGAATTCCTAGTATAGTGATAATCTGTATTAATCAGATCATGCTTGAATGCTCAACAGTAATTCACACCTATGTGATCTGAAGAGACATGTTGGTTAATCAAAAGAATACCTGCGTGGATGGCATAGATGCTACATGCTGATAATTAGGTAACACCATTGCCTTTCAGAATTAATCAAGAAGAGTTAAATTTTCTAAAAAATCACCATGACCAGACCAAGAGATGGTTGTTTTTTAAAATTTACCATAGCAATGACTGTCAGTGGTAACATTTAAAAACAAAACATGTCTCCTCCTGGTCTGCAAATTGACATTCGTCAAGACCACTGTAGTTTATGCAGGATTGAGTGTTAAAGGGTTAATTCGAAAATCGGACATCATTGACAGATAGATAGCGTGGCGGTGAATTCGGAGATTAATCTGTCAAAAAATATAATTTTCCATGAGGGCTATCTTGCATATTTCCCATAAATACCTATACTTATGTTTACGATTTTGGTAACCGTATACACATCACTTGAACGTGTACAGGTGTACACATGTACACATGCCCAGCCCTACCTTTAACCAACATAAGGTGACGGCGTTTAATTCTACGGGGATCATCCCCCCACCGTCACTTACAGCAGTGTGCATCCCAATAACTTAAAACTAGAAGGTACAGTTTCAAGCAACTGTAAATCTACGTGCTGAAGTGGTTTTGAGAAGAGTAGCATATGCAATGCTCTCTCTATCGTCTCTGTATGATTTTGCCACCTTAATGGCAATAGGATGCCAAAATGTGGGAGGGCTCTAAATATCGTGAGTAATTCTGAATGGTGTGGGAAACAGAATACTATCGATGGCCATAAAATATGAAATCATCTCTAACCTCTCTGTATGTGTTAAGGGATTTGAGTGGGGTTGAGCCCAAAAGGTCATTGATAAATTTGAGCAATGGTATTTGTGCCAACCCAGTAATGAATGGTATCAGAAACAGAATATCATGTATAGTTCTGGAATGTGGAATTCTCTTCCTAACATAGCTTTGTTACGGTGGTGACTCTATTTAACTGGATGGGAATCAGAACTTTGGGGATTTACTTACCTTATTGGCAATTGGTTGACAATATGAGGCAGTCCAAATATCATGGGTAATTTTAAACCATGATATTTACAGCAACTCTCTACTGACTGGTAGGTGAAACAGAATAACAGGGATGGTTTTGAGATATGAAATGCCCACCTTAACCTATATCTGTGTGATGACTGTGTCTCCTTGGTGACAATAGAATGTCAAATTGGGGTGGGGGTTCAAATGGCATCTATAATTTTGAACCATGATATGTTTGCCCCCTCTCATTGAATTGTATCGGAATCAAGCATATTTTATAAATTTGTTGTATTCCCATAATATACGGTTTGTTTTCTTCTTAGTTGTTCACTCCAATGACTCAATTATCATTGTTATTAGCTCACCTGGCCAGAATGGACAAGTGAGCTTATGCCATGCCGACCATCCATTGTCCGTCTTTCCGGCATCCGTCTGTTGGATGGATCAACTTTAAATTTATGAGTCAGCGCACAATCAAGGCAATATAAGATGTAGAAGTTCACAAAATTTCAGGTCAATCAGAGAATAATAATTAAGATCCTGAGTAATTATAATAATCTGTGATATTTTGAACAAAAAGAGCTCGGAAAATTTTTTCAGATGCTCGACACCGGTTTTCGCAATTTTTGAAAATTTTGTTTTATAGTTTTCCTAATATCTCGAGAACGGATAGACCGATTTCGATTCTGTAAAGTGCTGAATGGATGCACGGAAGAGAACTACACTCGGAACATGGGTTTTTGTTGGTTTTTTTGGTTGTTTTTTTTTTCCATCCGAGGTTTAATAAGCCAGCTATCGAAAGTTGAAGTTTTAAAGTGAAAATGTGTGTTTTGGCTGTTATAGAGGTTTTTATGAGATTTATAATTTTTCTGCACAACTCAACGTAGTTTGCAGCTGGCTAACGATGTTCCGAATTTTGACCTTGCACTGACATTCTGTGGGCAAGGGGAGCTAATTCCTGCCAAAAATGAAATTCGGTAATGTTTAGCACAGATAAAGGACCTTGGTATTTGACCTTTGATCCCAAAATGAGAGGAACACTTCGAGAGCAAACGGGTAACATCCTAGGAATGTATGGTGGTGATCCCATCAACACTCTAGGTGTAGTCACATTTCAAATATAAATATTGATAATCTCCATACATTTCCCATGGGATATTTTTGCTCACTCAAAGATTGGTAGCTCGAAACCTACTGGGCAGATTCAAACACGCCATCGATTCCACCAGATGTTCTAGGAGTTGACCATGTTTGGAGTTGACCGCATCAAAACTATAAGAGGAGATACGTCCTACACTTTTGGGAGAAGAATAATTAATATCTCGATAACCGTGTGAGATATTTGAATTCTGTAAACTGCATCAGAATGTAGACGGCGCTGCGAATTAGCCACGAACCGATCAGACCAATATTCGGAAAAGGGAACCATTTTCTAAGAAAATCGTGGTCGCGTCAAATTTTATTTATTTTTTTAAAGTTGGGAAAACGAAAAAGAAAAGAAAGTAGCCAAGATTTGCGAAAATTGGATCAAAACTACGAAAAGGAGAGTTTTAAAATGTTAAGATTTTTGGCATGAAAATGATTACTTCTCACAAATAATTGCCTGGATCAAAGTAACAAAGCAATAAATAGTAGGGTTCACTATGTATTTTCTATCAGAATTTTTGGGGATTTGTAACACTATATATTTTTGGAAAGCATTTTATATGCCAATTTCAAAAACCAATGTTTGCATTTGCATAAATGTCTTCATGGCGGCCATCTTGAATTTTCAAAATGGCCGCCATCTAATCCTTCGAAATCCAATATATCTGCAACCATGTACCCTAAATTCACAATTTTGATGTCTATATCTAGGTTTTCTGGGTCAACGAATGCATTGGTAACATTTATAATAAACTCCAAGTGCCAGAAATAATGTTTTGGTTGATAATTCTCAAAATAATAAGCAATTCTCACACAACATCTGCAAATGTCGCACCTTTTTTCTAAATCAATATTTGTTACAATATTTAACAGTAACAGTAGCCCATAGTAATCCTATAGAGGGGATAGAATGACGATATAGCCGAATGGCCTGTTATCTACGTAATCACATTGTCATCATGTTTATTAATAAACATATTATGACAGAGTATGTATATGGTGAGCAGCGTGTCACAATTTTACAATAATGGATGGCCCAGGGTAATTTTCAAATTCACCAGTAAAAGTAAACTGAAAGCAGATTTTTGTAGAAAAGTTGTTCAAATGATCGTCTGCTCATAGATTTGCAATAAGCATAATCAGACAGCAATAATCTTCAAGATTATCGTTTGTAATCTTGCAATAAGCATTGATCAAATATATTTTGTCATCAAATTTGAGTAAATCATGAGCGATGTACAGCTTAATGCAACACAGGAGTTAACAAACTGAAAGCTATGCATTTTATGCCAGACAGATGCTACTGTTAAAGGACCAATGGTGCAGCATCCAAGAATAGACTCATTTACCAATTTGTTGCAAGCAGTCGAAGAGAGAGCAACATTGAAAGATGGTTCATACATTGAGATTCAGAAAAGACTTAGACTTTGCACATATGGTGACCTATCTTCACATAAAGCGGGTTGGCATCGCAGTTGTTACTCTACTGCCACTAACAAAGAAGAAATACGACGTGCACGAAATCGCATAGAGGATGCACTATCTAGTAGGTCTTACATTACTAAGAAACGTGGGATAAAGAGGAAAAGTGCTGTTGATGAGGCATCGACATCAACTTCAGTATTTACATGTTCCTCGACAATTCCACTATGTAAGGAACTGTGTTTCTTCTGCCAGACAGACGATCATAATCAGCAGTTGTTCAAATTACGAACTCATAATGCTGGTAAAGCCCTAAGAGAAGCATTGGAAATAGCACAAGATACAGCATTACTTACTAGATTAAATACCTCGCTTTCCCCGTGTGATGCACATGTAATTGATGTCCGGTATCACAAGCCATGCTGGAGGAAGCATGTTTTCCACATTTTCCGAGATTCAGATACTACAAGAAATGCTGAGAATGATCTCTCCCGGCAAATGGCATGTCTGCCTGAAATTATCCATATTGTTGATACACACACCCGAAAAGGGGCTTATCTGTCTATGGCTGACATAGAAATAACATATATAAACATGTTTGACCGTAAATCCTTGGACAATCATTCACTTACATTTAGTAGGCAGTGGTTGAAAGAGAAACCCCTTTCTGAGCTAAATCATGTAAGATCTGTCCTTCAAAAGGACAGGCGCAAGTGTGCCGTTCTGTACTCGCTAGAAGCATGTCAGGAAGAAATGGTTCATTCTGCGATGTGTGAAGATGATGGTTTGGAAGGCATGAAGGCGATCTATAGGGCAGCTCAGATTGTTCGAAAAAGCATCACAACATTCACTAAGAATGATGGTGAACCTGGTTCAGTCCTTGTTTCCAGCAATATGGATGATATCCCATGTGAACTATACACACTGATACGATGGATAATGGTTGGACCTGTAGATAGGTCGGATAGCAAAACCAGAGAGTGTCTCGTTGATAGAGCAGCGCTTACATCTTGTCAAACCCTCATGTTTGGACTTAAATCGGATAGGCAAGTGATGCATAAACCTAAAGCTGCCTCTTCTGAAAATTTCAGATCCCAGCAAAGAAGAGAAAATTCTCAAGTTCTAGGATTGGCATTATCTGTGCATCACGATACCAGGAATAAGAACATTGTGAATCTTCTTCATGCACAGTACTGTTGCATATCCTACCACCGTACCATGCTTCTAGAAACAGCAATAGCTAACTCGGTTGTTGAAAACATGAGACAATTCAATAATCTGTATGTACCACCATTTCTAAAGAAAGGGACATTTGTTTTCTTTGCTGTGGACAACACCGATTTTGCTGAGGATACCATTGATGGTAAAGGTACTACACATGGAACAATTGTTGTGGTCTATCAAAAAGCTTCTGCACCCGGGGAATCCATTGCACCACCTTTAAACATTGGTGATGCAAAGAGCTTATCCATTACACCACAACACACATCTATGTTGCCATGCGTCAAACCAAAGGCTCAACCTGGAATGCAAAGTAATTTTGTGTTGAGTAAAACCGGTGTTGCAGACTCTTATCAGCTGACCCATATGGGTTGGGTCATAGCATCTGTTTTTGCGAGGATGGATGAAAGGAAAGAGATGTGTTTGGTTCCTGGGTGGGCTGGGTATAATTCACTCCTGTCATCAAGTAGATCTCTAACCAATGTTGGTGCATTGCCTCTTCTCCCAGAGCTGGCTCATGAATGGTCAACGCTAATGACTGTAATTAAACAAGCACAAACATTGAAGGAGATGGCTGTTGGTAAAGACCATCTAACAGTCATTACTTTTGACATGGCCCTATATGAGAAAGCAGTGCAGCTTATAGATGTCAATGCCAATTTAAAGGGTGGTATTATCCCAAGACTTGGTGAACTCCATGTCGTCATGGCTGCATTGAGAGCTCTCGGTACTTCTATTGAGAATTCCGGAATAGACGATGCATGGATCGAGGCTGATGTCTTTAGCTCTACCACAATGACACAAATCCTGAAATGCAAGCACTACTCACGTTCTCTCCATGCTCATATCTACTCTTACATCGCATTGTATGAACTGGTCTTTGACGAATTCTTCAAAGAGTATCCAAATCTAGGGGATGCATGCATATCAGCTACAGATGACATAGAAGAGGCATGCAGTAAATCAAACCAAGCCAGCCGGGCAGAATCAGTGATGCCGTCTCATAGCAATCTTCTCCAAGTGCTGTCTAATACTGATATGCTGAATCTCTTTCAGACATGGGTGACAAAGAGGTCCCAACATGCGATGTTCAAGTCATTAATGAACTATCTGCACCGTGTGGAAACAATCCTTTTCTTTGTCGCAGCATCCCGAAATACTGATCTGACCCTTCATCTTGAAGCTGGAGAAGCACTGAGCAAGTTATTCTTTGCTTTTGATAGAATCAAATACAAACGTCTTTGGCCAAGATACATAGCAGATATATATGCACTCAAGCAGAATCATCCAGACACATGGCAAGAATTTGAAACTGAAAACATTGCAGTGACTAAGAATGACATTCCATTCACTTCAATTGGTGCGGATCATGCATGTGAGCATCTGAACAAAATGATGAAAGTGCACTCAGGGCTAATTGGAATATCTAACAATCCAAATGCGAGACAGCGATTTTTCCTCGCCGCTCCAGAACTGTCACGGGTATCCCGGGAATTCAAGTGTCAATTTGATTTGCAAGAAGACAAGGTCAGAGATCACCATAGCATTGGAGCAAGTGCTGTTAAACACGAACACACCACAATCGACGAGATAAAGGCTGCCATACTGACTAATGGTAATCCTTTTGCTGCTGAAGGTGACATGATCTACAACATTATCTCAATTACTTATGTACCACAAGAGTCGGTACCACAAATCCTGGATATAGACGAAAGAGGAAAGACATTATATGAAGAGTATGTGAAAGAGCGCATTAATGGAGAGATAAGCCTTTGGGCACCAGTGAAGCATGAGAAAAACAAGATGTATACATCTGGAAACAAAAAGACAACAGTACGTATTCGTGACAAAGCTGTTGATCTCAAGGAAACTAAAGATCTATATGCTAGGTTGATGATTCTCGCAAAGTCGAGTCGAGACATTGATTTGAAGTATTCGATCGGCAACTTTGAACTCACACTGACACCGAGGGTGCTGTTTGCTCCGTGTGGCTCTGTCCTACAGTGCACCGACAAGTCGAAGTTAATCAAGCTCCTGACTGACCTACCAGAAACCGAGAGCACAGACGATTCACTCTTATTAGGTGCAACAGAAGCAACTGCCGTCGCAACTGCCGTCGCAACTAAGGAATCTAGTAGGAGAATCGCAGTTGTTGATGGAATGGTTCTTGTCAAGAAGCTGGCAAAGAAACCAGCAACTATTGTGACAGTCAACGACCTTAGTAAATGTTTTAATGACAGGTTAATGAGTCTGACAGCAGGATATGATGAGATCATTCTTGTATTTGATACATATCAAGCAGATTCCCTGAATAACACGGACAGAGAGAAACGACGACATGGGAAGGATCCAATTAGATATCAAGTCAAAGATGATACCAGTATCAAGCATATCCCTATGACAAGATTTTTGTCTCATGACCAAACAAAGAATGACCTTGCGCAGTGTGTGGCAGAGAAGACTATTGAGTACAATAAAGACTCATCTACCTTGGTCATAGGATCAGCATCGGGCCAGACGATGAGTAATAGAAGACTACATTTTGAGAACAACAATCATGAGGAAGCTGATACATTAATGATCTATCATGCCATATGTGCAACACAGCGAAATCTTGATACAGCAGAGTTGGTGATTTTCTCTCCAGACACTGATGTCTTAGTGCTGGCAATAGCATATTATGACAATCTACCTAAGAATACGTCTATCTCAATGGTTTCTGGTACCATTAAGCTACGGCCTATATGGAAAACTCCATATGGAGTGACATGGAGAAAGTAAGAGCATTACCCGCATTCCATGCCTTTACTGGAGCAGACAATATTGGCAGGTTCTCTAGGATAGGTAAATCAACATGGTTAAAGCTTTTCCTAAAGGCAGACAGCAATGTAATCGACGCTCTGACAAATTTATCGAGAAGCACTGAGGTCATAGATGAGCTACTTTCAACTCTGGCAAAATTTGTGTGTGCTGCATATTGTCCAAAGTCTATTAGAATCGAGAACTCCCAGAGTTACGTTGGCATTTATTCTGTAAGCAGCTTGCTGATAGTGAAAGTCTACCGCCTACGATTGGTGCTTTGAAACAGCATGTCCTTAGAGTACAAGTCCAAGCAAATGTGTGGGGTCAGGCAGACATTTCACATCATCTGTTTCTGGATCCACTACAGAATGGATACTACAAGGAGACAGGTGGCCAACTAAAGGCAAAAACAACAGATGTTTTACCAGCTCCAAAGTCTCTCATTGAGATGGATAGGTGTCAATGCAAATCGAATTGTTCCTCTCATCGATGTTCGTGCAAATCTAAATACTTACCATGCACTGAGCTTTGTCAATGCAGCGCAGAGTGTGAAAATGATGATGACTCAATCGTTGATGTCTCTATATCAGTTGATGAAGATGACGCCAATGTTGCTAGGTAGACGACAGCTGATGCAGCACATTGATTGTTGCTTGACTACTTAGATTAAATTGGTGAGATAACTCTGTTATATGCCAAATAAAATTCATCATTGCTACATTGTCACAAATAGTTACAAATTTGCAGATGCTCTCTGTAAATTACATATTAAGTCAGGACTTATCTACCAAATCATGATTTCTGTTATTTGAAGTTTATTATAAATGTTACCAATGCATTCACTGACCCAGAAAACATAGCTATAGACATCAAAATTATTAATCTAGGTCATATGGTTGCAGATATATTGGATTTCAAAGAGTTTCGATGGTGGCCATTTTGAAATTCAAGATGGCCGCCATGAAGACCTTTGTGCAAATGCAAACATTGGTTTTTGAAATTGACACATTAAAAGCTTTCCGAAAATATATAGTTTTACAAATCCCCAAAAATTCTGAACGAAAAAAATATTTTTTACACTGTGACCCTGACTAAAACTACAAATGACGTTCTATTGGGTCGATAAGGTTGCAAAATGATCTGAACAAATCTCTGGGAGAAGATACTTTTGAAAAAATAGTGACCGAGAATAATAATAATAAGAATAATAATAAAAAAGATTCGATCGTAGAATAATAATCTGCGTGCAGATTATTAAAACGCAGATTAATTACACTCGGTTGATTCGTTTTCTCACTCTTAGCATTGTTTGAATAGGAGAGTGGTCCTTTTTCCCATCTCTCCTCCTCCACTTCGGCGTTGTAGGCATTTTCCTGTGATGGAGGCCCGCGTGAGCCACTTTCCTCTCTCAGACAAAAAGCTTGGCCGGTCTGAGATTATTATTGCACGCTTCTATTTATTGCTGTCTAGAATTGCCCATAGGTGCGGCCATGTCACGCAGGGGATTGTGGGCTTGTGTCTCGCGAGATCTCCATCGATACGAGATCTAATAATTCTCGGCGCGAAGACACAGCTCTGTTTTTAGATTGCTGGATATCTCATAATTATTAACTTCATGCGCGTGATTCATGATGAGTTCTCTTATTTGTTCTGATCTGACAGTTATAGAGTTTGCGCGGCGATGACCGCTTAATTATTTTAATAAACAGCCAACGGAACACCAAATAACTACTCTAAATAAGTACTATTCTTTTGCTGGAGGACTACGTACAAAACATGTTTATCATCCCTTCTGCAGATGAAAGTTCTCAAGCACAAGCCCACTCACGGCATCTCTTATACGTCCACTTTAGCACTCTATCAAACTGACCACAAATGGCTTCTTGCGGTAATCGTGAGAAATGTCCATTTGCATTAGCTACTCGCCGGAGAACTTTTTTGAAAGTGTAACACTGGAATGACTGGTTGGATAACCGATCCTATAATTCCAGTAGTAAATTGCAAAAGAAAAACCACAATGGTCTCTTGGACGGTAATTAGACATAGGACATTTTCTATGATAATGGATTTTTCTGATCTGTTTCTGTGGTATATGACGTCATAATTATTTAGGTCAGATGTAGCTGGACGTCACAATCAAAATGTGTAATGAATGACGTATCTAGCTCCACCAGGAACATTGAATAGCCAGTCAAGTATGCGAATTTCACGTCTTTACTATTTATCAATATGCTTTTGAATATTTTGAAACTAATTTGACTAGGCGCTGTTCGAATTGTATGTCTTTGCTTTTTATTCAACAGTCATTTTCTATGATAATGGCTGGGTTCGATCGGTAACTTAAGGATATGACGTCATAATCAATTACGTCATATACAGGCTGATGTCACAATCCAAAATGTGTAAATGAATGGCATATCGAGCTCAGTCATGACCATTGAATAGTCCGGCAAGTGTACGAATTGTATGTCTTTCTGTTTAATCAACATCATGTTGAATATTTTGAAACTAATTTGACCTGATGTTGTTGCGGCCAGAGGCAGTAAACCTTTAAAAGCACCCAGTCAAATTAGTTTCAAAATAGTCATCAGCTTACCTGTATAGTTACCTTGAAATTGGAAGTCTGGGAATTCATTATTTAGCGTACATACACATCGATTCCAACACGCAAAAAAGGGGTGGAGCTTAGCTAGAAATAGGCGTGGCATACCTAGAAATGGATCCCTCTATTGAAATTGGCATGAGCAAATTGAGCATTACAGGGCTAATACCACTTGTTAATGCGTGGCCCACACAATATGGACCACTTGTATTAAGAGAGCACCCGTATTTATAGGTCACATATTTTAACAAGGCCAATCATAGATTGTAGACCCTTGCCATCCCGAATGCACGTAGACCTGAATACAATACACTCATCCTCTGCCGGAGCGAGGGTAATTAATACCACTTGCTAATGAGCCTTTTCAGGTTGTCTATCCACTATATTACGTCATATGACATCGTAATTAATTAAGTGACGCGTAGGATAACTTCATAATAATGACGTCATGACTGACTCGATTTAGTCCATCTTAAATGCTTAATAATGTGACACGTTGTACGAATTGTATGTTTTTGTTATTTAATAAAAATGCTGTTGAATATTTTGAAAGTAATTTGACTGGGCGCTGTTGCGGCCATAGGCAGCAACAGGATCCAGTCAATTTAGTGTCAAAATATTCCATGGCGTGCCTGTATAGTTGTCTTGAAATTTATCGTCTAGAAGTTCAGAAATCCATCAATCCCAACTCGAGAGTGGTATGGGTGGAGTTTAGCTACAGATGGGCTGGCAAATAGCTAAACTGGAAAGGTTCATTGTATTAATAAACCACCACAGCTTTCGGTGCCCTAATGTCTGTAGTATGTTCAGCCCCATAAATTACCCCACACAGACTTGAGCTTTAATATGTTAGTTATATTCCGAATCTAACAAATTCTAGATGAAGTAATTTTAATACGCAAAATTTAGCTTAAATGATGGTGTATTCGTGGTTTTCGGTGCCCTACTTTCCGTAATATGGTCGCTTCCAGAACTTCGCTCACATAGACGTATAGGAGTTTGAATATACTAGTTACATTGGTAGTTTAAAAGAATTCGAATGTTTAGTATTTTCGTAGTATGCAATTTCATCGCATAAATTTGTTCCAATGTTGGCAGATCTGCGGTTTTCAATACCCTACCGTCTGCAATATGTGTGGCTACATAATTTTACCCATATGGTTAGATAGGGATATGAATACGGTAATGAATCTTGAGATTTCTACAACGTAGTAATTTCGTAATATTCAATTTAGTAGCCACGGACAGTTGTCAAATGCCAACAATTTACTATGTTCAATATTATAATCCCAGTTCTCGGTTTGTAATCATTGTTTTTACATATAGCTGTATATAACTGAATATGTACTACTGCTTTTGCACGATTCTACCATCAAGTAATTTGGTAATATGTAGTTACATATTCGCCATATGACCCCATTGTAATATGGTTGGTTCGCATTCACCACATTCAGATAGGTGTCGATATGTGCAGACATATCGCTCATAATGGGTTCAGCCCAGAATATCACCCATATGTTTAGATAGGTATAGGCATAAGCTTACGACGTAGTGAGATTAAAAAATTTTGTAACATAAATAAGCTCAAACTTAGGCTAATTCATGGTTTTCATTGCAATACGTTCACCCCCAGAATCCAACCCACAAATACTTATAGGAAATATGCTAGTTGTATTCCGAATTTTTTAAAAAGTCTACTGTAACGTAATTTCATAGTACACAATTCCATACCGAAAATTGGCGCAAATTCTGTTAAATCAACGATTTTCTGTACCACACTGTTTGCAATAGGTTCGACCCCAGAAGTTCACCCATATGGTTAGATACGTATATGAATACGCTAATAAAGTATCAAAGGTTTAAATAATGTTTACTAAACAGTAATTTCGTCATATGCAATTTAGTAGTGGCACACCATTGTCAAATTCCAATAATGTACTATATTCGGTACCAGAATATCTCTACATGCCTTGTAGCCAGTTTTCGAGCATAAGGCCGTGTAGAACTCACTATGTTCTCGTGCTGTGCGAAATATTGTAATAATTCTACCACCAAATATTTATTATAGTAATGTGAAAATCTTTCTATATATCTCATATTATTAGCCACATGTACTGGTAGAAACTGACTTATCAGGCTAATACCCTAACATTCGTACATATGGTCAACAAGCTCGTCATCATTACAACGGTTGAGGCCGATTTTGGCCTTTTTGTCGAGCAAAAATATTTGATCTAATAGTTTGTCACAGTTTCCAGTAAATATATCGTTTAATAGGTGACATAGATACGATAGCAAAATGAAATAGATCACGATGACGTGGCTGTTTCCCACTGGGTCTTCCGTCAGAATGTTTTCTACTATATCATTTTCGTTGGAGAAAACTAGGTTCACGGTATTGGTTCTATCCTGGCCACTTAGCTTTGTTGAAAAGGTTATCTGTCGGTACAGATCGGGGTCCTGTATTGCATCAAAAATATACTTGCTCTCTGCATTCCACTGGCATTGCAGAGTATATTTCACCAATATATGTCCCGGTAATAAGCTCTTCACGTCTGTTTAAGAAGGTATCAAGATTTAGGTTTAAAATATTTTTTACAGTCGTCTTTAATATGTTTGAATGGGTGTCAGGGTCTGTACTGCTTCTTGAGCCGTTTTCTACTGACTGGGTTGCCAGTTCTGTTGATTTCTTTATCTTTACAAGTTGCTGATACCTAATGACCCACATTTGATCTGATACGCTTTGTTGATGCAGTAGTGCAATTTTCTCATCACTGGCTGCCCTTAATTTTGTCTGTTCCTCTTCTGTTAAGGAGTTTGGCCTGGAGAAAAAGGATGGATTGAAAAATTGTTGGACTGACCAAAAATATAAGCTGCTTTTCCTAGCCCATAGCTAATACTGCCCATATCTTTTTGCAAGAAATATTCCTTCTTTTGTGGTACTGTCCGCCTATATGTTTGTCATGAGTGGCTTGTATGCCTTTATATAACTTCATTTTTTCATGAAAAAGTTGAATATATTCTCAGAATTATAATAACCTCCGGGCACGCTATTTACCAGTGATGCCTTGCATCAATATGTGTACTTGTAGTTTATATTAAACCTGCTAAAGTAGCCGCGCTAGGGCCCTCATTTACGGGCATAACTCACAGGTTATACAGATCAGAGATCGGTGAGGTACTTCTGGCGACGATCAAAACAGACAGCACCATTTCGATCTTACATACGTAACTAATTTAGCAGCAAACGAGTACGATTGTTTAGCTCTACTATATATATTTCTATGTCTCACTTCTAAATTTATAATTATGGATTGACACACCGGTGACACGAGCAGTCGGGATGACACGGTGTGGTTCAACTTCCGCGACAATGGTTGCACGGCTCCACTGGAACGTAATCGTTCCACCCACTCTAGAGGTCGGTCTTTGTGGAGTCCAGAGACGCGGTTATTCTCCCGTATCCCTGAGGCTAGCTACCCATCATCATTGGACCGACGCACCGTGTACCTGGGGTGCCGAGGTACAGGATGATTTACAGGAGCAGCGCGTACCCCTAGAGGCTACAATGGCTACCTCGTGTCTCTGAATAACTCCCATCTACTTAGACAAACTCCAAACAAAAAATGGCGTCCGTTCCCTGATAGGACGGCCTACTGGGCCGGTGCTACACCAACACCGGCTCAGTAAGCGGCGCTCTCACGGATATACTGTCTAAACAGAGTTGTCATCACTAACACCCTCGTGTGTCAAGTTAAACTTTTAAGTGTCAAACTGGCCAAAAGGCCTATGCCATGGTGGTTAGAAACGTCCATTTATAGCTCAAGAGAATACTGTTTTTTTGACAATTTACCACTGGAACGACTGGCTCGGTTATCGAGCCAGGCATTCCAGTGGTAAATTATCAAAAACAGTAACCTCTTGGCCTACAAATAGACACTGGCTAGGTTGAATTTTCGATTTTCTTAACCATTAATTCAATGCTGTCCATCAAAAACGGCATTTGTAGTGGTCATGAGAAATGTCCATTTGCAGGACAGCAGAAAATAATTATTTTTGTAAATTTAAGTGCGAAAATTATAATTTTCTTAAACCGTTAATTGATATAAGTAGCATTTCGAGCGCGTTGGGGCGTTGTTGATACACGTTTGGTTAAGGTGATTCGAATAGTCATTATTTTTTTGCATTTTTTAAAATTCTTGACGTAATTGATTATGGCGTCATCCTAGACGTAGCTGATTATGACGTCATATGATCGATCGAAAAATTGGAAAGGTCCATTGTGTTCAAAGTATTCAATGTTCAAAATATTCAACAGTATATTTTATTTTGTTTTGGAAACATGTTAAGTTATTTTTGGGTTGTACTGCACATCCTTTCGATTGTGGCGTCATATATATGCTTGTGAGAGAAGGGATCCATCCATGTATACAGACAGGACACGTCACGGGTTGGCATGTGACACAACCCTTCGTATCCAAGAAAACGTAGACAGAGTCTAGAGGAGATGCTTTGGAGCGATTTGATCTGCCCCTCAGGTGTATGACGTAATAATCAATTAGGGCACGCGTTTGCTGACGTCACAATCAATATGCGTCATAAACATTGACTAGTCTGTAAGTGTAGGAAGTGTATGTTTTGACGGATTTACTATTTAATAAACATTCTGTTGAATATTTTCAAAATAATTTACCATAAGCAGCAACAGCACTCGGTCAAATTATTTCAAAATACTCAGCAGCTTACCTGTATAGTGGCCTGGGAATTCCGGGTTAAGAGAATGTAAATCGATTGTAACACATGCAAACATTGGGAGGAGCTTAACTAAAAGTGGGAGGGGCATAGTTAGAAATCAATCTCTATTGCTTATAGAACTAACTTACGGGAATCCGAGCATTCGGCACACAACAAGTCCAGGGTTGTTGTTAATAAGTGTTAACCCGTCATCACATACTGTTCCCCAGGTGCCATTCACCAGAACCTCCACACGACCTTCATGGGGAGTCGAACCATTCACTAAGCGAATCTGTGTCACTACCTCGGGAAGCCTCGGTCCTACGAATGTAAGCATTTTAGATTTAACAACAATTCAACAAGAGCAGTCACAGATTACAGTCATTCCAGAGGTAAACTTTCAAAAGTCATATTCACTTGGATGACAAAATGGACATTCCTCAAGACCACTACATAGTCCATTGTTGATGGCGGTCTTGGTCATTAAAGGGATGCTAAGCTCATATAAAATGGCGCATTGCCCCAATAGATTATGGTTTATAGATTCCATATCATTCATATCCTGTCACATTCCCTTATCTGTACATCACAATTATTTGCTTTGTAATATCGCGTAAAAATTGAACAGTGATCGCCACCATTTTGTCTCTAAGAGATAATGTGTGATGGCATGTGAGTGCCAGTGCACTACATTCTTTATTATGCAATAGTCATCTTGTTGAATATGTTGAAACTATTTTGCCCATGTTTCTGCCAACTTTCCGTCAAAATAGTTTCAAAATATTCGACACCTTACCTGTATGATTGCTTTGATACCACACTGTCAAACTACATACGGCACCTCTATGGCTGAGCTCACGTACCGCGGCAAACACTAAGTGTTTTCTGATTGGTTGAAAAGTAAAGCATGATAGCCATCATAGGCTGTAGAAATGTATCAACATTTAGTTACCTAAGCCTGAATATCTTTCCTTGTCGACAAGATAAAATGCTAAAATGTCATGGATAGATTATGGGTGGCAAGTTCTATTACCTGAATGGTTAGTATAAGATACGGTTAGTTGTCCTTTAATGAGTTAAGTTAACCCAAGGGTGGGGTTAAGGTGGGGGGGGGGTCCACGTGACCAGAACCACGCACTTTCGTTTCAAGAGATCTCTGTAGCAGTTGATCAGTTCAATCACACAGACCAGTAAAAATAATTTCTGAAAAGCGTAAGAAGTTTTCTGTTGAATATGATGAAACTAATTTGACATGAAGCTGTTGTTGCCTTCAACAGCTTAGGTACATGAGTACTGTGAAATTGTACTTCAAGTTTGAAATACTATATATCGAATAAAATATGAAAATCAAATCAATATGTAATAAATAAAAACATCTTCGTACGTTAACCCTTTGATGACGAAATTTGGTCTGGAAAAAGCTAAATTAAAGCTAATAAATTCTGCAGGCCAAGAGAAATTTGTTTCTGAAAGTTTACCACGGAAATGGATAGCTCTGTTACAGAGCCAGTCATTTTCGTGGTAGACTTTCAAAAATATTATCCTCTTCACCTCCAAATGGGCATTCCATAGGACCACTGCAGAGGCCCATTATGGCAGGCTTTGTCAAGAAAGGGTGAACATTCTAAAGTTTCATGAAATAGGGAGAACCTATGTACCTCCTGAACAATGGCACGAACATACTCACCCTACAACTCGGTACAGGGGTCACGCCCTTGAATAATTACTGGATTCAGCAACTACCACACCAACCTCCACTCCCCCACCCCTCCCACGCACCCGACCACTCCAGCAACCCCCCCCCCCACCGCCCCGAACTCCGCCCCGTCTCCGTACACACACGCACGCACACACACACACCAGAGACGTGCATTATCGTGAACTACCATCTGAACTATAGCTACTGATGCTGACATAAGGACCATATAGATATAAAGTTTATATCATGCACTCACCACAAATAATTCCAACATCCTCATAATGGCTGCATGTGTGGTGACCAATGGGATCGTGCGCGCACTCACTTATTGACGATTCATTGCCGAGACACTCCACATTCGCGAGCAGGATGTGGGTTTCAGGTTCACCACCGCCAAAAATACGCGTAGATACGACATTACTCACATTGCTCCTAAATGATAAGAAGAACGTTTGTGATGTATAAATCATAGTAATTCTACATGGCGGAATTACCCATGTCGTGTAGTCGACAGAAAACTTTCAGGTACCACCTGGCGTTGCTGATGAACACCCCACCCCCCACTCCCACCTCACCCCCTAAACCCACCCACCCCCTTTTAGACTCCTTAACCATGTGAACCCGAAAAGCCAAAAACAACTAATTCTTTACGATTTAATGAATATTCTGTTAAACATTTTGAAACTAATTTGGAAGGAAGCTGTTGCTGCCTATGGCAGCAACAGGTTCCTGACGAATTTATTTCAAAATATCTAACAGCTTACCTGTATAGCCACTTTGAATTTGTGATTATAGAAATCTATGGATCAATGGGTTAATGTCCCTCATTCACGCTAGAATGATTGAAAACAAGATTGTTGCTAAAATTATATATACTTTTAGAAGCTTAACCTATCTACATCTATACACCTGTGCAAAAGTTAAGCACCACCCTATTTTTACGCACATGCGAGGGTATATTCATGTGCTATGAAGAAAGCAATAGCATAAACATTTATGTACCCATCCATCTTAGTGCAAGAGGTAATAATGCAACTAGAGGAATGCTGATTATGATGGTGGGGAAACACTGTATGTTTTTGTTTGAACTTGAAAACGAGGCCTGAATATGGTTACGTTGACACAACTGACAACTATTGCCCTACAGTTGACACACGTGGCTAGATTGTCATTAATGGTGTCTGAAAACGAAGTTTAACATCTGTGCACGAGTTTGAGACTGTCATTATTAATACCGGGTATATCCACCTTGTGCCTGGATGACGGCCTGGACACGACGTCTCATGCTGGTCACCAACCGACTGATACGCCTTTGTGGTATTCGTTGCCATTCAAGATGGAGTGCGTATGTTAATTCCTGTAGGTTCTGCACAGGAGGATCCCTCCTTCTCACCATGTTTCCCAGAATCTCCCAGATATGCTCAATAGGGTTCATGTCAGGGCTCCTTGCTGGCCATGGTAGGGTTTCGATGGCATTCTGGCGGAGGTATTCATGCACAGCTCTAGCACGATGTGGTCGGGCGTTGTCATCCATGAATATAGGGTGGGTTCCAGGTGCATGATTTACAAAATGAGGGACCACAACTCTATCCAGTATGGAATCTTGATATCTTTGTCCATTTAGTGTTCCAGGTACAGTCAACAGATCCAGCTTACAATCAAATGAGATGCACCCCCATATCATAACGGAACCTCCACCAAATGGAACTTCTTCCATGATGTTACGTTGGTCGTACGCCGTGCGTCTGGACCTCCATACACGAGTTCGACCATCTGTGGCATGAAGCAGGAACCGACTTCCATCGGACCAGTGTACCCGTCTCCAGGATCTCATGTTCCAGTGTCTTCTTTCGTTGCACCACCTCAGGCGCTCCTCTTTGTGGTGTGCAGTGAGGAGAGGACGTCTGACAGGTCTCCTAGCTTTCATGCCAGCAGCATACAGTCTCCTTTTGACGGTAGACATTGACACTCTATTGCGCGTTTCCCATTGCTGGCTGAGCACTCTGCTGTTGGTGAATGGAGATCTCCTAACAAGGCGTACTAGGGCTCGATCATCACGGGCAGTAGTCTTATTCGGTCTTCCAGATCTAGGCCTGTCCTTCACCTCGTTAGTTTGCCCATGTTTTGCAATCAAACGACTGATTACAGTATGGTTAATGTTCAGCTGTCTGCCAATCTCTCTGCATGACATACCAGTGGTATGCATGCCTATGATTTGCCATTTCACACGATCACTTAACCTTCGTCTTGCCATAGTGGTTCACAATCAAGAGCTAATTCTCTCTGTACAAATAAACCACGGTCATGAACACAAAATTCCTAATCTTGTCGCCTAAATCTGTATGTAATGTTCTACACCTCAAACTGGACTTTTACATAACTGAACACGTGTGCTGTTTCCCGCCACGCACGGACATCAAGCGGCGTGAAGTCATGCATGCATGTGCATTTCGTACTTGGAATTATGTCAGCTAACGCGGGGACAAAAAGTATGGCAGCCTAGTTGTACCATCATGTTTCTACGTTCTATTGTTTTTGCTGGTGCTTAACTTTTGCACAGGTGTATATGTAATGAAACGAGACAAATCTTAGCATTTTATGGTTTCATTCTGTATAGATTTATATACATTTTTTAAGTTATGAAATTGAATTTGAGACAAGTATTCCTAATTCAACTTCAGAACCAAAAATGATAAACTTCGTGGTCAATGATGAACTTTATACAGAATGAAATCCTCATATATTGCGATTTATTGCGTTTCATTACCTTGAGGTACACAATACAATCCTCTTTATGTGTACACATTTAGGGTTGTTTTTCAAACATTTAATATGTTTAGTAAGAAACGCTCAGCAGCCATTGTGGACTATTTTGTCAAGGGGTAAAAGGAAAGATCTGTAATCGCCATAATTTCTTAGCAGGGCATCACGCAAATGTGAATGACCGCCCCTTTTCCATACAAATCGACCATGAGGAATCGATATGAACAGGTAATTCTGGGATTCTATCAGTGTAATGCGTCAAGTAATTCGAGAAGCTTGAACAGATCAGAAAAAATCATGAAAAGAGTTCATAAAGTAGGGGCCACCATCTGATGACTAAACTAATATACTTTTGCTGGCCTGGTCACTTACTCTATGATACCTAGCCAAAAGCGTTGCCTTTTTCTGCTGTACTCACTAATCATTTCTGTGTTTAATAAAACTGATACCTTGGTGAGCTGTGTCTATATAAACAAACCGAGCAAAAGCTTTCCCAGTGTACCTTTTCCACTGTAACTTTCTAATATGAATCTAGTGGCTGCACCTGCTTCTGAGGTCATCTGCCCTATACTTAAATACAGTTTACATTATCTAACAATCGCTCTCTATAATTCACCTTTCCAGAGAACTAGTCACAAAATATTCAACAGCTTCCCTGTGTAGTTTTCAGCAAATTGATAGCTATGGCATTCGGGGATCGATCAATCCCAACACGGCGAGGTGTGGGTGGAGCTTAGCTAGTGATGGGCGGGGCATAGCTAAAAATGGAAAGATCCATTATCAGTTCATTAATTCTTCGAAATTCCTCTCCTTAGTTAGCATGCAGTGGCGTATTGAGGCGTCTGACGCCCGAGGGCAATCCATCTCCTGACGCCCCTCGTATATCCCAATACTGGAGCGCGGGGCGAGACGAGTCCAAACGGTCCTTTCAGCGTCCCTCTCCCATACCTCAACGATACGCTGAACTCGACGCGAGGAACTAACTGCCCCTAGCATATCTAGTGGTAACTTAGATGGCGATGGTGGGAAAGGATTACCATGCATAGCAATGCATGTTGTGTTGTTTGTTTTATACAATAACTGGTGGCCAATGCAACTTTCCAGTATATCCATCAATCATATGACGTCATAATCACATACGTGATGTGTAGGATGACGTTATACTCGATGATGTCATGAATGACGTAGATAAGTACGTCACGAACGCATAATTGAAGAGGGACTAAGCGGTGTTGTATGAGTTGTATGTCTTTACCACTTAATGAACATGCTTTCGAATATTTTGAAACTAATTTTACTGAGTGCTGTTCAGCAACAAGCACGCAGTCAAATTAGTTTAAAAAATATTCAACATCTGTATGGTTTTCTGGAAATTGAGATACAGAGAGTGCAGGGAGCGATTGATCCGAACACATGCAAGGCTTGGGCGGAGCTTAGCTAGAGATAGGCGGAGCATAACTGAAACTGAAAAAGTCCATTATAAGACATTTTGGAACACCATATCAGAATCAGGAGAAAAGCTAACCCTACCGATGTGATGTGTATTAGAAAGATTCGATCTGCCAATCAAGTATATGACGTAATAATCAATTACACCGCACGTAGGCTGACATCATAATCACAATGACGTATTATATCTTAGTTGCGAAGCTCGAAAGGTTCATCAACTGAAAACTTGAAATTGGAACTCTGGATTCAAAGTATATAAATCTCTTCAGACGAGCAGTATCTATGGGCGGATCTTAAAGAGTGGGGGGGGGGGGGTTGTAGCTAGAAACGGAACAGCCATATTCTCCCCTATTGCTGGAGGTCTATCAGGAGTCTTCAACTGTTTTAGACAGGCCTACTATTAATGCAGCTTACGTGATGCCGAGCATTCCACACACGACAGCAGCATCGTCATCAGAGAAATTCACGTTACAGACAGTACCCCAGAGGGCAGTCCCTGATCGATTCACGTGCACCTCGAGACGACCTTCTCGGTCATTCAACAACCCATCAACCAATCGAACACCAACCACTTGTTGATTTGAGGTCCCATCTGCGAACATGATACTCTTAACTTCAGAACACATTTTGTCAGTAATTTTTTTAAGAACCATTCGTATAAGAAGCATTCATATAACCGTTCGTCGCTCAGCTGTAATACGCTAAATATGCATTCGTTTGAGATATTTCAGCAAATACTACACACACACCCCAACCACCATCTACCCCCCCCCCCCTCCAATCCCCCTCACCTTCTGAGAGTGAGCGTAACCTGGAAGGGGATTTTTTCATTTGAGCTTAATTTTGCAGTTACATGCGCCATCATTGACGAATGGACCTTTCCAGTTTTAGTTATGCCCCGCCCATCTCTAGCTAATCTCCAACCATGCCTCGCTTGTGTAAGGATCGACCGATCCCTGAACTCCTTGACTATCAATTTCCGGAACATTGTCAGGTAAGCTGTTGAGTATTCTGATACTAATTTGACTGGCAGCAACAACACCCAGTCAAATTAGCTTCAAAATATTCGACAGAATGTGTATTGAATAGCAAAGACATAAAATGTGTACAACGTGTCGGACGAGTAAGCATTTAAGATGGACTAAATCCAGCCATTCAAGCTGTGGTTGATTATGACGTCATCCTACATGAGCCGTACGTGTTTATGACGTCATATAATGAATGGATAAACTGCAAAGATCCATTAAACGTTTGCTACCATACTAAGATGTCGTGCATTTACCAAATACGGACAAGTGTTTCCCAATCGTAATTCACAGCGAGGCCAACCATATTAAGCGATATGGACAACAAAAATTGAGATAACTTTCGATTAAATCACGGTACAATAGCTAATGACCACTCCATTGTCATTGCACAAGAGATTGTTACTCAATCGCATCCATCAAGATTTTTTCTTTGGACACTCATTGATATCAAAATAAACGCACCACAAACAACGCCAACATCTTCAGCATGCGAACAGTCATGGTCACCAAACATTCTGTGTCCACAACCATTTAAGGAAGTCTCATTCCCAACACATTTGACATCATCGAGAAGAATCGGGGTCCTCTCACCAGCGACGACAAAGAAGCTTGGTTGTACGGTATAGGACACATTGCTCCTGGTGGTTATAGCATGTCATTGAATATATAGACCTGTGCAAAAGTTAAGCACCACCCTATTTTTACGCACATGCGAGGGTATTTTCATGTGCTATGAAGAAAGCAATAGCATAAACATGTATGTACCCATCCATCTTAGTGCAAGAGGTAATAATGCAACTAGAGGAATTCTGATTATGATGGTGGGGAAACACTGTATGTTTTGTTTGAACTTGAAAACGAGGGCTGAATATGGTTACGTTGACACAACTAACAACTATTGCCCTACAGTTGACACACGTGGCTAGATTGTCATTAATGGTGTCTGAAAACGAAGTTTAACATCTGTGCACGAGTTTGAGACTGTCATTATTAATACCGGGTATATCCACCTTGTGCCTGGATGACGGCCTGGACACGACGTCTCATGCTGGTCACCAACCGACTGATACGCCATTGTGGTATTCGTTGCCATTCAAGATGGAGTGCGTCTGTTAATTCCTGTAGGTTCTGCACAGGAGGATCCCTCCTTCTCACCATGTTTCCCAGAATGTCCCAGATATGCTCAATAGGGTTCATGTCAGGGCTCCTTGCTGGCCATGGTAGGGTTTCGATGGCATTCTGGCGGAGGTATTCATGCACAGCTCTAGCACGATGTGGTCGGGCGTTGTCATCCATGAATATAGGGTGGGTTCCAGGTGCATGATTTACAAAATGAGGGACCACAACTCTATCCAGTATGGAATCTTGATATCTTTGTCCATTTAGTGTTCCAGGTACAGTCAACAGATCCAGCTTACAATCAAATGAGATGCACCCCCATATCATAACGGAACCTCCACCAAATGGAACTTCTTCCATGATGTTACGTTGGTCGTACGCCGTGCGTCTGGACCTCCATACACGAGTTCGACCATCTGTGGCATGAAGCAGGAACCGACTTTCATCGGACCAGTGTACCCGTCTCCAGGATCTCATGTTCCAGTGTCTTCTTTCGTTGCACCACCTCAGACGCTCCTCTTTGTGGTGTGCAGTGAGGAGAGGACGTCTGACAGGTCTCCTAGCTTTCATGCCAGCAGCATACAGTCTCCTTTTGACGGTAGACATTGACACTCTATTGCGCGTTTCCCATTGCTGGCTGAGCACTCTGCTGTTGGTGAATGGAGATCTCCTAACAAGGCGTACTAGGGCTCGATCATCACGGGCAGTAGTCTTCTTCGGTCTTCCAGATCTAGGCCTGTCCTTCACCTCGTTAGTTTGCCCATGTTTTGCAATCAAACGACTGATTACAGTATGGTTAATGTTCAGCTGTCTGCCAATCTCTCTGCATGACATACCAGTGGTATGCATGCCTATGATTTGCCATTTCACACGATCACTTAACCTTCGTCTTGCCATAGCGGTTCACAACCAAGAGCTAATTCCCTCTGTACAAATACACCACGGTCATGAACACAAAATTCCTAATCTTGTCGCCTAAATCTGTATGTAATGTTCTACACCTCAAACTGGACTTTTACATAACTGAACACGTGTGCTGTTTCCCGCCACGCACGGACATCAAGCGGCGTGAAGTCATGCATGCATGTGCATTTCGTACTTGGAATTATGTCAGCTAACGCGGGGACAAAAAGTATGGCAGCCTAGTTGTACCATCATGTTTCTACGTTCTATTGTTTTTGCTGGTGCTTAACTTTTGCACAGGTGTATAGTTTAGCAAATTAAGATCGTGTAGTCTTTCACAATAGGCAATACCTTCTGTGCAACTTACGGTTGTCCAAGTAAATATGCATGACGCTACTGATGCACTCGACCACATTAATCGGAATTGGTCACATAAATCTCATTTGAACTACGTTTAGACAGTGTCTAACTACACCAGAGTCAACACGGGTATTCAAAATATGTGCAGAATAGTTTTGCATATCCATGCTATTTTTCAATGATACCATGATATCTCTGGGCGAGGTTGCATGCCCCCCCAACATTTTACTTACTCAATTTATGTCAGTGGCGTGATCTGATGACGTCACGTTCCAAGATGGCGGCAGAACTTGTCTTCAACCCCGCCCCCTCCCACCCCGCTTCCCCACTGCACAAACCAAAGAACCAAACAATTCGATCTATCACTGAAGCATATCGCGACATAATGAAGATATGCCACATGTTTGCTGGCATCACAAGCAATAGTCGTGGGTCCTCCAGCAACTACTGAATTGCATGTCTTTGTGGCGTGTTTACAATTAAAGGATAACTAATCTCATCTCTTGATAGCTATTTAGCTGATCTACTAGGCCACTCATAAACTGTGCATGTAATTTTAACCTTTTTATCATCCCCTCAAAAAACGATATTCAAGCTTTAGTAGCTAAATGTTGCTACATTTCTACAGCCTATGATGGCTCTCATGATTTACTTTTCAACCAATCAGAAAAAGCCTAGCTTGTCTGCATATAAGCTCTGTCATAGAGGTGCCATCTATAGTTTGGCAATGTGGTATAAAAGCAATCCTACAGGCAAGCTGTTGAATATCTTGAAACTAATTTGACTGGAAGTCAAATTAGTTTCAAAATATTCAACGGGATGAGTATTATATAATAAAGAATCTAATGCATTGGCACTTGCATGACATCACACACTT